>CM017556.1:19522106-19937106 GCA_007844125.1 Sinonovacula constricta | reverse complement strand
TAGTAGTAGTAGTAGTAGTAGTAGTAGTAGTAGTAGTAGTAGTAGTAGTAGTAGTAGTAGTAGCAGCAGCCGCAGCAGAATGCAGAAAAATAGCAAAAAATCATTTGATACTTACACAGGTTAGGTCGAAAAAACACAAATTCTGTGCCGAATTCCAAAGCCCGCCAGAAGTACAAGACCGCCTGATATCACCTAACAAAATGAAAAGCTTATCTGACATTAACTTTACTGATGCTCTATATCGGTATGCGAAGACACGTTTTTAATAAACTGCGAAAACAAAAACAAAAACACTTTCAAACGAGAGATGCCGAAAAATCATCTAAAATATCTCAAAGCCACAAGTAAAACGGTAAACAATCATCTCAGCCACGTTTAGACATGATTTAATTAATTTAACATCTCAACTAACGTGGGTACATTAATTAATTAGATTAATCATAACACCATTGCATTAACAGTTACCTATATAGCACGTGGTCTGACAAGGCAAGGTGGACGTGGACCCCACTAGGGTGAGCGGCCAGGTTCCGTACATGTCACTTGTAGCGGGGCACACCTTGACTGTGGCAAAAAGAGGCACAGAAAAATGTGACATGTTATATCTAGTTATCTTTGTTTATTATAAATATTATTTGGCAGTTGTTTTGGTGTGTGCTGTTCATGCTGTTCAATTACACTGAAACGACATATATATTCATTGAAGCAACGTGCAGCTATTACTGGAAGAGATAAACAACAACAGACAAATGTCTGAATAGAACCACTGGCAGTAAGCAGATAAGCTTGAAGACGTCATCGCATGAAAGTTACAACCCCAAACGACTATCTAACTCTAGCGACAAGTGACTGATATGTTAAAATGCTATTAAATACACGAGGTTCTAGGACATATTCCTACAAACATCAAACACTTTAGCTTTTTGGTTCAGGTACATTTTTGTCAATTCCCTTTGTTTTTTCCTTCGTATAAACATCTCCTAAATTTAATCGACGATGTTAGTTTTTTTAGTATAAATTTTAACAAAAGACAGTGACGATTGTTACATATAAGGTTAACAAACCTGCCTGCTAGTGGCATGTGCCTTTAACATGCAATCCTAGCATTATACATGCATGCATAAACGAATATCTAAGGATGTACCGAGAGACAGCGCTTGCTACTTAAGTAAGTGGTGAAGGATATATGATCATGTAAGTACATGCCGATAATCTATGTACATGTTCCTTTCGAGATTTAAACGTTATGAAAGCATAATTTCAGAAAGATGTTAACAAAAAATCATTCGGTTTCTGTCGAACCATACTTGGATATTTTACCAAATTATCTAAGACATTTTATTACAAAAATGAGAATTTCTGCTAATTCTCTAAGAATTCACACTGAACGATTTTCAAGAAATCCTTTATCTAGAGAAAGCAGATATTGTTTGCTATGTAATAACAGAGACATTGAAGATGTCTTTCATTTTATTTGTATATGCCCAGTATACACTGATTTAAGAAGAAAATACCTCAACTCAACTTTGTATAATAGACCGTCTTTATATAAAATGTGTTTGCTGTTTGATTCAAAAGACAAGAACATACTTATTAATCTCGCCCTTTTTATCAAGAAAGCAACCTTAGTAAGAAGGAACATAAGCGTTAATAATACATAAAGTTCATTCTCTAATGTTGTTTCTTTTATTCTTTTATAATGCAACTATCACATAAAAAGCTTAATATACTGTCATTATTATTTCTTCGCTTCCATACTAATAACTAAACCGGATACTATATTTGTATATTGTATTTATAATACGATGATGTACATGAGTACAAATCTGAATAAAAAATATGTTCTGTTCTGTTCTGTTCTGTCATGTTTGCTTGAAATACACAGGCACGTAGCAACGCACGCGCGCACTCGGACACACAAAAACTTAATAATGTAGTATAACGGTTTTGAACTTCCATAAAATAGGCTAATTTTCCCCTAAAAGAAATGTCAGTGAGGATTCCATTATACGAAGGACGACCAATAAATTCGCGGAAGAGTGATCTCATTGCTTTATAAAAGGTTGGTGTATGACGAAATTTGTATTCAATTAAATTCGACTGAATGCAAATCTGGTCACAAAATTGTACAATGATCGCATTAATACAGTTCCAATAATCGTTACTATAGTAACATTAGCAATTATATATAAACGTCAACGTCATCGCACTCGACTCTTAGTCGCCTCTGGACATCAGCCAGCAATTTTGGAATCCACCTTGCGCAGAACCTTCGCGTGTTAAGTTTAACATTGATGAAAGTAAATACTGTAACTACAGTCACTCCAGTCGACGATTGCGTGGATAGTAATGCACCGATCCTTATCCAAATGCTCTTGGACGGCGGCGACGTGAGATGATGCCTTGGTCACTGGACGACCGCCGCGCTCGGCGTCACCCATCTTCCCGCGGCCTCATCAAACCATACATAAACTTGTACACACTGGGTCGGGTGGGGGGAGGGGGGTGTGGGGGGGGGGCGGCTATGTTTGCCACCGATTAACCGTTCCGGATTATCTCAATGGTTTTTGATCTTGAAAACCCATTCCATACACAAATAATTGCAATTATTATTCGCTATTCATTTAGTTGACGTGCATAAAAGGTACGATAAAAACAAACAAAAAAGGAAAAAATGGGTTGGAAGGCTCACGATGACGTTACCAGGGAAACCGTTTCTCTTTCAGTTAGAGGGATTCAAGTCTGAACCTGTTTATATTAATAGAAAATGTTATGATTATGTGTCCGGTCTTTTTTTTCTTTTGCTAGTAACAAGTGAATTTATAAACCATCCCTCGTAAAAAAGGTCGTCCTCCATCGCGTTGCCAATAAAATAAATGCACCATGGTATGAAGAATTGAAACGTGGGGAATATGAGATAAAATGTTACCTAACAACAGCACTATTAAGGTGGCATTTTGTATAGTTAGGGCTATATTCCATGTTTTATTATCATGTTATTAATGACAAAGCGTCCATATGTTGTTGCTGTTGATGATGGTGTTCCTCTGGTTGTTGATAATGTTGTTGTTGTTGTTGTTTGGCCAGAACAATTAATAGGGTTTATTATGTTTTTCTTAACATCCGCAACATTTAACACTATTTACCCGTTCTTCCGCATTTGAGAAAGCTTGTGATTTCGACGAAGAACTGAGCGACGCCGGTCCCACATATACGTGTTAGGCAATTGGGAGTACCGTCGGTGTACCTGGAAGATTTAACAAAACTTTACTGGTTGGTTTGGTTTGACCAAAGTAAAACATTGGCGGTCCCACATATCCGTGTTAGGCAATCAGGAGTACCGTCGGTGTACCTGGAAGATTTAACAAAACTTTACTGGTTGGTTTGGTTTGACCAAAGTAAAACATTGGCGGTCCCACATATCCGTGTTAGGCAATCAGGAGTACCGTCGGTGTAGTGGTTGGTTTGGTTTGACCAAAGTAAAACATTGGCGGTCCCACATATCCGTGTTAGGCAATCAGGAGTACCGTCGGTGTAGCTGGAAGATTTAACATCGATTAATATCGAACTGGACGATTTATTTAAGTTTCGAGAAAAGGAGATATAGATTTATGTCCGACTTACTCGCACGACAGTTTAAAGTTGTTAATCTGAGGTTTGGTTTCACAAGTGTCGAGAATGGCCGCCTGGCTTGCTATACACTGGCGGTCCCCGTCTGCAAGAAAAGGTTTATGTATGGAAAGTAAAACGGCTGTCTCACTATTTATTGAACTATATTATTTAGACCAAGGATATGTTATTGCCAACTTCAAATGTAAATCAGAACAGAACGGAAATAAGACGTGGTTAAGTTCCAAAAACGTAGTTATTTTAGTGACAGAAATAAGTTTACACGAAAGCAATAATTTCTATATTTTCCCTTTAGAGAAGTTTAAACTATTAAGGGTGGTTTCCGACAATTTGGACACAAAGTTTTTTTTCTCAAACAACCCAAAATTATTGTTACCCTAAAATTAAAAAAACAACAACACTCGAAATACAGTTTTGATGCCATACACATATGTCAAAAGCGAAAGCATAAGATCCTATTCAATCATAATTTCAAGCATGTATTTTTTTCATCTCAGCCACACTGCACAGTTATCTATGATAAAACCATGGGACTGCTCACTTTCGAGATCACCTTAATATGATCTATCGGCAAATTCTCTATGACGTCAATGTCTATTTCTAATATTAATCGCTTTTTATAGATTTGGAAAAAAAAACACGACTTGTATTCTGTAAGAATTGAGGTTGTGTTTAACATAGCCTTTATTTAGTCTTATGTATGAATTTATGAAGAAAGTATGCTCAAAATACCCAAACAAGGCATAGGCTATACAAGTATTTGATACAGACAAGGTGTTCGTGCAACCTTTAAAGTAAATAAATGGTTGCTTAGAAATATATGTGTTTACATCATTGTTTACATTGTTACGGTTGTTTCTTAATCTTGTATAGATAACTGACAGGCATTTTTAACATTACAATCCTACTAAAACATCATGGTTACAGAGTTTCTCATATATATATATATATATATATATATATATATATATATATATATATATATATATATATATATATATATATATATATATATATATATATATATATATATATATATATATATATATATATATATATATATTCTAATGTTTTTCGAAGTCATTTTACTTTTATATGCACAATACTATTCTCATGGGTATAGACAACATCTGGCTAAGAGACCGGATTAATCTCTACATCAGCAGACAATATAACAAATAACAAAGGGAACATGAAAAATAAAATAAAGCTACAGCGGTTCATATGGAATGGTATTTCTGAAAAAAAAATGCACTGTGCTTTGTGATAATGCTGTTATGCTTTGTTACACTAACATCATGCATTGTTTCAATGCCGTTATGCTATGGAAATATGAATGTGGCGTAATTTGGCTTCACCCTGTGATCACAGTTGGAGGTTAATGGTTTGGGGGAATGTAGTGGGAGCGGTAGGAGAGATGGGCAAAGCCTCCGGCTGCAGTGGTATCGAAGAAGGCGATCGGGTTAATGACATGTCATTCAAAAATGTTATCGATTATTGTTAGAGTAAAAACTGAGGATATGTAAACGTTACGTTCATATGACAAGTACAGAAACTGTCTAAGATCATGAATTCCGAAGTTTTTTTTCTAAAATAAGCAAATTATACTGGCCCAAGATAAAAGAAAAACCTTAACACAAGAACACCAAATCAACTCAAAAATCAAAGAATAAACTAAAAAAACAACAAGAAAAAATGTTCAGAAATAGACTACGAGCGTCTTTATCTGGGGTGTTTGGCAGACAACTCTTAGTGACGATAAACAAGGGCAGGGTCTAGGATTTGATAAAGAAGTCGTGTGGTTTTCAAACGTTAGTCATATATGAATACTGAGTGTGCAAACCCGCCCATACCATTTTGGATCACTGAGTAAAACATTAGCAAACCAACAGCGCGTGACGGATGAGAAGACAGTTTTAACAGACTGGTAACATTACATATATACTTGGTATCTGCTGAAACCAGTTGAACCAAGTATATATATCCCATCACATCCCATCCGACACTAAGGGACCCTAACTTCGATAGTCAACAGACAAAATTTACTTTAAAAAGCTTAGAATTTTTAAGCTTACATGTATGTGTTTTCAAAACACTACTCTTTTTCCTAGACGGGGGGTGGGGGGGGGGGAGTTGGGGGCGGACGAGGCATGTATGCTCTCCCGAGGAGCTTTAGATTTCAGAAATGTCGGAGATGCTTTGTGACGTTTATCTGGACCAAATGTGATAATTTTTTATTTATGTATTATCTTAATCGTTTATGTATCGGACGCTAAATCCGCTATTGTAACTTGTGTACCTGAGAGAGCCTGACATACACTGCGTGTAGTATTTGATACCTCGGCGTACGTCAGCTTCCCCTGAATTGTTGTTATGCTGAACAGACTTGTCTGGAAGGCCGCCGTGACTGGGCACATAGGCCGTTTCTGTTCGATACATGTGATCAGCGGTTGGAGGAAGTCGGGGCTGTAAGCAACACATATGCATAGTTGTATTTTGGTTTTAATGGCCTACCAACAAAATTTGAATTATCCTTGGAAGATGAGCTAGAACTTTTGAAGCTTAAGATCATAGTGCTGCCTTTGGTATGGTAGCATGTCATGAAGACATGACATGAAAAAAGCCCGGATTCAGAACCAGCTGGGGGGGGGGGGGGGGCGGAGAGGGGCGAAGACTGAATTTAAAGTGGGGGGTGCTTTGGCGGAGTGGAGGGGGTGTCCGTGGGTATGCTTCCCCGGGAAGAAAAGTTTCTAAAATGTCTAAGATGTGTTCTAAAGTATTTCTGGCGTTTTTATTGGTTTTATTAAAGTCTGAAAATGCGAAGCCATAAACCTTTAGCAACATAACTTTGTTGTTGAAAACCGGTTCAAATTCTTCACAAAAATATGACGAAACAGGCAAAAACATACTGCAGCTGAATTACTGTTGTACGTCTGTTTTCCTATCGATCGGCGTTCGCATATAATAGGAATAAGAAGAAGAAGAAGAAGAAGAAGAAGAGGAAGAAGAAGAGTATTGTCATCTTAGTGTGTCCGCAAACAAACATTGCAGTATTGCCGGATTTTATGCTTAAAAATATACATTAATATTTCTTGCATTGAGCTTTCAGTTTGGTGTTAGAGAATGTGCTGTGCATAATTTCGATGTAGAGTATTTATGGAAGTAACCACTAAAACTCGTCTCATAAAAATACCAGAATTTTCATTGGAGCCTTCAAGAATTGTGACAAACAAAACAGAATTGACTTGCTGACAAAGCTTTACTAGATGTTAGACTAGACGAAATATACTATTGTAAGTAAATTTTGTTGAAAAAAACAACACAAACTAAATAAGCAAGTTGTTTTCTCTAAACTTTACGATGCATTTTCGGCACATCAACCAACTAAAGCGTTTGCGCACGCATCTTCAAAATACCGTCGTGTTCCAGTACAAAGGAAAATGTAAATACGATATATATTAAAAAAAAGGAGCGACACTTTTTCCAGTATACATATATACTTTATACTTTGGCAACAGAAAATATAATTAGATATGTACAATTTCCGGTTAACATATTATAGATGTGTTTAAATTTTTGAAACAGCTACATTTTTGAGCCAACGAAAACTGCACATAGCCACACAAGGTGCTTCCTACAGCTGTAGATCACTAAATTATAATATCATCAATCATCTTAGCAATATATCTTCCCTTTTCTCCTTTTTGCAACTATATACTTAAGACTGTAAAGTCATCGTTATTGCTAAAAACGGAGTACGGACAAAATCTTTCCAGAGCATAATATCTTCTGTAACTTTTAACAAAGGCGGACCCTTCCATTAATTTTTCAATGCCTGTAAATTCCCTTCTGTAAATTTTATGCAGTTTGCAAAATTGTTTACTTGGTTTGCACTGTTTAGTCTCCAAAATAATATGACAATAGCATCGGCTTTTTTGTTTGTTGGAAGATTCCAATTTCGAAATATATTTTAATTAATTTAATTTAAAATGATTTTGTCTTCTTTTGTTAAATTTTAGGTTTTGTCCTCCTATACATCACGGGACGGAAGAGATTTTGGCATACAAATGCTAACAAATACTGCCACTGTTTGTGTTTTTATTTGCTTGGATGTAACATTATATTGCATTTTTGCTCTATTCTATATCAGAACCAATCTCAAAGCTCGGTGACCTCAATATATTTTCATAATTATAAAACAAATCCACTTCTTATAAATAAAAAACAAATTCTTGTTCGCATTTTAACCATTTTGTCATGAAAAAGTTAATATTAAGTACACTTAAAAACCTACTGTGTACCTTGATTGGGATGCAAGGTGACAGACAATCGTAACACCTCGGCTAATGCAGTCTGTATCAACGCCGAGGAGTGTCGATTTTAAAGCTCATTAGTCGGGCAGATGAGAGCGAATGTTGTACACGAGCCAGATGGTCTCGAGGGTCTGGCTAGCAGCAGAGGGCCCGAGTGGCCTTTACTGCACGGGACAGTCAGGTGGGGGGAGGGCTTAGATACCCGTGGTTATCTCTACACAGTCTACAAAATTTGTGCGATCGGGGAGAAGGGAGGGGGGTTTAGATACCTGTGGTTATATCAACACAGTCTACACAATTTGTGCGATTGGGGAGAGGGTGAGGGGGGGGGGGGGGGGGAAGCTTAGATACCCGTGGTAGTCTCAACACAGTCTGCGATTAGGCCATTTCTGAAAAAATGCAGCCGAGAAAATTTGTATGTCCGGGCCAACGTAAATCCGGGCCTTTGAAACCACACATAGAAATATTATGTCACGTGGTCCAGCAGTAATGGAACTGTCTTTAGAAGCTAGTTGTAAGTAAGCTAGGGCAACAGTATATGATTGTCTCCACTGAGCAGTTTCACCAAGTTTCTAATTAACGTCCTTTTAAAGGTCGTGTCTAACAGTTTGTATCACATTTTAAATTTTTTTAAACAAATTGACATCTTAATGTGACTTTCTGAACCTCTTGCGAATGTTGCAAAAGAAAGCATTAAAATTAGTAATTAAATGGTTGCATCTGCGTACAACTTTTAAGTCACTGTTCTATTATTAAGAAAACCTTCGAACAAGATAAAAACGATGATATATTGTTTATGTAGACACTTTCAAAACATGCAAAGACGTTACGACGTACTTTTTACTCTGCCTTTAATATTCAGCAATGCTAGTTACATACCCGCACAAAAACGCCCAAAACAGATATACGTAAGGGACCGTTGGCACACTAGCGTTGACAAAGTTTGTCATACATGTGAAAATTTCTCTGCAGCTGGCATCTGAAATACAATAATATACCAATTGGGAACAACGCTCACGATCCTAATGGCGATGGAGAATTTATGTTACTCTTTTTCTAATTTCGGTTGATAAAGACTAACACTGAATATATTTCTTTCTTACGGTTTGAACAGTTCATTCGCTTAAATACATTCAACAAATGTTTTCTTACTACACTAACTCTATCAAAATAGCTCAGTACATTAAATTATCTCCAATGCGAAACACTTTCAGCAAAATAACTTTAACTTTATTTATTTAGAAAATCGGAGAAATAAATAATTCACTTAACAAAAACATTTTTAAGCATTAACCCTAACACATTTCAATAAATTATTATTACCTAGTTTATAAGGATTTGAAAGTGTAGCATAAAATCCCTAATAGAACAATTACTAGAAACGTTCATCTACACTCAGAAAGATTTTTAGTTAAATGCTTGAGATCCTATGCAAAAGTATGAAAAAGGAAGAAAAAAATACAACAAATGTAATAATGAACGAAAATTTATATAGTGTAAAGGTGCACAGTGTTAGCTCACAATTTAAGATTTTGAACATTCATGAGAACTAATTTGAATAATTATTTTAAATCTTAGTTTAATGATAGCCATCACCACTGGACTATTCAATCACTGCTTTTTTCCATGTTAATTAGGAAAACTCAGACCAAATTAATGTAAAAAAAATAGACAAAATTAAAAAATGTACCAATTCATGCAAAACTTACACAAACACATCTCAGACTAAGAGGGGTGCCTAATAAACTTTTAAAACCGTACAGTTTGTTCAAATGCGGCTTTTAAATGAAATAAAGTCTAATTAACTTGTCAAAATTGTATCTTTTATTAGATTCTCATTAATATGTATGAATACTCAGGTTGGCTAATTTATATAATCAATAATTTTAAATCTAAGTTTAGCCATAGCCTCCACTCAAGGAACGATATAAAATTATTCTTCGCCGTAATGGCTAGCTATAAGCAGACTTCTAACCAAATAAGGCAATAAGATTGAATAAGCAAAATTTGAATTAAAATAATATTAAAAAAACTTAAAAAATCACAAAATGAACCAAAATATATGAAATTAGACCAACAAGTGTTGCACTAGTAGAGGTATGCATATAAGTTAAAAACTTTTGAGTTTGTTTGAAATAATTGCTTTTAAATAAAAAGAATCAACTTTTCAAAAATAAAGTCTATTTGTAGATTCTCATTAAGATATATGAATGTTCATTTTGACTTCTAGTCAAATTATATATTAAGATTGAATAAGCAAAATTTGAACGAAAATAAATAGAAATAAACCCCATTAAATCACAAAATGTATCAAATAATATAAAACTTAGTTCAACATGTGTTAGATAAGTAGTGGTATGTATATAAATTAAAAAAAACTGTTGAGTTTGTTTGAATTTTGCTTTTAAATGTAAGGAATCTAATTAACTTTTCAAAAATAGTCTATTTTTAGATTCTCATTTAGATTCTCATTTAGATTCTCATTAAAAATTTATTAATCTTCCTAAGGGCTAATTTGCACAATTGACATATGACCAGAATGGTCATTTAATAACCTTTAATTGAGTACCAGTTGTGTACTTCTATCTCCATTTTTAGAAAAGTTATACGCATTTTTCTAAACATACTCTCCTATCAACATTTCATTAGTTCTGGTATAGCCCAAATGAGTTTATTTTTGAGTACATTTGAGATTAAGTTTCTAGACACCCTAACAATTTGGTACCCATGAAAAAAAGTCTAGTGAGGACGGGCGGTATCCCGCTGCGGGGTGCCCATATCCAGCTGCCGGACTAAGACCATTCTGTGCTTCAAATATAAATAGGACTTTACCTACATTCCAATTTTCACCCAAATACCTCCAATGACATGCTGTACTGGATATAACATTTTTCGCGTGTATGAAGTGCATTCAACTACGCGAAGAGGACAACTACAACTTCTGAGTGTTAGATTTAATAAATAAAACTGTATTCAGCTGACAACAACTACCAGAAATCGTAAACATACATTCGCCGTTTCAAATTGAAATTCTCGAGTAATTCCATCCTCGAATCGATCACTGTTATGTTGTGTCTAGGGTACTTTTTATTCGCCGGAAGAAGAATACGCAACAAAAAGACCTTCAAAAAGGCTTTTTGTGTATTTAATAGTCTTATGTGTCCTTTAAACTCTCAATCATAAATTAACTTATCATATATCATAAGATATGGACCTGTTACAGCATGTTCAATAGCGACAGCAAAAGCATTTATCTTTGTAGTTTTGATGGCGCCATGTGCACTGTCACGTATATTTTTGCGGATGTTTCCCTTCATACATCCTAGAGAGGATACATATTACATAACACAACTTACTATATCCTAATGCTCAAAATATTTGCTTTATTAAAAATGTTGAAAGTCAGCAAGCGACAAAAATACACTACTTGACTGTGAGGGTCTAGTTATTAACAGATTATACATGGTAAATATTCTTATGTGTAGCTGCCTATCGACGGTTTGGAAGGCCTTATGCCATAGTCTCATAGTATTGCCGATGCTTGGAATAGGTGCTTGCAAAACGATTTTCTCTCCTCTTTCTCCTCCTTGCTCCCCTGTGTATCTCCCTACCTCCCTCCAACCATCCCAAACCCCACCCGCCCCCTCTCTCTCTCCCTCTCTCTCTCTCACTCTCTTTCTTCCTCTCTCTCTGACCACACGCACTGTAACATACTCACACAATCACACGTGCGTGCATATACATGTAAATTGTGTTGGAAAGGTGTAGTATTTAACATTCTTACCAAATGCGACTTCGCATGCTACATCGATATTGTACTTATATGAGCCAAAAACACCTCGGAAAATGTCCTCGACTTCCTGGTCGTAGGAGAAGCAGGACTTGTCGCTGATCTGGCTATAAATGCACTGGAACACGCCTCGACCTTCGAGCCTGCAGGAGATTGTCATAATTTAAACATGGTGTCAAGTGTCGCTGAAAGCCATTACTAGTAATGTACGTTACTGATTACAATTTAAGCTCTTGCTTTCCAAAGTGTGTGTGGGGGGGGAGGGAGGGTGTGCATTGTATAATATGTACGTATAACAGTACTTCTGAAAACAACAACAATAAGGGGGTATTTAACAAAAGCTTTTTTGATACACTGAAAACATAAAGACAACTGCAAATCTCACGCTAAATATACTATAAAAAATTCACAAACAGAAAAATGATGACTATGATGTTGACGATGATGGTGATGATTATGATTATGGTTATTATTATTATTATTATTATGTTGTTGTTGTTGTTGTTGGTGGTGGTGGTGGTGGTGGTGGTGGTGGTGGTGTTTTTGTTGTTGCTAATGATGATGATGATGATGATGATGATGATGATGATGATGATGATAACCCCTTAAACAAGGAACTTCTTGAAGAAAAGATAGGAAGTATATAATTACGAGCAAATGGATTGCCAGAAGGTAGAAGAAGCCTCAAACTGCCTGAAGGGTTCCGAACAGTTGTTCCTGTAGTCGAGGCTCTCCCGACATCCTAGCGCCCCACCTAAAACAGAAGTGTTTGCTGCTGTAGTTATAGTTATTTTGGTCATAATAGGTGCGGTAGTTGTGGTAGTTGTGCCAGCGGTAAAGTCGTGGTAGTGGTAGTTGTGGTAGTGGTTCTAGTTGTGGCAGTAGTTGTGGTGGTGCTAGTAAGTGTAGTACAAGTACTTTCAGTGGTTTTCAACAGACGATTCAACTTAAATCATAGGCAATATAATTATTCTGTCTACAAAAAAATGCAATGAAATGCATCATCATAGATTAAATAATTCTATATTAAAAATGCAAGAAAAAAAATAATACAAGGTAACAAAAGACATTTTCAATTCACTACTCAAAATTATTGAAATTTTACCTTCGCCTCTAAAATATGGAGGATCCTAGTTAGGATAGTCTTTCGCAGATATATATAAGTCTTTTTTGTCGTGTTTTTTTTATGGTCTAAGAATATTTGCAATACTCAATAGAGCGTGTAATTGTGTGTGTGATGCTGTGTCTTTGGCTAAATTGTAATTGAGGTAAATAAGTAGAAAGCTTTGAGCTTCCAGTGTAATGACTGTCTGTATGTGGTATATTAGTCTAAACCAGTTAATAAAAAGAAAGCAAAATGATACAATATTAATATAAAAGTGTAGGTAAAGGCAAATAAATACATTTAGAAACCTAGGTTTGCGTTTTGGACATTGATATGAATAAGTTTTTTTTTACAATTTAAGTCATATAAAATAAATTCCAAATGGTTCTGGTCCCTAGCTTGAGTATGATCTTCCTCTATTTCAACAATAATATAGTTATTCATATTAATACAAATATAATTTCAATCGGCATCAAATTATTTATACTACTACTCGCTGACGCACCCGTTCTATTCCAACAGACTAAAGAAGCTCTCAAAGATTTGTTAAATGGCCTGCATGCATTTTCCGAAACATGGAAACTGGAAATAAATTCCAACAAAAGAACAATTATGTTTTTTTGAAAGGGGCGGACATACAACGCGTCCATTTTCCACTTGGTGTCAATTAAATATCTAGGCATAAGGCTTAATAACAACCCATTGGTATCGCACACATAAATCCATTGCACAACATACACTATGTTCATAAAACAGCAAGTTCACTGTTACTACCGGTGTCGCTATTTAAGATTTATTTAAAAATGGCACGTTAACTAAACGACGTAATGGTGTAAGAGAAAGAACAAAACAAGTATTTCCAAACTATATGTCCAAACTCTATGTCGAAACTCTATGTCCAAACTTTATGTTGTAGTATTAATGACGTATTTCGCATGACGTAGCATTCGCGTAACAGCTAGAAAGAAAAGGATCCTCCTAGAAAATTAATTTGTTAATTTTAATCTGGTTTTGTGAATGTTCTGGAGACTTCTGCGTTCTGGAAATTCTTTTGATCTATAAGGGGCTTGTAAACCGATCACAGTTCACGTCGCCCGGTCGTTTGTGAAAGTCTAGGTGCTCTGAGGCCGCAGATGCAAGCCGGTCAGGCTTCCAGGGACCTTCGGTCAAGCTCGGGGTGTAAATGGTTCGACGTCCGAATGGGTTTCATTAGATTCCAGGGGACGTAAGGGTTCCTACTTTCGAAGTGCACGTCCAAGTAGGCTTGTGATAATGGAGACCGCGCTTAATCTTAGTCTTCAGTCGTACATGGGGAGGAATGGGCGTGACTGGCTCGGGCGAGTCAGTGAAGGCGTGTATGTGTAGGGTATAGCATCTTAGTGAATAGGCATGTACATGACAAGGCACGTGTGAGATTGAGTATTAGAATATAAGGACTAAGTGAAAAGGGCACGTGTGAAACTGACAAGCTGCGCAAGGGAGTCAGTAACAAGGCACGTACGTGCCAGGATTTGTCTGTGCATCAAGGGAACGTGTGTGACAGGGTTTAGGGCACGCGTGAGACAGAGGAGCGTGCGTGACGAGGAGTATGTGCGACTAGTGTTAGTGAGACACGCTTGAGAAAGGCTCGGCAAGTCTGTCTTAGGTGTATTGAAGTCAGGGTCAGGCTCACGAGTCCCTGTGCTTTAAGTCATTGAGGCTGAGCTAGCAAGTTCCATTCATTAGAACTCTGAGGTTTGTTTGGGACTAGGTTTCGTCCGCTACCCTACCATCCTTCTTCCCCTTATCCTCTCTTCTATCCAGCTCGGGCACACGTAACACATTCTTGACACAAAAAGTGAGTTCTAAATTAATGATTTTCTTCATTGTTTTAGTTATTTCTAGTCTGTTCATCTCATCTTTGGGGAGTCTCTATACTTGTATTCGTTAACACATTTTAAATTTAACATTTATGAAATCATTGCATCGTGAACACGTGTTGTATAACGTATTTGCCATTTCCTCTTAAAATCTTCAATTACCACCGTTTAATGGATTTTTGGCTATACGTTTTGTAAAATTTATGCCAAATAACAGATTTTTTATGTCATATTATATTAAATAATATATTAAACGTGTTCATTGATTGAGGTAAATTTCCTTGATGTGACATAATTTGACTTTTGTAATGCTTAGTATATAAAATATATATATACTTCGATCCGTACAAGTAAGACATCCCTTTCTGGTCTGTTTTACTTAAAACATATTGAAACATAGTAATTGATGTATTAGATTTATACATTAACTTAATAAAATGTACAGAGTGTAAGAATTACATACCATGCATGACGATTAGTGCGGTAAGACCCAGTAGACATCTGTACATGGAGTCCATATCTTCATTGATGGGTTCCTTCTTCCTTGCTAAAACAATTTCTCACAATGTTAAATCACTTATAAAGTCCGATGACGTGATTTTTACCAAGATCAAAACATTTTGTTGTGTTGTTGTTGTTGGGTTTTTTCGAACGAAGGAGCAGAAGATGTAAGTGTTATGTTGTCGGAGAGTCACGAGTCATCGAACATCTTGCCAGTTTAATATCTATTTTTCCCTTACGTCGTATGTTAACAACTCAGGCGTAGCTTTGAACAAATTCAAAAGGTAGAATTTATTACCCGTATTATGTTGTAGTTTCGTGCAGTTTGGTCTAGTGGGTATAGTTGCCGACACCCTTGAATTTACTATGGCTCTTGGTCCCGGATAGCTTTCATGGGGGAAGGTCTTCCAGCTGACCTGCGGTGCGCAGGTGGTTCTACACTGACATATGTCTGGGGTTTTCCTCCATCAGTAATAGCTACAAGACATCGCTATAATGAGCACACAGGTGTCGCTGCGAAGAACCCAAAAACAAAAATATTTAAACGAGTGGAGAAACTGGTGTTGACTTATTTAAAAAGATGCATCTTATAACTAACTAAAAATACAAAACAATGTTACCTTCAAGGTTTAAGTTGGGAATGTCTGAACACTTAGTAAGCTAAGCACGAATTGGTTTGGAATGTGCAAATATTCTAAATCAAGGCCATCGTGTTGTGCTGTTAGCTCTTATGTCACCGTCTGCGTTGTGTGTGTGTGTGTGTGTGTGTGTGTTTTGTTGTTGTTGTTGTTGTTTTGTTTTGTTTTTGCTGGGTCTATCGCCATGTGTCATAGCAAAAATATATAGGTATAAGCAGGTGCCTAAAGGCTGGTGTATGTTGCTCACAAAATGTAGTGGGGCGCTCATTGCCAAGCTGTTGAAGTCGCTGATTTGTAACTCCTCTGCCCCTCACTGCGTGGTTTCGAGTTCTGGTCAGAGCGAGAACTTGGTGTGTGGGAGGTCATCCAGCTGACCTGTGGTGAACTCAGTCATACGTTTTGGGCCTTCCTCCACAAATTGTAAGCCATGAATAAAAAATTATTTCGTGCCATGTAACATAAATGTTGCATTCTTTAACATGCCAAAGACGTAAATGTTGATAATGACTATTTTATCCTCTATGAAATAGGAAATTATTACAAATTTAAGCTAGAAATTATGTGAAGAGTGTTTTATCATGAAAGACACTTAGAGACATTCTGTAATACCCACATTTGAATAAAGATCTTTTTATCTTTACAATAATCCTTGATCATGCCAATATGCGAAGCACACAATTCCCCTTTTAGACAACAGTGATATACATAACACCAAGCCAACAACAAGCAGACGACTTGAATTAAAACTTAAAATTACACTCCATGTATATTACTGGACAAACTGTGCGCCCATTTGCGAATTTAAGATAAATGGTCTCTTTATAAGTCCATAATATATATATATATATATATATATATATATATATATATATATATATATATATATATATATATATATATATATATATATATATATATATATATATATATATATATATATATATATATATAAAGCATTGTTTCGGCGATAAAATGTTATACTAAAAATGTCAGATGCAAATCCAACCATAACGAAGATCACCAAAGTGTCCCCTATACAGTTGCTAGTTGAATCCAGAGCAACCAACCGAGACTACAAAATATGGGAGACGTCGAATGGTTGGCGTAAAATATTAAGTCAATAAAACAAGATTTTTACATCTGATTTAATGTCAACCTTGCAACAAACCCGCGACTGCGATATGTATTGTCAAGACGAACTATAAACATTTGTATATGATTTGTAATTATCTCTTCGAACATCTAGGGTGTGACGGCAATGTGAACACCAAGTTTACGATTCAAGCGTCTATACAAATCTAGATAACCCAATGCTTGTTTATTTTACGATCAAACATGATTTTAGTTTTTTGCGAAAATAAGATTTTTGATGCATTGCTTGAGAAAAGGAAGTTGCCTTTCAGAAAACAAACCTACTCTTATCTGGGATGATGTATCATTTTAATGTTTTCTCATTGGTGGGCCAACTGTCCAGTCACATTCGCGTTCAGTCAAATGACACAGTACATGTATTACACATATTACACCCGGTAAAGTGGAGAGAATAGACCATTTCAAACATCCAGTGCGCATGCGCCGATTTATATCTCGCGCTACGAGACTTGACCCGTTATCTTTCGATTGTCAAAACTGGGGGCTCTTGCGCAAAGGATTTCATCATTTGTGTCCGTACTTTCTTAGAAAACAAGTTGGGTTTTTTTTTTTTTTCGGTTTGCACATATTAGCGCCAATTAACGGCTGTTAACAACATTGATCACGCACTTATAACATGGAGTCGCTATTACATCACTTGATTTTAATTTCTTCAAAGTTGTAAAAAATAAATGCTGTGTTATTTCTTTCTGGCGCGGAGGGCTCTCTGGCTAACACTGCAACAACAAAGAAATTTCTGGGAAACAATCGACGGTCACTATCATTTGAAGTCGCCGAAAATAAATATTTATGTGTCAAATTGACCGACCCATTATTTCACAATACTGTGTAACATGAATTTGTCTTCAAGCTGCCATTTAGAAGATAGAGAGGGTGTGAACGTTGGGTACTGTTGAGAGATTAAAAATGATAAGTACACGTGAACGGCGTGTGCTATGAAAAAATATGCAACGTTATTGACGATTTACCTTCGCGGCATAAATATAAGTTCTAAAAGAGTGAGAGTGGAGGGGGGAAACTTTACTATGTAGTAATACTTCAGACTGCGCATGTTTTTACTTATATAAATATCCTTACAAACTTCTTTAGTCCATTGAATGATCATAAGCATTTTTATAAAGGAATTATTTATATTTAAGGTATGGATTAACTACAAAAGAATAGGCGAGCTATTGAAATAATACCTTTGCAATAAACACGAGATGAAAATATACATTAGATTGTGTTCCTTGAAATCCCAACATCCACGTTTCCTCTTCCTTAACGAAAAAATAGTGGGGTTGGGAAAGAGTGCACCATTGTGGGTACTGCTAAATATAGCGTTAGGTCCTTTTATGAGCCAAAAAAGATATTGTATACCTTAGTGTTTTGTTCTTTTTGTTGTCCTCGCGTAAGTCAATGCATATTGGTCTGTAAATGGTGAAGGTCATAAACCACACGACTGCCATATGGTGACAGTTTCAAACACAGCTGCATAGCGGATGCATGTGTTAATTCTTGCGAAGGGGAAAAGACGCCAAAACACGGTCACACTTCCTGTCCACTAGACAAACAAGGTGTCATAAAACTGCCAATTAGCTTAATTAGTTGGGGTGTCCGCTCATGTCATAAAATTAGGGATTCAATTAGAGTAGAACTTTATGATGGTATGAAAGGGACCGACGCCCATAGAGAAACATACTGAATTTACAAAACGATATTTTAAATTAATACATTTCTATCTTTAAATGTGTACAAAAATTAAGTACCCGGTAGGGCCCACTTTAGACCACATTTTGCCATAGAACATTCAAGCCATGAATGGGAATATAAGACGTAGCCAGGCGTGTAGACCCTCATTCAAATAATTGCAAATCAAGTAAAGTCAAAAGTTGTATGCAGATTTTGAATCGCAGTCCACGAATTCCTATTAATCATTTATACGTAATAGCGCATTATGTGACCGATGCATTAAGAAATAGGGATTTTGACACCATTGTCCAAATTTACAACATTGTTCATTATAAGATATATAACAACTAAAATTAGAAGCATAAGAAAATTTGCTTGACAAAGATCCATACACCTGTAAATAAAGTAATGATGATGCAAATGACGGTGATGCTGCTGCTGCTACTGCTGATAATGATGACGGTGATACCGATGCTGTTTATGATTATTATGTAAATGGTAAAAACGCTTACGGTGATGCCCATGACGATTACGATGTAGATCGTGATGGCGGTGATGCTGCTGCTGATGATGATGATTAAAGGTGATTATACAGGTAATATGGAATCATGATGATGATCATGTGTGGCCAGATAAATTTAATGGCGGTAATGATTATAATTTCTTTAATATTTAACATGTAAATGGATGTGATATAAGTTCGTTTTTATTACGGTTGTTTTATTTAACTTTTAATTGATGATTGTATACGTGCACTATTTGGCAACTTATGGTTATTCAGACGTTGAACTTTTTTCAATTTCATGATTTTCAGCACTGTATTACGTTCAATTAGATAATACAAAATCCGGAAGTGAAGAGCCCCCAGTTTTGCAAAACAGGTCGAGTCTCGCGAGATTTTCTCACAAAGCGTCTACTTGATCAGCGGAATAGGATTGGCTAGATGCTTGGTTTGAAATGGTCTATTATTTGATTGGTTATATTTGAGCAAAGCAAAACGAAGGTGAAGTTTTTTAAAAAAATCGATCACAAAATGTTGAGTTAGAAAACAATAATTCACATAAAGCGTCGTATGATTGACAGGCGTGTGTACTCTAGACTATATTTATAAAACAAATCTGAGTAAATTTACTGAAACGGAACATTTTGTGGGACTGTAATTGAGAGCCGCTGGTACTGATGACATATTTTAAATTCGGTCCAGACATTCTGCATACATGTAATAATACATTACCTGTGTTTGAGTGTTCCAGAAGGATGTATGGCCTCCTTGATGGTATTGCCCTAATTTGCGACACTATATAAACAGTAAGACAATGAAAAGAAATAATGTATAATAATCTGTGCACATAAAAAAGTTGGAACGGTGATTCAGAGTAATTTTATTTGAGTAGGAGCGGAATTTTGAAGTTCAGAATCCTCACTTTGATAAATAATGTCCATTCGAGAACCTAATAAGGTTAAAATAGGGTATGCTGAATGAGCCCACAACACCTAGTGCACCAATCTAACTAATAATAGTCATCCACGATTACGTGGAATCATTTTGTTTTGCAAATATTTCATTAGTCAATAGTGACAGCTCAATGGTGGGAGGGGAGGGTGGCGGAGAGAGAGAGAGAGAGAGAGGAGGAGACGTGGTGGAAAGGACAGATAGACCAGGGAATACCCATTTTTAAAGGTGGTATCTGACAGTTTATGCCATTCTTTTCTCTTATGCAAACAAAAGATTACTGTTTCCCGAAAGGATCCTGCGGAATGCTGTACATTTGTTCCCTTCATCCATTTGAAAAGTAAAAAATAGCACCCACTTGTCATTACAAAAGAATATTTCCCATGCGAACCTTGCTGCACAGTTAGCTATTTTTAAACTAAGAAAACCACGTAGTTTTGTTGACGCCGATCTGTATTTTTAGCCGAAATCCCCATCGTGCTTATATAATGATTTAGAAATAATAGGCATTTAATACGAAATATTTTACCTTATTTACAGCCTAACAACTGGAGTAATGCTAAAAAGCATTTAAAAGCATTTACGTTAACCCAAGTACTATATAGTATATGCTGCAATTATGCTCAACTCCCCAGAACAATGTGAAGGTGTTGTTGCATATACAAGATATTGGAAAACTGTCGCATACTACTTTTAAGAGCTGGCCTGAAAAATCCACACAAGGTCTTATCCAGAAACTGTGTTGTAGATCAATTTCCTGCTCTGTGTGAATCGTGTGTGACAGCCTATTCCCGCAATACATACAATCAGTTTTCGTTCAATCTTTAATATTTCAGTCGCGATGAGGATTTATATTTTTATAGATAACGAATCTGGCATAAATCCGATCTCATAGTATTGTCTGACCGCGATTTATTATTAATGTCGATCAGGCGCGTTTCTGCCATTACGCATTTTACGCACGTGCGTAACCTCCGCTAGAAATATCGAAAATCTAAAAGTACCTAAAACACTAAGAAAGTCGATACCTAACCCGGGTTTAAGAATGATATATTTTATTTGCGTAGTTTCTTTGTTATAAAATCTTATTGCCACCCCAATCAAGTTAAAAAGGTTTAAAATGATTTAACTTATGCACGTCAGAATTTTAGTTGATCATATTTTGCGTTAAGATTCTCGCATGTCCGCATTTGATATGTTATTCATTAGAAAAGAACCGAATATATTCAAAAGTATTACTACAAGGGTAATTTCCCTTGTAAGTATGCGTAACTTAAAAAGCGGCCCAGATACGCGCCTGATGTCGATTCATAGCTTATGAATTATGAACACAGTCTCCTATTGGAAAAAACAAGATACTAGATACATTTTTTCTTAAACCATGAAAGCATTGTAAATCGGACCAATATGGCTTTGTTTATCGCACCAATATCAGATTTCCATATCAGGCCGAAGTCGGTTTTGCATAGCATATCATATCTCGTTTTTAAACATTCAACCGATATTGGGCCGATGTCACTTTACCTAAATTGGATGTATATCTGTATCTTACTAACATGTGTGCCTTCAATAGAACTTCAGAGATGAGTACAAATAACCACGTGGAATTAAATTGGACCTATGGGTCGAAACATTGACTTTGGGGTGCGGTGGGGGTAGGCTTTGGGGTGGTTTGGGGGTCATGCAGAATATTACCCCTAATTTACTAAAATCGTGTCCTGTTTATCAATTTAGCATTCAACATTCAACAGATCATATAATAACAATAACAAGGGCGCAAATAAACATTCTATCACTCTCAATATTTTACGTCTATAGAAAGTTTCCACATCAGTGAAGATTCATTATCTTGGCGGCCATCTTTGTTGGCAACATCAAGGGAGTTTTCAGATGAAATTCATAGAAGTGTAAAAATTATTTTCTTGTTGTTTTTTTTATTTGTGGTCTACAAATTAAAAGCTATACATCATTGGAAAGCTCTTGAAATTCATATTTTTTAAATCCAATATTTTTTTAATTGATAAATGCTCAATGAATTAATACATATAACTTATTTACCTTTTAAACTATCAAAATGTAAAATACTTCATAAAAGCTGTTAAATTTGATATAAAATTCAGTAAAATAGATCGAAAAATAAAAACACAGTGGTGAGTTTAATACAGCACATATTTCCCGATTTCAGCTTGCATTAGCTTCTGCCTTCAAAAATGGCTGCCTTATACTGACTTATCAGTACTTATGACATCACATGGAAACTATCTATTAACAAAGACGGATTTTGCCGTGATTAAAATAAACGATATATCACGGCATAAAGCGGGACTATTAAAAATTATATTTTTACTGCAATAGAATAGCTGTTCCTTTTACTTTCCTTACCCATTTTCGTATTTTGACTAAGCTGACAAATTGTGATAAGTTTTTCTTTTCGTTCACATGGCCTTCGCCTTAAACTTTAGCCTATCTTGGAAAGTAACTGTTTTGTTTTACTAATAAATAAGTATTAAATTATGATAACAAAATAAAAAATAAAATATGCAATTTTGTCGGTTGTTGATGTTTAAAACAACAACAACAAACAGGAAGCACGCGGGGTGAATTAGAACATCCAAAGGAAACAACACTGCGTATACTGAAATTCGCATTTGTGTCCCTTTTGAGTCAAAATTTCTTGTAGAACGTGTTAGAATAGATAGTTCCCACATCATTGAAGATCCATTATCTTGGCAGCCATCTTTGATGGCAACTTCAAGGGATTTTCAGATGAACTGTATAGAAGCGTAATTTTTATTTTCTTGTATTTTCCTTATTTTGGTCCAAATATTAAAAGCTAAACACTATTGCAAAGAGCTTAAAATTCTTATTTTTAGATTACAATATTTTCAAAATTGGTAAATGCACAAAGAATTAATACACAGAAGTAAATAAAATTATTGGCTCTTTGTTGTATTTTTTTTTTACCTTGTAAACTATCAACCTTCGGCCTGCATTCTGCCTTCAAATATGGCTGCCTTAAACTGTCTTATCAGTGTCTATGACATCAGATGTAAACTATCTATGGAAACAGGATTTAAGTTTGCGTGATTTAACGCCCAATATATCACGGTTTGTCGTTCAGATGCATAAATTTTGTCTCTCAGGCCTACGGCCTTCGTGATCAAATAAATACGCATTTGAAGTTTTCTGTATGTTTTTTAACATTGTAGCTTGCTACAACAATGTGTAGCTTGCAAAAGACCAGTTTCCAAATCGGCGATTTTTGTAGGTACAATGTTGCACAGCAAATCGAAAACGAGGTCATACGTGACAGGTCTCCATTTCCGCTTATAGAAAATGGAAAAGAATCGATCGCTTTCTTTAGAGAAACTGCATGCTTTGCAAGTAAAAGACTTTTTAGCATAATTTATACTGAGGAACTTAAACGAAAGCGTAACGGGAAAAAATACATGGGGAAAAGGGTTTTGTTTCTATGTGTGTGTTTGCATACACATGTCAGATTTCCATTTAAAACCATTTTACACGCAACTTTCGAGGCTCGATATGTTTCACGCGAAAGTTGTTTTCAATTATACACAAAATTGAATATACAGTATGTAAAGTAAACCGAATGTTTTCTAATTATACTTTAAAGCATAGTTAACGTTTTAATGCCATATAAAGACGATCAATGCATAATCGCTTAATTATTATCACTTAAGCGAGTTGGCGAACGGATGTTTTACCCACGCACTTCTTTTCAACTTAGTAAGAAACACACCTTTGTATCTAGTTTAATCTAAAACACACTAAATTAACTAAAGAAAAATGGCTTTTTGGAGTTACGTCATTCACGATAAATAAACCCTGCATAGTTTTTAAGAGCCATATGGGTCATTAGCTATCCTTAACACGTTTCCTGTCAGCAAAAACCTTTACACATATACATTTACGTGAATAAGTCTTTTGGTGACTTGAAATTGTTCTGTAAACCACACAGTTGGGGTTTGTGTCATAAAGCTGCCGTAACAAAATGCTACATACGAGGATCAGCTTTAAGGCGTGTATTTTAAACCAATCAAAGTGATATGCATCTCATATGACACCCTTTACCCACCCGATCGCCGACCGGTTACTTAATGTTCATAACTGCTGCCAAAGCTACGTTAATAAAATACGTGGCAACACAGAACAGAATAGAACAGAACATATTTTGTTTAGGCTTAGATTGTGTTCACTCTCTCGCCATCATAAAACAATGTACAGTTATAAAGGTGTTAGTCACGTAATCATTGGTTAGTCAGGTACATATATGTATACATTGGATAGCATATTAATGAAGGTTAAAAGTCCAGGATAATAAATCACATCTTATACTAAAATAGGTATATAACAGAAATGAGTGAGGAAAACCAGCAAAAAAATGAAATTGTAGCGTATAAACATGAACATTCACTTTGTATTTTAATTTCACATATCTAACATATAAGTAAAGATTTGCGTCGGATAAATGATTCTCTGATGTATCTACATAACTTAATTAGTTTTGATGTGTTTTTTACTTTTAACAGTTCAGTAAAATAACGGTTGATGGTCTGTTATAATAGTTGTGATTTATATATAGTTTACAGTATGCAGGAAATACAGGACACACCAATAAAAAGTGGTATTCATCTTCAATCACATTTCTGTTACAAAGAGTGCAAAACCGCAAATGTCTTTCTTCCCTGTTTCTACCATACCTGACAGTAACTATTCTTAGGTCATAAGAAGATAGGCGGAGTCGGGCTAATATGCTTCTGAAGGACTTTGGTAGAGTACATAGGTAACACTCGAGCCCGAGCGTGGTCTTAACATGTTTATACAATAACAAGGAATTTCTATTGTTCAGTTCGTGATACCAATTTTGTACAAATGAATTGATAACCCTAGTTTAGAACAGAAGTTAAAATGATTTTAAGTTGAGAGAATAACGATTTTTCTATACAAACGAAAATCCATGGCTATCGAAAATAGTTTTTACTTGTGTAGCTCAATTCGTTAGTCCATATGCACTGCCAGTTAACATTTTTCTATAATTTGTAGATAGTAAGACATTATCAGTATAAACAAGTTTACACCAGTATTTTATGATACGGACATGCCTTAGAACAAACAATAGATAGCACCCAAATTCGCCGTATATACAGATACTAGGAGTAATTGATTCAATCCGAATAATACTCTTTAAAAACATGAGGTGAATTCTTTCTATCTGCTCTGATTTGCTAAAGCCCCAGACCTCGCAAGAATAACTTATTATGGTACCAACAAATTCATCAAATAACAGGCAAAGAACTTTAGAACTCAATGGGTATGGCTTAACTTTGTAGCATAACAAGTTTAATGCTTTCAACCCTTTTCCTTTTAATGTAGATTGATTTAATAAAACGGTGTCTGTGTAGTTAAACACAGTCCCAAGATAATTAAAGTCATTGACGACTTCAAGAGTACGACCGTCATATATCCATGATTCACCGTCTCTTAAGCCACCACGCTTTCTAAATACAAAAATCTTAGTTTTTGCAGTGTTGACGTCTAATTGCCATTTTTTACAATACAAGGATAGCTGATCTAAGTTTTTTTTAAGATCTTCAGGACCCTTACCCAAAATACACATGTCATCTGCTGAAAGTAAAACCATTAAAGACATCTCCGGTGGTAAGATCAGAATTACCACCATTGAGAAATTTGTCAATATCTTCGATGAAGAACGAAAACAAAATTGGGGAAAGCACTTCACCTTGTTTTAAGCCAACAGCACAGTCGAAAAAAATGAATTATATGATGACCCTTTTACACAACATTTTAATCATTATATATACTTTTTATTATTTTCAGCATCTTCGAATTGATCCCTAATTTGAACAGTTTAAACAATAAGCCATTTAGATATACACTAACAAATGCACAATACAGACGATCGCCATTATTAAGAGTATTTTGTTTTATCGCATTTAATACAAAAATTGCGTCAACTGTTGACCTGATACCACAAAAACCAAATTGTGTGTCGACATAAAGTTCTTGTTTTAGAAAGTAAGAAATATCTTAAAGTTTTGTCGTTTCGTGTGGATAGTACAGTCTTAACCGCCCTTTTACTAAGGTCGGTTCTTGACTGCAGATCAACCTCCATCGTCAGCTTGGTGCCCGCCAGATGTTTCGGCCCTTATCCAAGTACATCTGTAATGGCGGGTGGGCCCACCGTCTTACGGTGTGGAGGTTGATCGCATCCAGCTTGTCTCCTCGCGTCGTAGCCACAGCCAGCTAGACGCCCGCTCTGCAGCCTGGCTCAGCTTCTGGATTGCCCGGCGCCTGTCTCTGCCAGTGGTGCCAACAGCTGTCATCAATCTGCATACAGATTGCGCACAGAACCCTCTAGCGCCTACTTCGATAGGGAAGAGCCATGTCCGCCAACCTCGGTGTCGGCACTGCTCAAGTAAATCAGTGTACTTGGCCTTCTTCCTCTCATAGGCCTCTTCACATCTCGTCTCCCAAGGTACTGTCAACTCGATGACAACGAGCTTCTTGCCTGTCTCGGACCACAGTACAATGTCTGGTCTCAAGTTGGTCTGGACGATACCCGGGAACACGAGCTTCTTTCCTAGGTCGACTGCCATATTCCATCCTGTGGCGCCGTCAAGGATTGATTTTTTCTGTGGAGCTTCTGTCTTCGCAGTTTCACCTGGTCTCACAAAGTTGATGCGGCCTGCTTGTAGGTTACTTTTGCGTGGCTTCTTCCTCTCCCCTTCCAGCCAATCGGCAACCTCTCTGAGGACGTTGTCGTGTCGCCAGCGATATCTGCCCTGCGTCAGTGCTGTGGAACAAGAAGATAGAACGTGTTCCAGAGTGCCTGGTTTCTTGCACAGACTGCATGTTGGGTCTGTGATAAGTCCCCATCGGCAGAGGTTAGCTGGAGATGGCAGGAGGTCATGAACTGACCTGAGGAGGAAGGATAGGCGAAGTGGTTCATACTTCCAAATGTCTTCCCAGGTCAGCTTCCTGTCCATGGTTTCCCATGTTGTCCATGCTCCCTGCGCACCCATCTCTACCGCTCTGGCCTGTCTCTTGTTCTCCTCTTCCTTCCGTACTTCTGACTGTATCAGGGCTCGCCTCTCAGTCTGGTTGGCTTGGCTCCATAGGAGTGTCTTGGTCGCACCAATACCTTGTCGTCCGACAGCCGTTACACCGACGATGTCCTTGTGCATGAGAGAGCTCTCTGCCTGGCTGACCGTCTCTGTCGCTGACCACTTTCTTCCAGTACGGGTAACGATCCCTGCTTCCCGGATCTGCTCATCTGGGGAGTCTCTTAGGGTAAGCACCAGTCTTGTCTTCGCAGTCTTGAATTCTTCTACCAGTGAAGAGAGTGGGCACTGCAGTTTGTTGGTTTTCCCGTACAATCCAACACTGGAGAAACTGGGTGGGATTCCAAGCCACTTGCGGAGATGTCGGCTGGTGATTCTCTCTAAGGCTTCTATTGTTGAGCTGGGTACCTCGTACAGCATCATTGGCCAGATCAGCCTTGGTAGTAAGGCATGCTGGTACAGCCAGGCCTTGAACTTCCCAGGTAGGTTGCTTCGGTCTATCTTCTTCAGCCCGTCTTCTACCTGGTTCTCTAGCTTCTTGACGTTGTCCTTGTCTGCTAGGCTGGCATCAAACCACTTCCCAAGGCACTTGATTGGATTCTTCGTGATGGATGGGATCTCCTCGTTCTGTACTCGGAGCACGAATCTGTCTGTTGTCTTGCCTTTCTTGATAATGAGGGACCTGGACTTTACGGCCTTGAACTTCATTCGGGCCCATGAAGCGACATCTGTCAAGGCTGTCAACATCCATCTAGCCTGGACGTGTGTTGGTGTCGTCAACGTGAGGTCATCCATGAAGCCTCGGCTGGATGGGAGATAGATACCTGACTCTGTCTTTGGTCCGCGGGTCTCTCTAATGGCAGCATTTATGAGCAGATTCATCCCCATGACGAAGAGTACCACAGAGACAGTGCATCCGGTGACTATACCTTTCTCCAACTTCTGCCACTTCGTCAACTGGTCACCAACAGAAAACCGAAGCTTGATGCCGTCAAGGTAGTTGGTGATGATTTTCTGGACATGGTTGTCGACGTGGTAGTGTTGGAGGGCTGTGTAGATCAGTTGGTGGGGAATGGATCCATATGCATTGGCAAGATCGAGCCAAACTACTGTCAGGTCTTTCTTCCCCGTCTTCGCCTCTTGGATTAGTTGGCTGATGGCGCTGGTGTGCTCTACACAACCGGAGAAACCAGGTACTCCACCCTTCTGGACTGAAGTGTCGATGTACGCGTTGGTCGTCAGAAAAGAGGTGAGTCTTCTGGCAAGGATAGCGAAGAATATCTTCCCCTCGACATTTAGTAGCGAGATGGTCCGGAACTGGTTGACTGTCTTGGAGTTCCTTTCCTTGGGTGTGAATATTCCCTCTGCTTCCTTCCAGGCTTCAGGTACATCCCCTTTCCTCCAAACCACCTTGAGGAGTCTCCATAGCCTCTTCAGTAGGAGTGGGCACATCTTGTACACTTTGTACGGGATGGCGTTTGGACCAGGAGCAGAGCCCCATCGAGCCTTCTTGATGACGTCCTTCACCTCTCCCAGTGTGGGTTCAGTGAATACTAGTGGCGTCTTTGGTGGTAAGGCAGGATCTATCCGATCACAGTCCCCTAGGGCGTCTTCTCTGTTGACATCTGAGTGCGTATCATGTAGGTACTTCTCAACCTCTTCTAGTGGGGTCTCTAGTGTTCCTGAACGCTCCTTGTCAAGCAGAGTCTTGGCAAACTTGAATGGGTTGGCTGTGAACGCAGCTCTCTTACGTGTTCGCTCCCTCGCTTTTCTCCTCGTGTTCTCGGCTTGCCGCAGAGACTTCAGCTGTGTGCGCAGTGTGTCACGTAGTTGGGACAGACCAAGGCGCTGCATTGGTGAGCTGTCTCGATACTGCTTCTTCAGCTGTCTGATTTCTTTCCTCAGGTTCTCTATGCGGTGTTGCCTCCGGTTCGGTTTTGGAGCCTCCTTGCGTTTCTTTGCTTCTTCAATCCCAAACCTCTCCTTTGCTACAGAGTAGACAAGGGTAGTAAGGGTGTGTAACTTCCGGTGTACTGGACCTTGCATGGATGATTCGAGGATGATGTCTAGGTCCTCGTCAAACTGTTTCCATGGTGCCTTTTCTGATGCCTTGGGCCACTTGATCTTGGGTGTTCTTGTGGTAGGCATTGGGCGTGGTCTGTCAGGGATGGCTTCTTGCTCTGGTGGTTGGCTGCTAGTGTCCTGCGAGTAATTCAGTAACTCTAGGAGGGGGTCATCTTCATCCATCACTGGATCCCGGGTGGCATCGCGCGCTGTCTCTTGAGCGGAGAGTTCAACAGTACTGTGGGTAGTCTCCTGACTGGAGTACTCCCGCGTCTCACTAGCCATACTGGCTATGCGCTGCTCAAGTGGCCTCACGCGCTGGCAACCAGACTTCCCCTGGTGAATGCGTAACCCTCGTTGGTTTTTGCAGACTTTGCCACAAGGGCAAGTTGCTGTCCCTGGTGCTGGGTTCATAGTCGATTGGGCAGGCCGTGTCGATTCCATAAAATCCGTCCATGTGAGTCTTTCATCCTCCCCCCCCTCTCGGAAGACTCTGGGGGTGTCTTTCATTCTTGGAGTCTGTAGCTTGTCTGTGGGTGTCTTCTCACGAAGGCTGCACGTCGGGATGCTACCCCTAGTGCCCCGGTTCCAGTCTGTTCCTGGGGTCAACTGTCTCTCCAGTGTCACCAATCTATTCCTGGTTGCCATCTAGTCTTTCCTAGAAGTCACTGGTAAACCAGATGGTCTATGTGGATAGTACAGTCTTAACCGCCCTTTTACTAAGGTCGGTTCTTGACTGCAGATCAACCTCCATCGTCAGCTTGGTGCCCGCCAGATGTTTCGGCCCTTATCCAAGTACATCTGTAATGGCGGGTGGGCCCACCGTCTTACGGTGTGGAGGTTGATCGCATCCAGCTTGTCTCCTCGCGTCGTAGCCACAGCCAGCTAGACGCCCGCTCTGCAGCCTGGCTCAGCTTCTGGATTGCCCGGCGCCTGTCTCTGCCAGTGGTGCCAACAGCTGTCATCAATCTGCATACAGATTGCGCACAGAACCCTCTAGCGCCTACTTCGATAGGGAAGAGCCATGTCCGCCAACCTCGGTGTCGGCACTGCTCAAGTAAATCAGTGTACTTGGCCTTCTTCCTCTCATAGGCCTCTTCACATCTCGTCTCCCAAGGTACTGTCAACTCGATGACAACGAGCTTCTTGCCTGTCTCGGACCACAGTACAATGTCTGGTCTCAAGTTGGTCTGGACGATACCCGGGAACACGAGCTTCTTTCCTAGGTCGACTGCCATATTCCATCCTGTGGCGCCGTCAAGGATTGATTTCTTCTGTGGAGCTTCTGTCTTCGCAGTTTCACCTGGTCTCACAAAGTTGATGTGGCCTGCTTGTAGGTTACTTTTGCGTGGCTTCTTCCTCTCCCCTTCCAGCCAATCGGCAACCTCTCTGAGGACGTTGTCGTGTCGCCAGCGATATCTGCCCTGCGTCAGTGCTGTGGAACAAGAAGATAGAACGTGTTCCAGAGTGCCTGGTTTCTTGCACAGACTGCATGTTGGGTCTGTGATAAGTCCCCATCGGCAGAGGTTAGCTGGAGATGGCAGGAGGTCATGAACTGACCTGAGGAGGAAGGATAGGCGAAGTGGTTCATACTTCCAAATGTCTTCCCAGGTCAGCTTCCTGTCCATGGTTTCCCATGTTGTCCATGCTCCCTGCGCACCCATCTCTACCGCTCTGGCCTGTCTCTTGTTCTCCTCTTCCTTCCGTACTTCTGACTGTATCAGGGCTCGCCTCTCAGTCTGGTTGGCTTGGCTCCATAGGAGTGTCTTGGTCGCACCAATACCTTGTCGTCCGACAGCCGTTACACCGACGATGTCCTTGTGCATGAGAGAGCTCTCTGCCTGGCTGACCGTCTCTGTCGCTGACCACTTTCTTCCAGTACGGGTAACGATCCCTGCTTCCCGGATCTGCTCATCTGGGGAGTCTCTTAGGGTAAGCACCAGTCTTGTCTTCGCAGTCTTGAATTCTTCTACCAGTGAAGAGAGTGGGAGCTGCAGTTTGTTGGTTTTCCCGTACAATCCAACACTGGAGAAACTGGGTGGGATTCCAAGCCACTTGCGGAGATGTCGGCTGGTGATTCTCTCTAAGGCTTCTATTGTTGAGCTGGGTACCTCGTACAGCATCATTGGCCAGATCAGCCTTGGTAGTAAGGCATGCTGGTACAGCCAGGCCTTGAACTTCCCAGGTAGGTTGCTTCGGTCTATCTTCTTCAGCCCGTCTTCTACCTGGTTCTCTAGAATTACTTAGAATTAAAAAATAATTATGTGCAAAATGTATTATGAGCAATACAGATTAAGTGGAACGTCTAAAATCTATTCAAAATATGTATTCAATGTGCTGTTAAATCTATAGTTAATTATCAAATAAGCAAATAATAATGGCCATACATGTAGTGAGTGATAAACGTTTACGCGAGTAAAAAAAAGTAAACGTTTTGCCATTAAATACGCGTTCACAGTAAATTGGTATATAACACTATGCAACTACTATATAGACAACAATTTACCGAAACGTTCTACAAATTCTATATAGAAGATCAATTTACCGAACTAGTCATTTACCAAAACGTCAGTTAATCACGAATTCTGCCACGTTCTAAATCTTGCGGGTCAAGTGACAAATTAAAATCAGCTGATTTTAATAGTCTATTAAAAAGGTAGCTGGCATTTTATAGAAATTGTTTTAAAAAAGAAACCAAGTATACCGATGTTAGCAATGCAGCTTGTAAATACAAATGTAGCAGAAAACAAACAAAACAAAGTAGCAAATACTCTACTTCCCATCAGAGTTATGGTTCGTTACTGTCAAATGTAATTAATCGACAGCATAAGAGAGTGTTTAGTTCCCAAGATAGTCATCTTCTTGTTTAAAGCGCATGCTCTCTACGGCGCCTTGGATGTCTTACATCCTAGCTCTCTATTGTTTAATTAGTCTAATGTAACGTATTGGCGTCCACGCTAAAGCGCGGCGCCATTTATGGAATGCGTTTGAAATTTGGGAATATTCTGTTGTTGTAGTTATCTTGTTTTCCGTAACTCCTTTGCGGTGTTCGGACAAATATATTTCGTAGAAATGGCCGAGGTGTTGCGAGTGGTTACTAAATTTTACAGATTTGTACAACTTCAACGTTTTACCACTTATATAACGTACTGGTTTTGGCAACTTCGAACCACTTGACTTAAGCAGGTTTTCTTCTCACCTGTTAGTAGTGCTGTACGAGAATTTTAATATTGCCATTAATTCAATATTTGTTATGTGAGTTTTTGGGGAGATAAGTTGAGTTATTATAAATGAATAGTTTGATATATTTAGACAATATACAATACAAATGGTACACCATGTGTCCATGTGAAGGTCAATTGCTCGGTCAGCTCACTTTAAGTCAAAAGACTCATCGGATATACTGCGTTGTCATTCGTCAGATGGCGTATTATCTTTTTAAAACATATTATGGACGCCATTCCATGCTCTGCATCAATGCTTTTCTTGTTTTCTTATATTGTGATTTTGAATAGGTAAATTAGAAAGGGTCCTATCAAAATTTTCACATGGACTAATGATTTATTTGTTATTTCAGAAAAAAAAAACACTTTTTGGACAAAACTCTCGAATAATGCCTTTAAAGTTAACATTTGAAGCATGTCTGGACACAAATGACACGTTTAGCCTCCTTAGACATACATATTTGTTCTGTACACGCACTACTTCTTCCCAGGCATGAATAACTGACCGCGAATAATCAATTTCATGTAGGGTCAATCCTGTGTGCAGCCGAAATCCAGCTTTCTCATAACTCTGGACGGAGTCGCAAGCGGCACCGCCCAAAAAACATAACTTTTCAAATAAGTCTTTGTTAGTTGCTTCCATATTGCTTTTAATTGTTTATCTTTTATAGTTTTTGTGTCACATTTAATGTTTCACATCTTGTTTAAATATTTGTGAAATCTTACCAATGCGAGTGTTAGTCTGGTTCCCAGCGTACTATCCTTCGATAACGCAGTGAAAGGGGAAGGAACTCCAGACTATGCGAGTGTATGTGTTTACCGTAAGATCGGTGCACTGGTGAATCCGCATACTAAGTTTTTCTTACTTCCGGCGACGTGGGCTCCAAAAGAAGAACCCCACGCTACTTCCTTTTCCTTTTCAACATGGGTTTCTCGAACAAGGTTTGTTAGACTACTGGTCAAAAACATGAATGATATTGTTTTATATGATAGTTAGTCATCTAACAATAGTAAATGTAAACGTCAAGGAGGTAGCTTCAACGAAATCACAAAATAAAATTCACACCATTACCCAATAAAGAGTGCGGAGCGCTGAAATAAAGCGAGAAACGTGAAGGCGATTCAGTCACAGCCTTGGGTTCAGGATTCAGACTTCAAACATTGTTCATTTATTTTTATTAGATTGACATCCTCATAGGTTCAAGTAGAAAACTTGCTATAACCCTCCTCAACTACTTGGTGATTACATTAACTTCGGAAACTAAATGTACGGAAGCGGCATTGACAAATGGATTGGAATTTCCGGACGTGTGCTGTAGAAATTTACAAACACTATCAAAAGCCTTTGCACACAAATAATATATTATCTCTACAGAAAATGTTTGCAATAATTAGGCAATTGGTAATTGTTATCTTAAATATTCAATTTGTGTATACAGTTTAAACAAAAAAATTCTCACATGTTAATTAAAATTGCACGTTGGTTGATGAAAGGCTGATGAAAATTGGTCAGCTCTACAAATAAGCCCGTCACATACAATAGCTTAGTTAAATCGGCCTTTATGCTACTGAAATCATCATTCCTGGACTATAAAACCTAAAGTTTAACAAACTTGCAAAGATTTGGGATTAGGCTTTTTAAATGTAAACTTTGGTACCACTGCAGCCAATGTTATGAGTACAAAGTGTACGTTGCAGCAACCCTTTGGGATAATTTGATCTGTAGTTCTAAATATTGCCTTAAACGGTGACACATCACTGTAATCACTTGTAAGTATATAGATAGTTTCCACATCAGTGAAAATCCCTCATCTTGGCAGCCATCTTTGATGGTAACTTCAAGGGATTTTCATATGAATTGTATAGAAGGGTAAATTTTATTTTCTTGTAATTTCCTCATTTGTGGTCGGAAAATATAAAGGCTATACACCATTGGAAAGCTCTTGAAATTGATAAATGCACACAGAAATAAATAAAACTATCAGCTCATACTTAAAACAAAATGAACAGTGTATCATTTTCGCTTGTATTTCTTTAACCTTTTAAACTATCAAAATACAGTTAAGATATTTTAAATACTTTTTAAAAAGCTGTTTAATTTGATATAAAATTAAGTAAAACAAACTGAAAAATAAAGACACCGTGGTAAGTTTAATACATCACATTTCCCGATTTCGGCCTGCATTAGCTTCTGCCCACAAAGATGGCTGCCTTTAACTTGTCTTATCGGTGTCGATGACATTACATGGAAACTATCTATTAGCAGACGATTATGTTCAGAAGAAAATTGGTAAATTACTGTTTTGTTTTTCAGTGTATTGCCACATATTATTTTAAGGATTGAAGTTTCTCTGTCAGCCCATAGTTTTTTTACCAAAAAAAGGTGGAGGCATTGACCTTTTCGAAATTGCGAAGTCTTACACAATCTTGCTCCGCGAGATTTGAGGTCAGGGGGGTTCCGTTTATGTGCTCGCGTGTAAACATAGAACAGCTGACTTACTTTCGTTTCTTCTTCACACACAAAATTAGGGACAAAGTGAAAAAAATGATACACCAAATCATCAGAACTTGTATTTATATGTTTTAAATGAATTTTACTCGCTTAGATAATTTTATTTTGCTATGGGACAGATCGATTTCTGCTGTGCTGAAGATTAAAACCACGAGAGATCTCGAGGTGCCACATGCAATTTTTACAAGATTCCCAACGATAAAAGGCTTAGACCTGCGTGGCTGACTAATTGGAGAAATGGATATGTTGTCCTTTAGCCTTTAGTTCCAATCAAAATTTAAATTATCTTTCAAATTATGCCAGGGATACATACTAGTGAACATTGGAGCTAGAGTCTGTCTGCATGCAAAACTATGCAACACAAATAATGTTTATGTTTAATCACAAACATGTATTCTGTTTTGCAGTCTGGTACACATGGAGTTTTTTAGTCAAACACAAATGATATCAGATTACTCAGGAATATATAAATATAAACATTTTTTCTTCTTCAACCACAAACAGAATTTTTATTAGAGAGTTTCATGTAAACAATTCACTTTATTTGAAATCAAAATAACCTTAATAAAAGAGGGTTTTCTGATTGGTTTTTGCCTGTTGGGTGGGTGAGGGGGTGCTAATCAAAAAAGCAAGATTTGTGCGAGATTTTGTAATTTCGAAAAGGTCAATACAAAATAATAAGACATGTTTTATTTATAGGACCCAAATCTACCATGACCACTCATAAATAAATAAAAATTATGATTAGAAGCTCATAGCACTTTTTATAAACCAATCCATTCATTATCTGGGCTAAAGTATGTTTTGTTCTTTTTTTTCCCCAGCCCATTCTGATTGATGCCCGCGGGCATTTGTTGGGTCGACTTGCAGCAGTTGTTGCCAAGACAATTCTACAAGGTACTTTTTTTGTTCTATTACATTACCTAGACAGCTACAATAAACAGGCTTAATATGCAGTCTTTGACAAAACCCGTTGGATGAACCATGGTCCAAGACCGGCCGCAATAGCTCAAATGGTAGAGCGTCGGCTTGCGGATCGGGAGGTCGTGGGTTCGAACCCCGGCCGGGTCATACCAAAGACTTTAAAGTTGGTAGTAGTGGCTTCCCTCCTAACGCTCGGGGCTACGGGGACAGCATTACGCCTGACTCGTCGGTGTCAGTATAATGGACCGGCCGGGTTCAGTCCCTGGGCACCTCATAAGTGCCCCTGTGCTGTAATGATAGAAATGTCGCTGCGCAGTATCGGCAAAAATGCCGGCTAATCCCATCCCATGGTCCAAGTCCACCAAAATCTGTTAGTCAAGTCATTTTACAAGTTAAATAGAGAAATGGTCCAACATAATTTTCTGCCACATTTTTCAAAATTCTGAATTCTAAAAAACTAAACCAAATAATGATTTACAGCCTTTTACTGAACCTAACCACTCATAACACCTAGGTTAGTTTACTACCTTTTACAGAGGTCAATATGTTCAGATGTCTAAACTGGTGTGTCAAAACTAGTTCTTTTTTTGTCAAAATGCCAAAATCATACAGGTCCATTAAAATTTTGTCTAGACCACTAGATATTGCTAGCTTGATGGACCCAAGGTTTTAGCATTTGTAAATTTATTTTTTGAAGATTTAATGTTTCTCTTATTTTTTTTCAGGGCAACGTGTTGTTGTTGTGAGATGTGAAGGTATCAACATCTCCGGAAACTTCTTCAGAAACAAGTGTATGTATGTTTGTACAGCCTTATGAACTTTTTTTTGTTTACAAAGCATAATGAATATTGATGTAGTGAATAAAATAAATGAATTGGTTAAAATTATAAAAGAATTTTTCTGCTTTCAATGTAAAGCCTATTTTAAATTAATTCCATTTAAATAACAAACACCTCATACTTTTAATGCTTTCTTTTTTAAACAGATATGTTTAATGTGTTATTATAGATTAATTTCAAGGACAGTTGAATTATTATTTGCATTCGCCCAAAATCGTTTTGGCTTGAAAAAAATGGGTTTGGACTAGAAGTATAATAATAGAACATGCAGTGCTCATTTTTTTAGTTAAATAAAAGTATACAATTGTGTCAAATGCTGCTGCAGAATTGTTTGATACACTGCTTAAGATAACATGTCATCAGTATATATTTACTTGAAATTGTAACACTATTTCTGTTTCCACAGTGAAGTATCTGAAGCATCTGAGGTACAGGTGTAATGTAAACCCTGCACGTGGCCCCTTCCACTTCAGAGCCCCCAGCAAACTATTCTTCAAGGCTGTCAGAGGTAAACTTAACGGATTGTCAGGTGTATCCCTCTCCATTGTATAACTGTTAAATCCACCAATGATGGAAAACTTTACACCGAACTTTTGAAGCTTCTGTGTAACAACAAACATGCACTACCAGCTGAGGTGGCTAAATAACATATCTTTTTATAACTTATAGATAAAGAAAGACAGGTAATAATTTTGACCAAAAAACATAATGAAAAGATGTTTAAATGAAAAGATGTTTAAATTTTTACCATTGTTTTTAAGTGATTGGACTAGTTGTTGAAATGTGTGAAAAACCTTTGTCCTGTACCTTTTCAGAGTTTGGTATATGTTGCAATGCTCGAAGGACTTTGTCATATATTCTTATTCATGATCACAACAATGTTACTTGTGCAGAGTGGCAGTCTTAAAAAATCTCCCCGTGCATGTTATCTATGTTGTCATTTAATTCATCCTATAAGGATTGTTACGTGTATTTTCTTGATAGACATTAGACTTTGGTTCCTCAATTCCATCTTCACTTGAACAGGATGCTGCAACCATTTATTCTTCTCTGGTCATGTTTGTTCTTGATTCAAAAAGTTCATTTCAAATATGATCAACCATTTTTGTGCAGTTTTTCTAAACAAATAATACCCCTTTCTTTTCTAAACACTATGTGGACATTATTTTTCAATGATGTCACTACTTTTGTCATAACTTATCAAAGAAAACATCAGCGCTTGGACATTTTGTATTCAAATAGGTTAGAGGTCTGTAAAACCGGTTTAAGCACCTCTGTGGGCCCATATTGCTGACTGACCGTTCCAAGGTGGTAACTGTCGGGTTTGCTCTTTTCGTAAAATAACTCCTCACAAATTTGTTCTTACTTTTCACTTGGCTTGCATGTCAAATACCTTTGTCCTGTACCTTTTCAGAGTTTGGTATATATTTCAATGCTCATAGGACTTGTCCTATATTCTTATTAACAAATGAAAAGGTGTGCTAGAGGATATACTCTGATCACAGTGTGACATAAAACCTGTCACTGTTGATGTCCATTTATTTTTAGCTTGGCTATTCAACGACTAATCAATGCTGTTCCTTCACTCTTGTTTTTGTCCTCATACCACTCCAGTTCAGTTCAAGTGCAAATAATAACAAGCTTTTATCTCATGAACAAGTGCATTGGTTGGAATAAAACTACACACATGTCCTTGAAATCATACCATGATACCAGTATTCTTCCTTAGTTTCATATTCTCAAGCTTGTCAGTGGCATGTAGTTTTTGCAGTGGACAATTGATTTCATAACATGTACATTTCGATTGTTCTTTAAAGTTTTGGAAAATAGAATTGCTTATAAAGGCTTTTTACCATGCAAGATCTACTAAAGTTCTGCAGGATTGGTTGGTTCAGCAAGTCTTTTTGCCCCCTGTCAAAGGGATGGTCATCTATACATTACGTCTGACATATTCAAGTTTGATTGTACCAGGTTGGTTTTGTGAGAAATAGGCTCTGGTTTGACTTGGAAAATTGTATCACCCGTTTATGTAATCTAAATGTTTTAATTACTTGCTACTCAGATTTTTAATGCAGCTGTTTTGTCATTCTTTCAGGCATGCTCCCCCATAGAACTGCCCGTGGCAAGGAGGCCATTTCTCGTCTCAAGGTGTTTGAGGGTATCCCTCCCCCGTACGACAGACAGAAGAGGAAGGTTGTCCCCTCTGCCCTGAAGGTCCTGCGTCTTAAACAGTCCAGAAGGGTTAGTGAGGCTTGTTTCTAATTCTTTTTATAAATCTATTTATGAATGTACTTTAAGATGGGTGTTGTGTTTTGTATTTATTCATTAGAAAACCACACTTAAGATCATTTACTGCAACAACCATAACTGGGAAGAAATAGTCTAGGATCTAGGTAGAATACAGATGCAATGGGGGCAAGAACTTTTGTTTGGGGAGGTTTTGCTGCTAATTGTGGTGTGCTGGTGGTTCTATCGAAACTTAAGTCGGGTCTTCCGTCAGTAATAAGCTGGATGTCACCAGGATGACTATAATTATGTCTGCGATGTAACAAAATAACTAGAGTACAAATGCATAGTTAAATCAGAGAGGAAAATGTTGTCTTTAAAAGTTTGTTTGCTAATAACAAATACATGTAATTTGGGCACTGATTTCATAAACTCCTACTCTAGTCTAAGTAATAAAGCGATTTTTTTTACTACTTCAAATTTAGGCGTTACAAATCTAGAAATAAATTGCTCCAAACATTAATTCTTTCTATTCTATAATTAAGCATTCAAATCTATAATTAAGCATGGTGGGGAATTCTGCCAAAAATAGATATCAGTGCGACTGCCAGAGTGGGATATGGGGATAATGATATAATGTAACCTCAAAAGTAAATGGTCAAGGAGTTTCTTAGTTTAAAAATAGCCTGCAGCATGGCTCAGATAGAAAAAAATATTTTTGTAAAGAAGAGAGGCTTTACACTTGACTTTCCATATAGATGGCAGGTGTCACTGAACAGCATTTCCTGGGCACATTTTGAGTAACAACAATTTAATTGGTTGTTAGAGAAAAAAAACTTTGGTCCAAATTGTTGACTCCTACCTTTAAAGCTCATGTTTAATATTGTTGTCAGATTTTTAAGATGGGTTGTCTGACAAATATTCTAATTTTTTGTAAATAGAACAAATGATTTAAAAGTCTCTATAAACAGAAGTTACCTTCTTATTATATAAATTATTTTTATAATTTCAGTATTGTGACCTGAACAGAATTTCACATGAAATCGGCTGGAAGTACCAGAAAGTCATATCCACACTTGAAGAAAAGAGGAAGGTCAAGTCAAAGAAATACTATGAACGCAGGAAGGCTGTTGACGTAAGTCCTCTTTATCCCATTCTTTAAATCATGGTAAACAGATGTGGAGTTGATTTGTGCCCTTTTGGTATTCAGTGTTTCCTTTATACACTGTTAGAGCAGACATTTGTCTTAAAATTTTGACTTGAACATTTTTGAATACCATTAACATTTTGCCATAAACATTTTTGAATACCAGTGACATTTTGCCATTGCTCTTCATGTAATGATTACCACCAATGATGGAAAACTTTTCACCGAAATTTTGAACTTCAGTGAAACAACAAACATGCACTACCAGCTGAGGTGGATAAACACACATTAAGTGAAGACAAATAAGACATTGGTTGACTGCTGAGGTTCTTGAAATGATAGTTCAAAGACCCCTTCTTTTCATGAACACTTAAGATTATGTTGAAATTTTGTTCAGCCATGTCATAACGCATTACTGGTAAATTATCTTTGCTTTTTTGTGTGTGGATTTTGGTGCCTCCGTGGGCACATCTATGGACATTTTTATGTGCCATTTTCATATTCTATTTCAAATTGTCCTCTGCATGTATTCCTTTTTTTGTCTGGAATCTGTTCTTTGCTATGATTTTTTTTTTTTTTCTAACAATGGTTTTGTGTTGGTATGAAATTCATCTCGGAAACACATTTGTGGTTCATTTTAAAGGGTCAAAAAGGGCTTGACAAGTTGAACCTGGGCACTTACTTAAGGATTGAAATGTCACTATAACAGTCGTTAAGATAGACACATTCACCAGTGATGGAAAACTTTTCACCAAAATTTTGAACATGTGTGAAACTAAAAACATGCACTACCAGCTGAGGTGAAAAAACGAGGTGTTTGAAACCTGTAATGTTTCCAGTAGTAGAATTCATGACGTAGCTTCAAAAGTCAGATTATTTAAATAATTTGAATTGGAAATATTTGACATTGCATCATGTTTGTTCTGAAATATTCAATTTGTTTATATTTATGTTGCTTAATCTTCAGTCAGTATTAGTTGTTTTTTATTTGTTCTAATCTAGTAATTTTCTTAGAAAATGAATCTGCTTCAATCTTTCAAAAATCTTTCATAACATTTGATTTCCAACAAAAAATCACCAATGATGGAAAAAAAATTCACCGAAATTTTGAAAGTCTGTGAAACAACAAACATGCACTACCAGCTGAGGTGAAATATTCTTTATAGTTGGATTTCTGACAATCAGATTATTGGTAATACGCCCAAATTAATCAGTCCCTTTGTCAACTATTTTGGCATAGGTCGGCTACTATCTTTACATTATAAACACTGATTTAAGATGTTTATTTATGACATAACTATTTCTGGCATAATGAAGTTAAAATTAACAAATGAGATAAAAACGTGATTATTTTTGTTGAGATTTTCAAGTGTTTGTTTCAAGTTTACAATGAATAATGCAGAACATGTCCATAAATTGATGTTTCTGATTAATTAAATAAACTCTATGAGCCTGTTAATGTGAGTAAACTGTGAATTATGCATTTTGGTGCCATGAGCATAAAATGAATTATTAATCGATAGAAATAAGTGGATCACTATCTTAGGGTGTTTTATTTTATTTTTTCAATGAGTAGAGGATTATTGTGTTTCTAGTTTAGCTTATGTATTTAAGCTATACATAATTTAATTTTGACAGTTTGATCAAAAATATGATAATGAAGAATGATTCAATGGTAATTTAGTGAAGTTGCATGAATGTATTAAAAAGAATAAACGAGCATGAATGGACAAACTCAGGTGCAATGCAGGTCCAAAATAATGTACAGCTCTATAATACGTTTTATAAGAGTCGTTTATCTTATTATTTTTTCATCAAATTAGTTTGTTTTCTGTATACATTTTAAATTTACACGTTATGTTTGTGTCATGGCTAAACCACCGATGATGGAAAACATTTCACCGAAATTTTGAGCTTCTGTGAAACAACCAACATGCACTACCAGCTGAGGTGGAATAAAATAGTTAAACAATAATGAATTAAAATCTGAATGAAAATTGTATACTCCAGGGTATTTTTGGTGTGTTTATTTTAGGGATGTCAACGGATATCATTTTTCTATCTGTATAACCGTAAACACTATCCTGATAGTATCCTATTAACTGAATGTTGTGGCTGCATATACATGTTTTTTTTGTCGGGCGCAGTTTTGCAACATTGCCTATAATTAAAATGTCGCAAATTGCTCCCTATGCAACATATGCCACATTCGAATTGGTTGCGGGTGAAATAAATGCAATAGTCTATTCAACCCGGAAGCAGCAGGCTATGAGTGTTTTCACATCGATCTTGATTGGCTCGCTTGCAGGCAGTCCATGCGGTGTCAGTTCTCGGCCAATTGTATAGACTGATAAAAATGCAGAGGTTTATTGCTGATCTTCAGCATACAGAATGGCTTCGCCGGTCGCGAAAAACCTAGAACAATTTTATCAAGACAATTATTTTGGCTGTAACTCAAAGTTTAGTTAAAAATAATGACAGAAAGGTGACTTTGTTCAGTGTGAAGGATCTGGATCCATTGTTTATAGGCTTCAATTTTCTATGCCCCCTTAATATTGAAAATGTCCCCTACTTTTTATACGTGTACTTGATGGGACATTGTTCCCTATTTCAAATTCCTTGGCAGAACACTGCATGTTTACAACAATAAAATAATAAGTACCTTTGTTTTCACTACAGTGTGCTATCATTACTTTTAATTCAAAACTGGGACATTACTGTTTTACATTTGTTTGAATTGTTTAGAGGAATATTGGGTGAGTGGGGACACCAAGGTAAAGTCACAGATGTCATGCTACTTAATCAGAACTTCTATGAAGCGAAATAGCAAACTATAGACAGTTTTACTTGTTAACTGCTGGCTTGGATGGAAAGTAAACATGTTTTGGATTTATATCATAGAATTCAGGATAGTTCACAAAAACAACTTAAACAAAGGCACCATGATTGAAGTAATACACTGATTGTCATCTTATGACCATATCCTGCATTTGGTAGCATTATGACAAAAAATATTAAGAAGTTGAAAGTGTTGAAAAACGTCTGGAGAAAAATTGCAGGGTCAGAAAATTGTCAATGTCACATTGGTCAATGGAAACTACAAGGAAAGAAGCATGTAGATGAGTGATAAAGCTAGAAGCAGATAGACTGTATACTTAAGATAATGGTTACTTACAGAAATTTGGAAATTGCACAAGTCCTGGTTTGCTGTATAAAACATTAAAACAATTACAACATTAAACAGTTGCACACTTTCATGATTGGCACAAAACACAGCTTGGTAGAGATAGAGACTGTCTTACTTAATTGGACTAGGTAACCTAACATAACCATGTCAAGGCAGAAAATGGGTACAGGACAAGAGGTTATGCGCAGTTACATAATTTAGCATTGTATATGTGGTCATATTTATTTCACTTATGTGCATTTTGTATGTTTAACTGGGTAACAAATAGCTACCCAGATACACATGCGATATCAGGTTAATGGTTGACATCCCTAGTGTTGGTGTTGTTTTTTGTTTCACTTAATTGGGAATATGATTCGTATCCATGATATTGAGAATTTTGGAGTGAATACAACACATTTAGAAAATAAATCTATTACAGAATATAAAAGTTTTGACATGTTAATAGGCCTTCATAATAATAACTAAAAGTAAATTCCAACCCACCCTCCCTGTGACTTGTCAAATTTTGTGTTGTAATTATCAGTTTTGTAATCATTGGATTATTTCTTTGGTATGATTTTGTTAATTTTTCTATTGAGTTTAAAAGCAAACATTTCAAGTTTGACTAAATAATGGCTATGTAACATCTTGTGTAATTTACCCAATTTATGCTGTATTTGCACATTACATTCTTTTCTTGACTAAACCACCAATGATGGAAAACTTTTCACCGAAATTTTGAACTTCTGTGAAACAACAAACATGCACTACCAGCTGAGGTGGACAACTATCAGAAAGAAATGTTAACTGTTGTTTTTTGGTTGGTTTATCCACCAACAATCTTACTAAGATGGTGTATAAATAGAAAGACAGGTCTTATTGTTTATTGGAGTTATTTATATCCAGTTTCATTGCACGTTATCGTTGGTTTGTATTGTAGTTGTTGAATTATTGAGTTTTACTGAATCTTAATTTGTTTTTTTGTATAAGTTATTTCCAAATCAATGCTGCAGTTGATGCTGAAGTAATAATTTTTAAAATTCCCTTGACTTGAATTAGTTCATAGTATGTATATGTAAAGATAAGAACTAGCCCTTATTCTGCTTGTGTAGGCTTAATCCTGTTAGCTGTTGTTCCCTTAATCTTTGGTTGTCAGTTGTATGATGGTAATGTGCCACTCCCAACTATAATCTACTGTATGTTTCAGTTGCTGAAGGCCAAGGCAAGGGTAAATGTTGCACCCAAGATTGCCCAGTACCAGAAGATCATCGAGAGCTATGGATTCAGATAAACTCACTGAGTTGTATCCAAAATAAAGTTGACCTATATCAGCGTGTTGTCTTTATTTCACTGATACCAAAAAAAGTCATACCAAACAAGAAATATAGTCCCTTCAAAATAACGTGGGGTCAACAACTTAGGATGGAATTAGCCAGCATTTTTTTACTGTGCAGCGACATTTCTATCATTATAGCACAGGGACTGAACCCAGCTGGTCCGTTAAACTGACACCGACGAATGGTGTAATGCTGTCCCTTTAGCCCCAAGCATTCGGAGGGAAGCCACTACTACCAACTTTAGTCTTTGCTTTGAACCCACAACCTCCCCCGATCTGCAAGCCAACGCTTTACCACCTGAGCTATTACTAGGTCAAATGTTAGAAAAATCCTTGGCCAGTATGAAAAATCTTGCATATGTTTTGAAGTGGGTCATGTGGATTCAGTAGGTTTCTAGGTAAAATTCTAGAAAATGTTATCAGCCCAGTGGCCACACTTCATGGTCCTATCTTCACCAAGGTTTCTAAAGTTAATAACTTGACGCTAGATATGAGCCTACTAAAAGCCTGTGAGCGATCATGGCCATTTTGTTTACTGGTATAGTACAAAATTGATACAGTTTATAAAAACAAGGAAAATCCCCACACCAATTAATGTTTTCCAAGATGTTACACATGTAGAAAAAATGGCAAACATGAATATAGAACTTAAGTGTGCAGCAGTCATACATTACTACACAAATTATTGTTCAGGTAGTATTTTTCAGGAACTTAGTAGTTTTCTTTCTGAGAATCTTACTGTTTATTATCTCAAAGTTTTGTGTGGAAGCATTTTGTATCTGGGTTATGTACCAACAGAACAGAGTTTAGTGTTTCTTAAAATTAGTGCATTGGGTGGAATAGATCAAAACAAACAGAATGAATATTCCAAGAAAAATGCTAAAGGACAATAACTCCATAACAAACAATGTAATTGATTAATTTTGCCTTTATGCTCAACTTACATAAACATTAACCAACAAAGCAAGTATGAAGTATTTCTAATGTAAAAAAGTTGCCTGCACGAGAATGCTTATGAGAGTAACAAGGGAAATAACTAGAGCAAAACAAATGCAATCTTGAGTGATCTTGCCTTTACATATAATCTGACAATATCGATGCAAGTACGGAAAAAAAAAATCCTCTGCATAAGAAACTGTGGACGTGTTATGAGTGCTATGCCATAATAAGAGCCTTTGGACATATTAAAAACTTTGCTCTGTGAAAAATACGGATTCAAATACTGCTCATCTTGTCACTAGAATGTATGTGAACATGCTGCCTGGCAAGAGTGATTTATTTTGTATATTATGATTTCATCAAAAGTACTGGGGCTGTTTTTAAATATTTTAAGTCGATTAAAGTTCAATAACCTGGTTTATCTCTAAATTCAAGAATATATGTTGTGTATTATGTCCATAATCAACAGTGCACAGATTGGAATAAAGTGATTTAATTAAAATGAAGTTTGGGGTTCTATGTGCCACGTACTTATGCTAAACTGATCTCAAGCATTATTTGGTTTTACAATGGACATATGTCAATTAACTAACTGTAGATCATGTGCATAACAAATTCCCTCTTTTTTTGCATGTCACGGTACTTTACTCTATAAAAAGCTACATTCTTATCTCCCTTGTGAGTCGGTATAGTTGCTTCACAAAATGAAGGATTTTTACACTTTTTAAACATTTGAAAAAAACTTATGATTGAAGTATGTGCATAAAATGGAATCTTGATAACTAAAACATTTCAAAAATGGGGAGTATGTGTTTAAAAGACTTAATATATCTAAGTGCTTACACTGCTGCATCATAGATGGATAGTAATGAATTGTCACAATAACCACTACATCAGTCTTTATACAATTTAGTAACAGTATCATAAGATGATAATACAAGATCAAAGATGGTGATAAAAGTAAAGTAAAAACCCAACTATAATAAAGTAAAAAGTAACACAAGTCATTAATAATTTTCTTAATAAATAACATCAAGCAAATTTACAGAAATAACAAACCACTGTTCAGTCTCTTACACAGTCAGTTGATTACATTTAGGTCTGAAGCAAGCTCCAAGTACTTGTGGCCATGTGACTCAATATGACTTCAGGTTAAATGTTGGTTAGGATTTTGAAAATAGAAGTTAAAATCTAGAAACACCCTCAGCTTGTAAAACATGAAGAGGATAAAGACATTATTTTTTGTTGTTTAAAATATATGGTGCTGTTTACATACACATACTTATCTGCCTAGTGGATATAGTTCAATTGAATGATTAACTAAAAAACTAATAAAAACCGTAACTTTTTAAGTATGACTGTTATTCATATTGTATTCATAGGCCTACTGTTCTTTATAAATGTTGTTGTTAAAAATGTAAAGTGTTGTGTACATACACCTTTATCTGCCTTGAGTAATAAGTACAGAAAATGAATCAATTGTTATTGCTGAATTATTCAAGTATTCTGATGTTTTTACTCCAGAACAAAATACAATTAATTTAAACAGAAAGTGTACAATCAACATGAACCTACCCATCCCCACATCGCCCCCATTCCCAAACCCCGTGAACCTACAACCCCAATAAAAACAACTATCTTTTTGTTTCATCAGGAGTTTTGATATTCAAGGCCATGGGCTTGCTGCAGGGGTATGTGCGAGATTAACACACAATAATGAGGAAGATGAACATTGTTATGTACAAACATACATTGAAGGTTCCAGAACTGTAACAGAGAATTGAAAAATCAATAATGTATCTTTTGCCTAAAGGTTTAAAGGAATTCTGAATGTTGTGCAGAATTCTGTTGGTGAAAAAATATTTTTTGTTCATTTCAATAATAACATTTTGGCTGAACTCATAGCATATCTTTATAATTCTAAGAAACTAAGCATTTTGTCATAATAGTTGTAGTAAACAAGGTATTTTATGAATTCATGTGATGACCCCCACACATTGGGGTTCATTGCATAAATAAACATTTTTACATGGCCTGCCTGCTGTACTCATACTCCCTATCTCGTTCTGCAATAAGCTATGGTTTTTAGTTGGGGACAACATTCCCATTACTAACTTGCACCTTTTGGGTAAAGGCATTAGCAAATGTTAAATAGGCCTTTACTTGGCCTCTGTACACAGAAAGCAGTCCTCACTAAAGACGTGCCTAAATAAATTGAAGTGTGTGTTTTGCGATGCCCATTATTGGAAGCATATTTGACCATGCTGTAATGTTCTTGGTATAAATGCTATTCTAGATATTTTTTTATGAGATAATTTATGTTTGTGGACTGAACATAAAAATGTATACTTATAAGTAAATAAAAATCTAAAAAAGTCATTTAAGTTAGTTAAAAAAGAAAAAAGTTGAAATTATTAAATACATTATTGTATGTAGCCATATCTGACCCATATTTATATTCACAAGGCATTTTTAAGTATTTCTACTTAGGGTGTTCACAAAAAATATTGTTGAACTTGCTAAATTAACAAAGACTGTATACAAAAAACACCATTGAAGACCTGCAATATTTTCATACATTTAATTTGTGAATTAAGCATTCTCTTCAACTGCATCAAATATGTTTTGAATTTTTACGAAAAGTTTCGCATCCAAATTTCCGTTCACCAGGTATGGTGACCCTTCTGCCAGAAGCCATTTCAGTGAAATGACATTGTCTTCGGTCATGCATGCAGTGCGATCTGTGAACGTGAATGTTTTGGTGTAGGTAAATGCCACATATTTGATGCCATTTTTCACTCCATAGATAATGAATGTGATTGTGGTCTCCATGGAAGGCAGAGGTCCATTGCCAGGCACCCGGCGGATAGACAGGGTTGTGTTGTCAGTTTGCCGCCCCATGTGGTTACCATACAAGGTGAAGGTTGTGTAGTGTCCCTTGGGCCAGAATGTGATATCAAATGTTGTCACATGCTTCTTTGACATCAACTTGGCACTGGGGATAAAAGTGTGAGGCACATGAAATCTGCGCACAATTTTGCTGTCTATTTTCCCTACAGATGTATAGTTTAACATAGATAAATCATTGCACAACCCATACATTTCTGCCGTGTAGTTGCGATATTTCTCCACACATGGCTTTAAATCAACTTCATCAAAGAGAAGTGAGTGGTGCCTGTATGCTGCATTCAACTTCTCAGCGAAGATTTCTGGATAGTTAACGGCCAGCTCAGATTGCTCAATCTCTAAAAGGTTCTTAGGTGGTATGTTGGAGAACCTCAGCAGAGGAATAATATCTCGCAGGTTGTCCATGAATCTGTCCTGATTATTTTCGCTCTGCAGCCATTTTTCTAACTGCACCCACAAGTCAAACTCACTGCTCACAACTGTATCACTGCCTGTTAGAAACTCCACAATCTCCTCCTTGGTCAGTTCAACCCAGTCTGATGTTTTCAAAACGATGTCAAAATTGGATTCGATGAACTTGAGACATTTTTCACTCAGAAGTGAATTTCCAGTCATCTTAGAGTACTGATACCAGGAGAGGGTCCTGTTGGTGTCGGGTGACTCGACAATGTGTCTTGTCATGTATTCCACACAGGACTTCTGCAGCAGTGGAATACTGTACTTGTCTGCCAGCAACAGGATTGGCAGGACATGGTCTGTGGTCAGCCCCACTGAGCCAGTGTAGATGTACCTGTACAATGACAATGAAGAAGATAACAAATTAATGAACACCCAACAAAATAAAATGATACACTTATATTTTTATTTTACAAATGATTAGTGTCATTCCTTTAAACAAATTAATTGTCTGTATGATTACTTCCATTGCTGGATGGGGATTCCTGACAATGAATAATCTGGTAAGAACCACCAACACACCAAGGATCAGCTTGAAGATCTCAAGTAAAAACTATTTCATGGCTTTGTGAGTTGATAGACATGTAGAATAGCAAACAAGTGACAAGGTCCTAAGAGAATTACAATGTGTATTGATATTTAAAACTGCTCTAGGCAAAGGCACAAAAACACAAGTTATTTGTATAAGTGACAAACTAACACTACAACAAGACATTACACAAAAAGAGAAAAACCAAACTATTCCCACTTTATTCCCTGTTTTAAATGAGTTCTCATTCTGCTATTATACTCTGAAGCAATAAATGTAATAGGAGGTAGTGTGAGGCTGATCCCCATCAAGACATGTATAATTTACAACAATAATAAACAATTGTTTTGAATCTGTCGTTTTAAATATTAGGAAATTGTACAATATTATTACAGACATAAGGTAAGTATCACCATATGTCGATAGTATTTACTAAAACTTTTAAAAAGTAATTACAAAACATTCCTAAACTTTGCAATTACATAGTTTCAAAATTACTCAGTAAAAGCTTTGAAAATGGGAAACTTATATAATTTCTTTGTGACTACATCAAGATATTATTTACCTATTCGTACCTTTACAAGACTGGTGTACATATATAAATATTTCTTAATAAGCACATAAATTTAAGATAAGTAAGGAATGCATACTTACTTAAGAAAGTCTCCAAACACTGGCACACACTCCATCTCTTCAGTAAGTGAAATCTCTGGTTGTGATGACTCCCGCCATCTTTCCTCATTCAGCATGGCCCTGAAGAGATAAACAGACGTACTTAATGAAAAACGAGATACCATCAATAAACATTTTGTTTTCTTATACAATCTTATCAACAAACTTAAGTTGTACGAAGAATGCAACATATTATACCAGTAGTGCTGCCCTACAGTGGTAGCATATGAATATGCTTTGATGAAAAAAATACAATAAAGAGAGTGGATCCCATTTCAGGTTGTTCTGTGGATCAAAATGATAGTGAAAAAATCTATTAAGGTGAATAAATAACTATTGCAGAGTTTGATTCATGTCCTGTTTGTAATGCATTTTATTCATGACCTTACAATAAAACTAGCTTCAAAGATTAAACTGTATAAAAAGGTTTGTCAGAGTTGACCCATGACTTGGCAGGCAATGGTCAAACTTTGCTCTATCACTGCCATTTGGGTCCATCACTACCTTCTTTACAGTAAGAAAGGCAAATCATGATTTTATATGTACAATCATGTATTCACATACCAAATATCACATAAAAAATAAAACTCTCATATCATTCTCATAGCATGGCAAAGCCAGTACATAGTTACACAGTCCAACTAGTGGACAAATACAATATTATTGACAATAACATTTATTTTAAGTCAAAAGATCTTCAGGCCCAAACTTCGTCAATTAAATGACAAATCAGCAGCAAAACTCACTCAAACACCTCACTGCAAGTGATCAGCATGAACTTGTGTGCAAAGAACCTCTCATCCCCAACTCTAAGGATAATGTCACTGAACATTTCATTGTTAAAGAGGATTGAGAATCTCTCCACAAACAGTTTGTCATCTTTGATATCTTCTAATGAAGGATTTTTCTCCTCTTCACCAAGTATACTATCCACTTTTCCTTCTAAGAGGGGTAACTGTCCAGCGACAAATGACATTTTCTTGAATGACCCTTTGAATGTCGCAAAGTCTGCAAACAGAAGGAACAGACAACAAATTAAGAATATGCATGACAACAAACATTTTCATGAAATATATCCAAGAAAATCAACAATTAAATTTCACAAATTGGTGTTACAGAAATTATTCTGTCTGGTTCACAACATTAGGAACATTAGGGTTTAAATCAGCTGAACAACTGCAAAGTTGGAATGCAACTTAAAGCCATACTTATTTTAGCAGGAACATTGGTTTACCAAATCCATAACATATTTTTAAATAGTTAATGGTTTAAAAATAATACAAAAAAAACTACTTTTATGAAAAATTTAAGTTGCTGTTATCATGAAGCAGAAAGGAAAAGACAAACATGTAATAATGTCTGACTGGCTGTCTGTCTGATCCAAAGTTTAGAATATGGCTGCATGTGTCCCAATTTCTGGGGTTGGCAGCAGGCAGTTCGAGTGTCTTATACCTGCTTCCTATTCAACTCTGTTCAGTGGATCAGTGCTAGACAGAATGCACACTTCCAGGTCACTCCTGACACATTCCGACAAAGTTTTTCTTGTTCTGCCATGACCTCTACCAGGGGATTGCTAGGCAAGTGACTGTGTTGAACTATGAAGTAGAACATTGAATGTGCCCATACAAGCTCAGTCGCGATGAGCATAGGACAGCTGTAACCTCTTTAATCCCAAGCTTCAAGTGCAGTTTGGCAGATGAGACTTGATCATGATGTTTGACATCACAGATCCAATAATAATCCAGTAATAATGCCCAAAATATAAAAAGTTTGGTTATTGAAAGATTCAAGCCAGGGATCTATTGTAAGAAAAAGTCTGTCTGCCCTGTTGACTGAGACACACAGACTTGCTAAATGCTTGTTTTATCCATTTGTATTATAGATATTTTCCACATCAGTGAAAATCCCTTATCTTGGCAGCCATCTTTGTGGGTAACTTCAAGGGATTTTCATATGAATTGTATAGAAGGGTAAATTTTATTTTCTTGTAATATCTTCAATTGGGGTACGAAAATTAAAAGCTTTACACAAATGGAAAGCTCTTGAAATTCATATTTTTAGAATACAATATTTTTACAATTCATAAATGCACACAGAATTAATATACAGAAATAAATAAAACTATTGGCTCATACTTAAAACAAATTGAACAGTGTATCATTTTCGGTTGTATTTCTTTAACCATTTAAACTATCAAAATATAGTTTTGATATTTAAAATACTTTATAAAAGCTGTTTAATTTGATATAGAATTCAGTAAAATAGACTGAAAAATAAAAACACAGTGGTGAGTTAAATACACCACATATTTCCTAATTTCGGCCTGCATTAGCTTCTGCCCACAAAGATGACTGCCTGAAACTGTCTTATCAGTGTCGATGACATCACATGGAAACTATCTATATACTGACTGACTCAATTTTACACAAGGCACGATGTGATTTTGAAAGGTTTCAACTACGTTCACCAATTTATTTGGATTAAAGTCGGTCCAGTAAGGGATCAGTCAATGGCTCCATTAATCTTCTGCGATACTGCTGCAACGTTGTTCTTGTTTTAAGCTATTTTGTACCAATTAAATTCATTCTCTGGAGATAGTGTGTTTTCATAGTAAATTTCGTTCAATTGGCTTCTGTTATTAGTCATATTTTCAAGATTGCAGCAGGGATTATTAACTTTTAGTACTTAATTAGAAACTAGAATGATGTAGAATATATAATTATAAAACTATTATCCATAGTATTGATTCTTTTAATTAAATCACTTACTTTGAAAGCAGTTAACTCGCATCAACAAGCATCCATTTTTATTAATTTCCCATAATTAATTAACATTAAAGGGACACAACTCTAATACTGAGTATCTATAACTGCACATTCTCTCTCTCTTTCTCTTTCTCTCTCTCTCTCTCTCTCTCTCTCTCTCTCTCTCTCTCTCTCTCTCTCTCTCTCTCTCAGTGACATATTAAACAATTGAACATTGCGAACACAATTAAAAGTTGGCTTTAGAAACAGAGACGTTAATAACCATGGCTATGATTCGACAAACTTACCATAAAAACCTGAAAAAAATGTCTGTCTGTCCATTTTACTATGCCCCCAACCCCTTTCTGACCTAAATATTAACTTTGAAATTATTGACGTCCCTTTCTATTATAAAACGTGTTCTACACCTAAAAAGATTATATGAAGTCATGACGACGTGCACGTAACGACGTTGTGTCGTCATTTAAATGTGACGTCAGAATAGATAGTTTCCATGTGGTGTCACATGCAATGATAGACAGTTTAAGGCAGCCATCTTTGAAGGCAGAAGCTAATGCAGACCGAAATCTGGAAATATGTGAGGCATTAAACTCACCTGTGTCTTTTTTCAGTCTATTTTACTAAATTTTATATCAAATTAAACAGATTTTATAAAGTGTTATACACTGTTTATTTTGTTTAAATATAAGCCAACAATTTCATTTATTTCTGTGTATTAATTCTTTGTGCATTTATCAATTTTAAAAAAAAAATGCTTTCTAAAAATATAAATTTCAAGAGCTTTGCTATGGTGTAGAACTTTTAATTTTTGGACATCAAATGAAGAAATAACAAGAAAATAACATTTTCGCTTCTATACAATTCATCTGACAATCCCTTGAAGTTACCATCAAAGATGGCTGCCAAGATAAGGGATCTTCAGTAATGTGGAAACTATCTATTCCGCAAAGAACATACTATTGACATCATTTTTTTTCTGCTCAAAATGATTATTATTATTGCATAATGATGATGATGATAACAGTAATAATAATAATAATAATAATAATAATAATAATAATAATAATAATAATAATAATAATGATAGATTCTTCCATAAAATATACCACAACCTTGTTGCCGTCAAGTTTCCTCCTTATATTCAAGCTCCCCACAGAATAACTAGGCATCAACATCCTTACTACTTACAAATGATACACACACCTCGCGATTTCATTAAATACTCCTTTTTTCCACATTCATTAACCCTTTGGAATAAACTACCACACAGCATAGCCGTAGTGACTGACAATGCCATGTTCAGCAAGGCAGTGTCCCAAATAAACCACTAATTATCAACAAGTGTTTTTATCAGATTTTATCTTTATCATGAACTAACATTTTAATTTGCACATAAAGCACATTGTCAAGACACCCTGAAGCGGTAGCACAAAATTCACTCTTCACCATCTCTTAACTAACACTCTTCGACGCAGCACCTTTCCTGCCAATAATCCTCATCCGAGGGTAGGCAGTATTCAGAGATAGATAGATGATAATGATGATAATAATAATATATTTTATGAAATTTTCAGGAAATGTCGTTTACAGGAACATAGAAAAAGCTTTGTATTACGGAAATTTAGTGATTTAAGTCAAAGTGCATTGTGTCCACAACCCAATAATAAAACTGTCAGGATGATTTAACGACTCTAATTTGGGGTGTTAGGTTAAATAAGGATTGGCCAATACCGACGTTATGTGTCTTGTAAAAATTACTGATTTTGTAGAGACGACAGAACAGCGGCCGCGACATCGGGTCCAATATATTGACAAAGTATGGCGGTGCGCCTGATTGACTTTTTCGCTAGCATAAAATAGGTTTAAACTGATATGTTATTTTGAAATTATTTATCGAAAATGAAATAAGTATGACTAAACCGATGTAGCTGTTCTTTAAAGAGACACTCAGAATTAGGATTAATTTTTGTCTGTGATTTGATTTTTTAGCCTGTTTTGGCAATATGAAAAAGTCCGTGCCTTCTGTGGAAAAACAAAACCAGCGCTTACTGAAAATGATGATTTTTTTTGTTGTTGCTCAAACTCCAGATAGCGGTATTATGGGAAAACGTCTCAAAGCTGATATGATTAAACCGCAGTTTTACTAAGACTGATACAATATTCAATAAACGCACCGCAAGAAAAACAGTATCGTCTCGGAGATTGAGTTTTACGCATAATTCGTCCATTTAAGTATTCTCGGAAAAGGCTTTTTGTATATACTTACCGTTTTATTTCAACTTCAATTTCTCTTCACTGAACTGTCAATTATTTGGCGAAGTTTTGCACAACTTTTGAAACATCCATCCAAAAGAAAACAACCTGTTAATTTAGGCACAATTTATTTACATTCAATAATTCTTTTACATACAGGTAAACTTCAATAAAGCTCCAATTAGGCTATTGTTTGCTGGAAGATGACTGTAATTTTTAAAAAATGTATACTGACATATTTTGTTGGCTGAATACAAATATGCAAACACTAAGAACGGGAAATAGAGCCAGGAAAAAATGGGCAGTTTGTGTCAACATTTTATGTGATAAGTCGAAGAGTGGTACATGTTGGCGTATAGTGCAGTGTGAAGACTCCCGAACAAATCACCAGCAGAAAAGTCGTATTACTCAATGTTAATTATGTCTTACCTCTATACAGTTTCAACGTCAATTTGATCAGCCTATTAATTATGTTCATTTATTGCAGATATACCTGAGAGTGTATCTCTGACATTCAACAAGCGGACTTACCTAACAATAAGTGTGTCAAAGTCAACTCAGACACATACCCAGAAATAAGGTCAGAAATACAATACCAGGGGCGTGCCTGCCGTTACGCACTTACGCACAGTGGCTTCCAGAAATTGAAAAAATAAAAACGCCAAAAAGCGAATAAAAATCGTCGCCTAACCCGGGTTAGGCACTACCTGTAAGATCAAGGGGTTTTCATCATTCATAATTACAAGTGTCTAACTTACACCCATCCTTTTCTTGTTTGACTATATACATATATAGTCTTAATTTTACTACTATTTCTTGTTTTCAGGAAAAAAATGTTTTGTATACATTATGAAGCGTTATAAAGACACCTGAAAAAGTATGACGTATTTTCTATTTCAAATGATAGTTATTGGCAATTTTTTTATGTTTAAAAACGCCCCAGAATGCACCTACGGCGTTATGTAGTAAAAACTTTTTTCTGGGGGGAGCATGCCGGACCCCTCTAGCAGGAGTGCGTATACACAAAAGTCGTCTAGGCACGCCCCTGAATACGATTTTCCAGGTACACCACACTGTTATACAAAATGGTGTCTTTAGAAATTTACATTATTATGCGCCTACTAGACATTAGACATCCGTTGTGCAACTTTATTAGTGACGAAAGCAGTTAGACGATATGGTGTCAACGTAGTGTTTTGTGGTATTTGACATGCATTTCATTTAAGGGGGTGCGTATATAGGATCAATTGGTGTTTTCATAAATTATAGCATGTACAACAGAACCGTCGGGAATTGATTTCGGACTTTCATGACTAAAAAATATACCCCATTGAAAATGCTACCCGGGGCGTTTAATAGGGACACTACGGTATTTGATTTTTCTCTGGCATTTCTACCAATGAGAGTTTCTTTAATGTTCATTCTGACTGATCTTATTTAATTGGCGCTGCTCTCCAGAGCGGTGCCTATTACGGAATGCATTTTATAGGGACGATAGAGTAGCAGGCAAAAAACAAACAAAAACAAAACGCAGCTGTTCCGAGAGATCTTTTCAAAGAAAAGAACTGAGTATTCCGTCTTTCACATTATACCTTGCAACAATAATATGTAGTTTGCAATTATAATAAAAATAGCTGACATTTAAAGGGATCTGCAGCTGTTTGGCGAAGTATTATTTTACAAAGGAAACCGAGTATACCGGTGTTAGCAATGCAGCATGTAACTATGTACAGATGTAGCGGAGGGTATCGGGTCAAGAAGGCCCAAAACCAAGACGGCCCGGTCCAAGACGGCCTACTTGGTGAGTCAAGACGGCCCAATGTGGTGGGTCAAGAAGGCCCACTTCGGTGAGTCAAGAAGGCCCGCTCTTTTCTTTTATAACAATTATTGTTAAATTAATGAATTTGTTAATAATATAATATAAAATGAAGATTTCCTTTATTTATCACACCATTTTCGATTAACATTTTCGATGATTGTGCCGACTCGTGTAAACTTTCCTAGATCGACACTGTAATTAGCGGACATTTACAGGGTAAGTTTAACTTCAAAAGTAAAGTGTTGTTATCACATATTTTTGTTAATTGCAATTGCAATTTTTTTTTTATTGTGGCGACTCCTCTAGGTTTCTTGGAAAGACACAACAATTAGCGGACAATTACAGGGTAAATTTATTTTCAAAACTAAATTGATGTAATTTAATCATTTATATTCTTTATTGCAATCGGTGTCTTATAAAGTTTTTTTTTTGTTGTTGTTGTTCCAAACTGTGATGTAATCTGTAAATTTGAAAAAAGAAATGAGTACATTTGTTGTGTATTTAAGTGTAGTTTCAATGCTACTGTACCATTCTATCTGTTAGATAAGCATAGCATTCGTTATAACGAAGTTTCAAAATAAAAAATAAGCGGATAATTGTGTTTAATGTAAATATATATTAATACTGAAACTTTATTGTACTGAGTGTGTTTATAATATATATATATATATATATATATATATATATATATATATATATATATATATATATATATATATATATATATATATATATATATATATATATATATATATATATATATATGTATGTATGTATGTATGTATGTATGTGTGTGTGTGTGTGTGTGTGTGTGTGTGTGTGTGACAATGCCTGTGTTCCCTTGCATCGCTTGTTGCAAAGAGGTAACACGGAGACAGCAGCGGAGAACAAAGTACCAAATATTCTACTTCCCATCAGAGCTATGGTTCGCTACTGTCAAATGTTTATGTAATTAATCGACATTGTAAGAGAGTGTTACGCTCCCAGGATAGTCATCTACTTGTTTAAAGCACATGCTCTCTACGGCACCTTGAATGTCTCACCTCATAACCAATTAATTCTTGTTGTAACAATGTCATGAATAAGTAAGGTTAGACGGCATGGCTTTTGAATTCGATCTGGTACGTTTTGACCTAATAAAAGAAAGAGTTTTTGAAGGGGTACGTTTGATCGAATTCCCCTGAGGTTAACTGCAGAGTTGACGAAGCTACCAAGTAAGCCGAGTGCCATTTCCTTCTTCTTTTTTCTGCGTCGTCTAGAGTTATTCCCCTTTCAGGAAGCTGATAAAAACAAAACGTCATTTGCAATAGATCTATTATGTGTCTTTAAGTTTCTGTGTCACATATCTTAATTACGAGAATGTCTGAAGGACCCGAAACATCTTATGCCACTAGTCGGCGAAGCCAGGTATTTAGTTTATTTATCAATTTAATACAACGATCTACATTTCTTTCTCTTACTAATCTTAGAATAGATAAAATAAATAAATCGTTTAGTAAATACTGGCACTTATTATGACAAACTAATTGACTTCAGATTTTGACATGTTGTTCAGGATAACCATATTCCTGCACAAAAAAAACCATCACTTTGTTCAATATAAGTGAAGCCCTACAAATAAACCATTGCGTTGTTCAGGATAAACATAGATGTACAAATAAGGCATAAAGTTGTTTATGAAAAAACAGTCCTAAAAACGCCTTTGCTTTTTTTTTACTCATTGAATATGCAAAGTCTTCTGGCATTTCCTGCCATTCTACCTAGCAGCATCTAACTTTAGATCGGGTAAAACAACAATTTATGGATGTTTAGCTACCTTGTGTTTCGCACCTAAAACTTTTATATGTGTAGATTTATATACAAAAATTATACTTTTAGTAACGGGTACGTGTGAAAACAGAGTTGTTTTTTTTTCAGATATGAAAAACAAACTTTCAAGTTATATTAAAAGATTAAATAGAATTGCTTAAATGTGATTATATATAATATGCATAGACTTAAAAACAAAATTGTTGAGATACATACAAATAAAAAACCAAATTATATACAAATACACCAATAGCAACCAGTTATCAGGAAATAATTTTTGATAATTGGACAATAAGATGAGATAAAATCAAGAAAGCCATCTGTCATGCATGGCTAAGCTAAGGAATTTGGCAATCTGTCAAAACTAGGAGAATATATCAGCTAACCAAGCATCAGAAGTTTTGCGCAATTATGTCATGACCTCTCAGTATGAAATATTTCACTCATTAAAATCCGATAAAGCCTGTTGACCTCCAATCATTAATGTATGATTGGACATTTCCATGACAAATTGTCAATAAAGCTACATATAATCTTGTTCAAAAATCACTCATAATTAAGAAAGAACTTAGTTGAATAATGACTCAACCTTACAAAAGTTGTAGTATATTTAGCTTATACGGTTGTGATTAAATGATAGAGCGTGTTTCTTCGATTTCTCTCCATTGAGTTATCAAATACTATCGTTTATTACTTCTAAATATGTGTCTCAATAGACTTGTCGGTGTCAGTATAATGGACCGACCGGGTTCAGTCCCTGGGCACCTCATAAGTGCCCCTATTCTATAATGATAGAAATTTCACTGCACAGTATCGGAGAAAAGACGGCTAATCCAATCCAATTCATCTCCTATTGTTTCCTCTTATTTATCAAGCAAATAGAGTAGTGATTCTGGCAATCATGACAAATTCCTCTTCTCTCACAAAATGTCAAAGGTCAGGTATGTATTAAAAAAGAGACAAATAGGATCTTTGACATGTTTGTGGTGACAGTTTAGGTTATAATGATTCCTGAGTGAAGTATAGACCGACCGATTAACAATTGATTTCATCTTTTTTTACTGGTTTAACATATGTGATCACTGCCAAGTAATAAAGCTTTTAATGTGACAGTCACTTAACAACCGTTAGCCTTATATATATTATAAAAACATAAAATAAATAACCCAAATGCTGTAGGTGATGGTTGGTGAGCTTCCAGGTGATTTTCTTCGCATTGGCTGCCCAAACCAGCAACAGTACATGACAGATGAGAGGGTAGCCCAGATACTTCAGGCTCAACAACAGGCTGGTTATACAACCCTGCCTGCCAACATTAGAGGCAAACTCTGTATCAGTGTGGTCCAGGTAATGACAAATGCAGACACTGTAGTTTGTTAAACCTATCATATTTGTTAACAAATGCTAAATTCCTAATTATTAAAATTTCATGCATATAGGTTTTAATAGAGATGTGTGTTCTGTGATATTCCCAATAATTTTATTAAGTACGGCATTTACAATGCTATGTAATGCTCAATCATGTGCATGTGTCTTGTGAGGTACAACTTATTTTTAAATGCTCTCAATCTATTTAACATGTGTTAATGTTTCATTGTTAGCATATTCTTGTAGGATTGTGTTGTAGCCTTACCAGCAGATAGTGTAGCTTCTGAACTTTCTGGTCTGGATCTGTACTGTTTGCTAAATCCTCATCAAGTTGTGCTATGAAGACAGAAATTGAAGCTTTTTTTTATTCAAGTTTAGTTGAATATTTAAGTTTTGTTTATGTTGAATATATTTCATTCTTTTAATTTATCTAGATCATTTAAAATTTATATGAATTGAAAATATTTTAAAATATCTTTGCACTTAAAGCTTGGGATTAAAGAGGTTACATGGTTATTTATATATGGCGGGTGAGCTAGATTGGACATTTTGAACATGTACATGTATTTCAACACAGTCACAAGCCTGGCAATTCTTGGCTGCAGAGGTTCAGGTAGACCAAGGAAGACTTGGTCAAAATGCATCGAAATTGACTTGAAAGCATGCAGTCTTTCCAGCATTGATCCACTGAACTTTGTGCGGAGAATGAGTGTCTGATACTTCAGTCGCCTACTCCAGACACTGTGACAACCACAGCAGAAAACTTAACTCGGAGTCATAACAATAATTGATAAACATTGTAAATATTTCACTAGAAGTTATTTCTATCCTTTCTCAGTTGTGTTGTTTTATTTATTTAAAGTTATTTTTTTTTAATCACAATGACCACTTTCAAAGCATTCAGCTCTATTTCCTCTTAAAGTTAAAGATTATGTCATCAGACATATGCAAGCAAATCTGTCAAACTAATTTCAGGCCAAGCTGGTTAAGAATTACGGTTTGACAAGAATGGATCCTTACTGTCGGATACGAGTTGGACATTCTGTCATTGAAACGCCCACAGCCAGCAGTGGTGGCAAGAATCCACAGTGGGCCAGAGAAGTGCAATGGTAGGTAAATACTGCCCACTCTTTTAGTGTTGTAGGTAGACCATTGGACCATGATTACTACTGTTTCAATTCCTGCTCAAGAAATACCAGTTTTACAGAATTATTTTTTAGTGGTAAAGCTCTCTCTCTTTTTCAAACATTCAGGTCAGCTAAAAGTGTTGCTTTAAATTTGTTTGGCCTTGTGCCAGAATTTATTTACCGTAACAAGGTGTCATACCTTGTCTGGTGTTCATGTCATGCTATATTATCCAAGACATTGTATCTACCTTGTGTTATTGCTTAAATGATGGTCTTAATGTATAAAAGACTTGTAGGTGTGTGATTTGGATAATAAAAACTCAATATTTTTTATGTCGTCAAGCAAAGCTCGAGGGCATATAGGGATCATGCTGTGTTCATGCATACTTTGGCGCTGAATAACGCAGCATCAAAAAGTTCATACGCGGATTAATTAGTGTCGTAGGTGCAAGAAAATTTTTATTTTTCTATTCATAACCTAGTTGATATAAATTATGGTGATTGTTGCTGTTATTGCAAAGTAAAATGATGTACAAATAAAACTTATGCAAAAAGTTTGCATTATTTGAACACGGAAGAAGACAGCAACATTTATGAATGAATTGCTTTGATGAAGGAATAGACCTAATATATATATATATGTAAGGGGTGGTTGGTGTTGCAGCAGACGTACACTGGAAAACATGTAGCATATATCTTGGTTACGAAAGTTAGGCTATGTACCTTTTGAAGTTCCCTAGCGCAGAGATAGTGGAAATGGTTAAAAAACAAAACTTTGAGAATACAGGTTGAAGCAAGAATAATAAAACTCAACAGGCCATAATGGATTCATCTGCTTATAAAATATGGCTAGAAACTCATTGAGGCTGACTGTAAATAACACAGAAAGCACGGTAAAAGAGGCAGCCATTTTGACGATTCTGAAGCAGGCTTGAAATGCAAAGTAGTCAGTTTGATCTTCAACCTCCATACATGTGTGGTATATTGAAGGAATGTTTACCAAACTGAATATTGCCTGTGTCATAAGTGATTGCTAGTGTTTACAAAAAAGAAATGGTCAGATGTGTCTGACCTAGTTTTCGATTTACAATCTTGACATTTCCGTAAATTACATGTTCTCAGTCTGGAAATATTGATGCATTTTACAAAAACAGAAGCAGAGTGTAAGAACAGCTTAACCAAACAAACACTTATGCAACCAAAAAAAAAATCAGGTGAGGCCAACAATTTGGCCCCATGGACTGTGTTAAATGAATTGCAATTTCGTACCCACATATTTCTAACCACTACATGAAAGTGTAAACACGCATTTGATAATTTTGAAATAATAATGATTAATCGTCAACAGAAACATTTCTTCACCAAAACTTCATCATTAAATGTTAAAATAAAGAAATCAGTTTGTCTTAGTTTTAATATTTTAATTATAATTAAATTGTGAATGCCTATTGATTAGTGCGAAGAAATCTGAAAGCAGAAGCCAGAAGCATCTTACTGTCTATTTGTGATTTCCGCTAGGATTCAATTTGCAAGATTTTACTGCCCTGCTGCCTGTCCGTTCTTTTTAAACTTGTCTACATAATTGTTTGCAAAACAAAAAGAAACAAAAAAAACCAATAAAAAACCCCCACTAAAACACACCACATCCTTAGAGGTCGTTGACAGGTAGAGAAGAACTGTTTTTTGTTGTTTTTTTAAATCACTTTGGTTTGCTTTATTAGTCATTATGTCATCATGTTCAGCTTTCAGCACCCAATGCAGTAGTTCTTCTGCCCGACGCCACTATGACTATTTCATCCTTTGATTTGTATATTGTTATTTTATTATAAATGGGTCTTGTATTTAATATTTAAAAGGTTTGTGTACATTATTTATTTTTATGTAAACTTTCGTCTACATTTAAGTAACATTAAATATAAGTATAATTCTTTTTTTTCCAGTTACCTTCCTCATGGGGTGGAGAATATTTATGTGGAAATATTTGATGAGGTAAGAAAATAATATGGCTAAGCAATAATGGCTAATGCAAGCAATGACACAATGCTATCATATAAGTGAATAGTTTTGTCAAAATTAAACCTTGGATAAAATATTTCAAATATACAAACATCCCATTTATCAAAACATCATCAAAAAGCTTTCATATAAAGTTAACTTAGAAACCAGTATGGTGTTTGTGTGGTGTTCTCCAAGGTAACTGCCATGGACCCTGGCTCTATTTGACCTACACAGGGACATTATTTGACGTGATTACACCTTCTGTCACAGTATATGGGTTCATAGATGATCATTCAGCAAACAAACGATTTCAGACTATTTCATCTCTAGCTAAGCGCAACACAATTTTTGAACTAGAACAATGCAATTCACAATAAACAAATGGGTGAATGTGAACAAACTTAAAATGGACACTTCTATAGTTTATAATATTTGGCAGTTCAGGTCAGCTAGGTAAATGTAGTACAAAACAAATAGACATTGCTAGTGATGCTATAAAAACTCAACCTTTTATTCGACATCTGGGGGCATATTTAGTCCTTAAGCTTTAATGAACATGTGAAGAAAAAATGCAGAACAGCAATGAATTCACAAATATCTGTCAAAAGTTGCAAATGAAACTTGTTATTTTTCACTTGGACTATTGCAATGCAATTTTATATGGAATTGCTCAGGGCGAATTGAATTGAATGCAACAGATACAAATCTTGTGCACAAAAATTCTATTGAACTGTACTTTGTTTGATTGCTCTAAGCAGGCATTGTTTGAATTGCACTTGTTGCCCAGCAAGGCATGAATATATTTCAAAGTTCTGACTTGTATGCACAATTGCTCTACAAGAAACGCACCTGCATATCTTACTGAACTCATGTCAGAATAAGTTCCAAATCACAGTCTACATCTTCTTGTAGATGTTACATTGTTCCTTTTAACAAATAAAAAACATTCAGTGACAGTAGTTTTAGCACTGTTGGTCCAAAAATGTGGAATGCATTTCCAGTAAACATTATCATTCAGAGTCTGTTGTTTTCAAGGATTTAAAGACTCATTTATTCAGAGATTACTTTTCACTGTTTTAAGAAAGTTATAAGTGAAGTGCATCATTTAAGAGTGAAGAAAAAATAACCAATTATTGATAAACTATTTTGTAGTACCATGTACACAGTCATGGTCTTTACTTATATACATATTGTAATTTGTATTATGATTTTTAAAGTAGCAATTTAAGCTATAAGTCTTAACAAATCTTCATGTCATTTTCTGGTTTATGTAGTTTGCATTTTAGTTAGGTATTTGTCATTGTTTTGAGCCACATGAGTGTTTTGTTAACTCATCTTACATAACTATATAACTATACAACGCCATTGACTATGTATTGTCATAGAAAATAGGCTTTTAATCAAATAAACCAGTTTCAGTTAACTTGATAGAGTATAATTATGGAGTCAAAAGGGTTACTTCAGCAGGAAAAAGGATAATAATGGGAAGATTCTAGATATATTATGTTATAAATATAAGGTATAATACCACATTGATAGCAGTTAAACATTTATGTTGTGTCTCTATCGTTATAAAAATTAGATATTAAAATGGATAGATGTGAATTCCGTGTACCTCGGTGAGGGCACTTTTATTAGCCTTTCATTTGATGTCTTATTTTCAGAAATCATTTACCAATGATGACAGAATTGCATGGTCGTACATAACCATTCCCCACGCTTCGTTAAATGGTGAGACCGTAGATGAGTGGTTCCAACTGAGTGGCAGACAGGGGGATGAAAAGGAAGGCTCCATCAACCTCATTCTCTCATTCACTGTAAGGATTTCAGTTATTTCTCAAGTAAAGTGTAGTGAAGGGTTGAGATATTTTTTATGCCCCCATAGTGTGCCATAAAGCAGTTGCCTTTTACTGTCCATGTGTCTGCCCCATTTCCGTGTCGGTCGTTATTTACATATTAGTAAAAGCAGTACTGAAACCTCTTTGAAGACATGAACTTAACCCTTTCACTCATCGTTTGGCGATGTTTGGCGTTGTGCGTCAGGCTAATAGTTTGGCGATCTTTGGCGTTCTGCGTCAGGCTCATGCATACGCGATTTTACGCTATGCTGTCATTTCCATAGTTTGGCGAAATTACGCCCTCAAAGTTAAGTGCAAAATCATAAGTGAATACTTCATGTAAAGTCTTTTTTTTATATTTATTCAGTAAGATTAAGCCTTTATTTATACATTTAGTAAATAAAAAAGGGGGTTTGTTCTGAAAAAATTGTGACAATTTGCTAAGTTTGTAGAGCACCCTAATGGAATTTTCCATTGTTTACACTCGCTGGCAAATCTTACCATTTCTAAACCGCAACAACTCTCACATGGTCAGCCTTACAGTAAAAACCGAGTATGCCGATGTAATAAACATCCGCTTCCTTCACAATAAATGGAAGTGAAGTATTTGATGTTGAAAATTTTTGCCGACTTACCGGAACCCCCTGTTGCTTCGGGGCAGCATTGGATCATAAAACCCACTGACTAATGAAAGGGGCAAAATGTTTTATTGCTCTGTGGATCAACTTGGAAGGTATTTAAGCTTCAATTGATTGCCTCGTTCATTAGCATTCTAATCGCTGCATCGTAAACACCTATTGAAAAAGATCTTGTACACAAATTGTTTGATAATATTTTTTGATAGTCTCACTTTATCTTGCTTCAGAAGTATGCCTGATGCTTATGATATTTTGTTTGGTAGTGACACTGAGTCAGAATTTTCTGTTTTGGGGAATCAGATTGAAATGTTGTTATTTAAATAAAAAACAATAGCAATTAATGAATATTTCAAACATAAAATAAAGAAATTGCCTATGACATATTTCTTTTGTTTTATTCAAACCTTTCTTCTAACAATTTATATAACCTCAAATGCATGAAAAGTATATCATCAGAAAGAAAATTTATTTCTGAATAAACTTTTTAATTACATAAATATGATTAAATAACTCATTCTAGCTTAAAAAATAGCTTAAACATAACTACTGTCAGCTTCCCACACAAAACCAATAATGCTCTATGAACCTGAGGTACCTTTGTCACCAGTTTACCTATGCATGCCAGGTGGCTTGATAAGCCATCTGGTTATGCATTAGGCATATGGTTATTTAGGAGAACTGTATGAGTGAAAGGGTTAAAGGTGTGTGTTTGAATTTTACCATTCCTTGACTTTTGATTCAATGATTTTTGAACAAATCAACAGATAAACCGAACCTGATAGCACAATCGGTAGAGCATCGACTTCAGGTACTGGGGGCCCCAGGTTCGATTCCGGTCAGCGACATACAAAATTCATTAAAAATGGTAGTGGTATAGCTCCCTTGCTAACGCTCGAGCAAATATAAGGGTAGTTCCGTGACTGATAGGCCCAGTGTCAGGATAATATGACTGGATGTGGTATCACGCCAGGTGTTAGCAGCATGCTATACACAGTGAAGGCAGCACTATATCTGCTTCAAGTGGACACCATTGCCAGATAACTGAAATACTGTTGGTGGGATGATAAACCCTAATAAGCAAACAGATATTATATTTGCTTTTTAAGTATATGATATTAATATATAGGTTAGGGTTGATATTTGTTACTTTTTGCTTAATATGAGTGGAGTAATGGCCATTTCCTGTGATACGGCAGGGATATTCATCTTTGAATTTGTTTTTTATTGTTTTGCTTTGTAAAAGTTTGAAAATAGGCTTGCATCTTTCATTTTACAGCCTGTTGACCAGATACAGACACAAGCTCCTGTAGTCATGCCACAAGTCTACACATTTCCACCTGTAGGAGGTAAGTTTATGAAAAAATATCTGCTCTTCCTTTTTTTTTTTTTTTAAACAAACATAGTGTCAACTGTCTAAAACACCATCATCATGTAATTTTCCTTTTAAGTAAATGTAAATGGTTTATTGGTTTATCTGCATTTAATATTTTATTTCTGGTACACCAAAGAAAATCGTAATTGTCTCCCTTTTTTGGTATTGCAGTATACCCACCTCAACAAATCCCAATGCAACCCCCACACGAGCAGGGTCCTGGTTACTCACCAGAAGAATTTAACATGGTGAAGGAAATGTTCCCTAACATGGAGGAGGAAGTTATCAAGTCAGTGTTTGCAGCCAATGGTGGAAACAAGGACGCAACCATAAACTCTCTTCTGCAAATGAGTGCAGATTGATTTCTTAATCTAGCCACTGCCAGCGTTGTTGTGTTATGGTGTATATTTATGATTGTATTCGCCAAGAGTCTTTTAAAGAGGTTTAATAAAAAAAGGGTTTCAGATAAAGAAAGTAAATCAGATTATTGTTTTTATGTCACAATATTCTTAATGCAAGTCTTTGTTAACTCTTACTAGGCGCATTATTCTTGTCATTGTGCAAAAAAATCAGTTTCTTTTATGGTGACAATTTAAAAAAAGAATCTTAAGAAGCAACCTTGTACTTCTCTTCACTTATTACTCTGAATATTGTTACTGCATCGGCAAAATTACTCTTTCTGTTTTCGTTTGATTTTATAAATGTGCACACTACATTTAATTGTTGTAAGGAGACTTTGACACATATGTTGTATGTCTTATATATACCGGTATGTAATGTATTCAGTTATGAATGTTCTGAAAGTGAACCTACCTAGGGATTCAGTCACATGTTCTTTTATCTGTTAAGGCTGTTGAACTTAATATGAATAATGTCTCCTGTATTGTGCTGGCGTTGATTTTGTCTTTTGCACATCAATGATATAGATATATTGTACAATAAATATTAACACTATATCAGAATAAAAATAAAAACTATGAGCTATACATGTACTATTCATAGGCCTACAAGAATGGCAATGATGCATTACAAACTTAATGCATATCTTCTAGATATAACTATAATTGATACTTACCACATTAATTGCCTTCAGGCAATTGAGTTTGGTTTTATTTTTGGTAACCAATGAGAAAAAAAGTATTTTCTTGCTTAATTTTCTGCTAATGGTTTCATTTTCTGTTTCTTTAGGAGTGCATCGCAGCGATAAATTATGATCATTATAGCGACGTCCAGCTATTTTGGTGGCGGAGGATACCGGACAAATGTGTGGTTAGAACCTACTATTGCACCGCAGTCTGCTGGAAGACCTTCCCACATTAAGTCCTTCGTTCCAAACAGGACTCGAACCCACACAATAAGGCTAAGCAGTCTGTCTGATGAAAGTATTGATATATTAAAATGAGCGTTACTTGATTGCATATTCTGTCCTACATATTATTATTGGATATGTACTATGAATGAATTATTTAACTTCACATATCTCTGCAGTTATCAAGTATCTAGTAATTTAAGCATTTTTAAAATATAAGTTGCCCTTTACTCAAAATGCTGGATTTTATATCATTTTCTTTTCTTGAAATGAAATTCATGTCCACCTTTGTTGATCTTGTTGATGTTAAATTTGGAACTTTTACTAATAAATTGTGGTGACAGTAAATCGATTTTCTCTATTGTTGTTTTAAGATTGTATCTATTTGCACCACCTATTTGCATTAACTTTCCATTGCAATTTTCTGTGATTGAATGATGGACAGAGAAATGAATGTCTCTGGTTTTTATTATAAAATGGTTGTGTTATAATCTCCCAGTTACCAAATCTTTGTCTTTTCTTTAGTCAATTTACTGCTTGTAGGATGTGGCCTGTTTTAACGATTAATTTTAGTCAATATGAGGGAACTTGTTAGTAACAAACACTTGCAGTTGTGTCAACAGTTTGTTAACTTAATAATGTATTTATCATACACTGTTGTTTGAACAGGACTCCAGATAAGGGGCATATCTGTGTATCTGAGTCATTTAAAAAGACAAAATACTAAAAATATTTCACTTCTAGACGTAGCAGATACCCCCAGAAAATCTTATTTAAATAACTTTTTTTTTAATTGTGTGTAACCTATTGGATAATCTATTTTCCTACAAAAAATGACTGGAGAAGGTTATCTTAAATGGCCGAATCAGTAGTAAAATGAAATTGCACCCTTGGTTGCTGTATTTAACCAGAGTAAAAGCCCAACGCACTCTCTTATGTAAATGCTGTAGACCCTATTCGAGCAGTTTCAAAAATAAAGGATAAAACATACACAATTTTGTTTTATTCAATTATTTTAAACAAAACATTAAAAATCCTTTACTTGATTGTTATTGTCTTATGGAGTTTTTACTCAATTCACTATAATTCTTATCTGGAGTTTAGAAGTTGTATAAAAATATACTGTTGCAGCTGCAGCTGCTAATACAGTAGTTGATATTCATTTTACATGGTTAAAGTAATAGAAAAGAAAAAATTATAGACTGTTATGAAAATATACTTAATTCACACTTTATTTTTGTTTCAAGATGCTGATAATAGTCCTAGATTGCCAAGATTGAAAGATTCTCTCCAAAGGGCGTTACAAACAACCCTCCTTTGCGTTTGATGCTGTCTTGTTCGTCGTCCAATTTAATTTTACTTAATGTCCATACAACAAGCTTTTCTATCCTTCTAGCGTGTATTATAAGTTCCGGACGATTCTTTGATACATGCGCCCCTCTTTATCTAAGAAAGTCTTAACGTTCACGCCCTGACAGTTTTGAAAATTTGCACAGATCACCGATTTCATTGTTCTCAGAGGCCGTCTTGTTTTGTTTGTTTGCCTACCTGGAAGTTGTACGTAAAACGAACGATAACTCTACCAAGGGAGATAACAAGGGTTATTAAACAGGACTATACCATACCACAACCTTAAACTATTTATTAATTTTACTGTATTTTTTTTTAGTTCAACTGTGCACAACGTGCTCAGGTGAGCTTTTCTGATACAGCTTTTGTCTGGCGTCCATTGTCCGGTGCCAATATTTGAGCTTGTGAACACCTTAGTTTTTATCCAATCTTAATCAAACTTGTAATGTTAGTCTGCATGAAATCTTAGATGAGTTCGTTATTGGTTCACGTGGGGTCAATAAGTAGGTCGCAAGGTCAAATCTTAGAAAAATGCTTGTGAACACACTAGAAGCCCCATTTATGGCCCAATCTTCACCAAACTTGATCAGTAATGTTTGCCTGCATGAAATCTTGGATGAATTTATAACTGGGTCATGTGGGGTGAAAAGTTAGGTCACTAGGTCAAATCTTACAGCTTAGTGAACACACTAGAGGCCACATTTACAGGCCAATCTTCATCAAACTTAGGTCAAAATAGTTTGTCTGCATGAAATCTTGGACTAGGTTGTTATTGGGTCATGTGGGGTAAAAAAAGAGGTCACTAGGTCAAAACTTAGAAAAAGGCATGTGAACACACTAAAGGCCATATTCATAGACCAATCTTCACCCAACTTGATCAGATTGGTTGTCTGCGTGAAATCTTGGATGAGTATATTATTGGGTCACAAAAAGTAGCTATCTAGGTAACATTTTAGTAAATCCTTGTGAAAAAACTTAGGGGTCACATTGATGGCCCAATATTCACCAAACTTGGCCAGAATGGTTGCCAGTATGAAATCTTAAATACATTTTGAAGTGGGTCATGTAGATTCAGTTGGTTACTAGGTAAAATTCTAGAAAATTTTATCAACCCAGTGGCACTAATGGTCCAATCTTCACCAAAGATTTCTAAAGTAAATAATTCTTAATAATTTATGCCAGATATGAGCCTACTAAAAGCCTGTGTCCTCAGGGTGAGCGATTAAGGACCAAAATGTCCCTCTTGTTTCTTAACCCATTAATGCACTTTTTTTTTCCAATAAACATTAGGTAAATCACAGACAGTGCTTACTCCAACATTCTTAATGATTCAAGATTAATATCCTGTTGACTAACCTTTTATTTGTGTTTTCGAAATTCTTAACCATTTAGGCATTTAAATCTTTTGTATTTAATTTAAACAGTGCCTTATGGCTGTAGCTCTCATCTGCAATCTATTTAGAGAAATGCTCAGTACTTGGTCGGTGTATGCAAGACTTAATTGATACTTTGCTATTAAATATATATAACAACTGCTATGTATTTTTGTTGTTGCTTTTGATGATTTTCACATAACCAAGTTTCTTTTAATTTTGTTTTTACTTGATGCCATACCGTTTGTTAATTTTTTGTAGATTGGCAAATGCTTTATTTCTTGTAAGCAAAGGTTAGGTTAAAAACAACTAAGACTTGTTTAACTTTTTCCTAAACTCAGATGTAATAAACTTTATTGTTATTATTATGACTATTCATTTTTATGCCTAATTAATTTAATAGCATGCCCCCTAAAAAATCGATAAATTATAAATGTAAAATACTTCATTAAAAGTGGTCTTCAACACTTCAACTTAAAAACTAAAATGCCAACAAGATCTTTGTTTCCTTGTAAGGTCTGGCTCCAACTGCTTGTTTATGTCCTAGATTTGTTTGGAAATTACCATGTAACATTTCAAACATGATTTCTGTGGGATGAACCCTATCTCTGTATACTAGCATTGTAAGCTATTTTTACAACTGGCGACCAGCAGAAAGTCTTGGCCTTACATGAAAAACTAACAAATTGATAAACGAAATTCTGTTGTAGAAAATTTAAAAAATCATGAAAAATGTTAAGAATTTTGTAGGACCTACATCTCCCAGCCATTAAACTAGAGGAACAACATTAAAGCATTATTATACCTATAGCCAGTAATTATTTCCGAATACTCACTTACACCTGTATGCTATCTAAATAAATTTGTAAAGGCGAATGTCACATACTGCCAATAAAATTTATGTTTGTTTTTTTTGTACTGATAATTACAACTAGACTTTTACAATATACACTGTAGTGCTTAACATTTTGATTTATATAATGATCACTGGTATATTCTTGACAAATCCTACAGGAACCGTTAACAGAAGTTTTATGAAGAATTTGATACAGAATCTTACAAAATTACTTGTACCTTTGCTTGTATGCTTTATGTACCTATTTTGTAAAATTGAAAAAATTGTTTACCAGTGCTATAACAAGTGTGTTATTTGTTTACTCGGTTGGCTTTTTGTTGTACCAATTAGCAACAATAAAATGAATGATCTATGCAATATATTTTATTACTTTCATATGAAACCCATTTTGCTTATGATTGTAAACATTTTTAAGCATTAAATGATCTTTTATTTATTGAAAGATACTTAACATGATGAAATTGCTTTGTAAATCCAGAGGGTAAAATATTTTAATGTACATGCATATACATATAATTAGTTCTATTTCTAATAAAGTCTGTAAAAACTCAACTTGGAAAATTAAGAAATAATGTTTAAAATCCAATAAAATATAAAACAACAAAAACATTTTTTTTTTTTTAATTTCAAATTTATTACTGAAATTTTATAAATACACAACAAATAACTTTTATTTTGATGTCAATTATACCAAACATCTCAAAGGGTCAAATTTATACTCATTTTAATTTAATATGCAATGGATAGAAATACCAAAAATGAGCACATCAGTTGTTAAAAGTAAAATATAAGAGAATAGTGATAGTTTCACAGTAAGGTTCACAGGCCCTGTACAGATATAACACTTGATAAATTTGAATTTAAATAAGTGTCATCAGAGTTTCTATTTGCTTTAATAAAGTAGGCATTGATACTATTTGAGAGGACCTTCAGAATCATCGGTTAAACCTTAAACTGGGCATTGTTATAGTCTTGTACAAAATGCATATAAAAATGATTGTCTAGTACGATGAGGCAAAGAACTTATCAACAATTCATTGTGTTGGTTTTGTGAATATACCGGTAAATTTTAAAAATTTGTTTTATCCGGATGTCCCCAATTGTATTTTTACAATTTTTACCCTTGTTAAATGAATACCAGCATGCACACCACAATAAGTAAGCATTATAACCTTCTGTAGTTATTATATTTCTACTTACACAAGTCAATTTAAAGAAAACTAGAGTGATATTGACTTATTGATTTACTACAATTGTAAAGAGAAACTTGATTAATATTCCACTTTTTTACTTGAATATGGAGAGAATGTCTTTTAGGCAGAAACAATTTAAGAAATGTTTGGTTTACAATGCAAGGTGCAACTGACCTTATCTGTGCTTTAAATTGCAAACAAACCACATTAACACATTACTTTGCTGTTTGCCTGTTAACTGAATGAGTAAATAACAACAAACATAATTTCTTCATACACAAATTACAAGTAAAGTAATCTACATATATATACACAATAAAAGTATCTCGAGGAAATGTGACTAAGACCTTGAAGGATAAATTCAATATCATTCCTTCACTTTCCACAGCCTTCAGATACATTTCAAAAAGAGAGTTCTCCTCAAGATAATAATATCACACGAGGGTTGGTCGGTATATACACAGGTATTATCCAACAGATTTCTTGTTCTTGATCTTGTAGTCTTCTAGAGCCGCCTTAATAGCATCCTCTGCAAGCACTGAAAAAATAATAATGTAATATTGTAAGACGCTAGTTTCTTTGTTGGGTTTATCATCATCCCAACAGAATTTCAGTTATATTGAGGTGGTGTCCACTTGAAGCAGATACAGTGCTGCCTTCACTGTGTATAGCATGACGTGAACACCTGGCATATCACACCTAATCACATTATCCTGACTAACAGCTTTATATATGCTTGAGCAATAGACTTCTGCCATCTATAAAGACTTTGGTATGTCATGGCTGGGGATCAAACCCAAGGTCTCCTGTACCTGGAGCTGAAACTTTATCCAATGGTGCATCTGCGTTAGACATTAGAGAACATTAATGAACATGCTTTTATCACACACAGGTACAACACACAAATTATCAATAGCAAAATATTATCAAGATATGCTTTGGTCGCACTGCTTAATCAGAAGATAAGCTTCTTTAACAGGAAAGAAAGTACAATATTCTCAGCGTCAGTAAGCCACCTAATTGGACAACTAAAGATTGTAATGCCAGTGGTATGTTAAGCCCACTACTTTATGTAGCAAATGTACTAGAGATATGAGAGAGTCATCAACTTATCAGACAAATGTGTTTTTAAAAATATTGGTGGTTTCTTTTTTTTTTTTTTTTTTACTAATTATAACACTTACTGGAGCAATGCAATTTCACTGGAGGCAGCGAAAGTTCCTTTGCAATGTCTGTGTTTTTTATCTTCACTGCTTCATCCAGCTGAAAGAACATAAACAATTACATACCATAATAAATGTATGGGTATCTGTTACCCCTGAACTAACAGTATGGCATCAATACATGAAATAAATTTACAATGAGAACAAATAATTACAGGTTAACAATGTAGGTAATTCTCAGTATTCGAGATTGTGCATTTTGTTGAAAATATATCCATTTACACAGAAGAAAAAATATGTTTCTATGGATATTCTCAACAAAATACACAGTTTGCCACAATGTTTACAAAGCAATTGTTAAAACAGTTATGGCACTAAGCATTTTTAAAGGACCTCAATGCTAACTGAATAATAAATGTACATAGTCATAGAGGTAAATTTTATATGCTTTTTTTACAGGTCATTTAATTAAGTTTTTTTTTTTAAATGTACATCTAACATGTGTTGGTTTTTTTAAACAGCAGCATATAATGCACTTTCTAATTATTTTATTGAATTAAGGAAAGCACCAATTCTAACCAAAAAAGGCTTTCATGTCACATTAAAAAATCAAACACAACATGACCATGATATTATAAATTTAAAAAAATGTACAATTGTTTAAAGAGATTCCATACTTACACTTTTTCCCTTCACCCATTCTGTGGCAAGAGAGCTGGAAGCAATGGCTGACCCACAGCCGAAAGTTTTGAACTTGGCATCAATTATTTTTCCATTCTCATCAACCTTTACCTGTTAAAAGAATAGGGATATCAATTAATTTTTATTCTTGTTTTTATACTCTTAAAAAAATTAAACATCCTATTTTTCAAGAACATCAATTAAAGAGTAATAGATGTAGCACTCATTGTTTAAATAGAATATTGTTCCTATAAATTACTGAGAAAACGACATTAAAGCATTTAAATCTTAAAAGCCCTAAATTACACAAACAAAATGATTATCAAACAGATCTTCCTCATCATTTGATCCATTTGATTTTAATTAACCTGTTGCTATATACATGCACTATATACTTTGAATTACTCCTAATTCACACAATAAATAAGCTTAGCCTCCATGGCATAGTGGTAGAGCTGCCAACTTTTAACTCTTCTGACTGCTTAGCATCTCACCACACAGGTTCCAGTCCAGTTTGGAGTAAAGTACTTAATGTGGGAAGGTATTCCAGCTGCCTTCGCTATGCTGGTGGTTCTTCCTAGAGAATTGTCTGGGGTCTTATTCCACCAAAAAAAACTGAACAAGGCTATAACGACCATAATAATAATAATAACAAAACTCACCTGAAGTTTCATCACATCTCCACAAGCTGGAGCACCCACAAGACCGGTCCCCACTGTCTTGTCATTCTTGTCCAAAGACCCGACATTCCTGGGATTTTCATAGTGGTCAATCACCTAGTTGGAGCAATGGACACAAGATGGTTAAATAACCATTATAATACAAGATGTATTTCTTTTACTTATAGTTTCTTCTCAGAGTAATGTTATAACAAATAAAACTACAAAGAAGATTATACTCACATTTAACTATATATTTTCCTGTTAAGCTTAAATTTCCTCAAAAAGCCATGTCACATCTTAGTTGCTAGGAAAAATGCTTTCACACACTAGTGACACCGTTGCAGTTTGTTACCTACTGATGCTGTAATTAAGACCATACTTGTTAAAAAGTTAAGCACAATTCTAATTATTAATTTTTTTATTAAACACGACACTAACAAAAATTGGTTATAGAGACTGAAAACAGCTGTCAACAACTTTCACTTTCATGTTTTATTCTTGGACATTGTGCAGGGTTGTCATTAGGAGGCGGCTGGTGGCTGATTTGACCACCTCAAATGAAAATCGAGCCGCCTCAAATTTGAGAAAAAAAAAAGAAAATTAGACAAGAGCATGCCCCTGGACCACCCTAGCAGTGCTTCTCGCATAGCCTAGCCTCCTCAAAAGTTAATAGAGCCTGCTCAAAATATTTCTAGTGACAACCCTGATTGTGTATAGTGAGCAGCAGTTTTTACATTCTCTCTATTAGTAGCTTAAGAAAGTATTTATGAGGGGTGTAACGATATGCTAATCTCACGACATGATACATATCATGATATACACCACATAATACATATTGCAATACATCATATTTTGGAACAGAGGATACTTGTTTTTTTCTTATCATATATATACATTATGCTTAACAATAAATTAGTATAATTATTTACTGAAACACTAACAACTTTGAACTGAAACTTCAACTTGGAACTTTGTACTAGGGTTCCAGTGAAGCTAAACCAGCATATTTACAACACTGAATGGTCTCATGTCAAAAGAAATTAACTTTCCAGATGATCTAGTAATAGCAAGTTAATGAGGTGAACTTAATGGTATTTTATTTGTAAAGACATCCAATACTGTTGTCTGATATATTGCAACTTTCTCTGCTGTAGAAACAATGGATTTAGTAGTATTTTGTTTTTGAGACATGACAGTCTAATCTATTAAGTCAGCATGATGCTTTTTCATGTGGGTGGCTATACTGCTTGTGTTGCCAGCTTAGTATGAAACTTCTGAGAAACAATGATGGATGGTTGTTACGGATGGAATGATATAATTCCATATTTTTTTGTTTAGAATCAAAATGCATCCAAATCCTAAATTAGAAGTCAGCGGAGGGTATCTAATTTGATAGTGGATGTCATACATCATTATAGTAGTAGACAATTCGCACACACAGTGGATCAAAGTAGTACATAACCATAAAGCTACAGTAAACAGAGGCAGAGGGAATAAGGTGAAATAACTTAGGAAGATGTACAATGGCTGATTGCAAATTATAAGTAAACTCATATATATGTGTTGCAAACATTGTCAGAAAAGTCCTCTATCTCGATCCACTTTGTTGTCTTCTCGATGTTAAATAATAACCATGATTCCTGAGAAGGGAACCTTGAACTCAACCATGGTAAACTGTCAGATGGTATACCATTAACCCCTAATTTATATGTTTACATTTTTATAAATTTCCCAAACACTTCAAGCATAAAAGTTTAAAAGAAAATAGAGAACTAAAAAAATATAAATTTATCGCGGTTTTTACGGTGATGCCTGTCTTGTTAAGTCCAAAAGATTTTTCTTGGATTGTCAACCTACTTGAAGGCATCTTCAACACTGATGCACTCCCAGTGATACATACTTGTAGATGTAGATGGCATTTAAGTTATAATCTGGGGCCAAATTTAATTGAAATTAGAAGGCCCCAGACCTTGACCACTGCCCCAGCGACATGAGATTTCAGATTTAAACCCCACCTCTATTGAGGCGTTTGTTGATTTATAAACAATCTTTTATGCTGTAGTCGCGATGTCGCACAATAGCAGAGACTGTGTAAATTCATCCCCACCCCCCTAATGTAAGGCCAGGACTTTTCCCCAAAATAAAAAAAAAACCCTGGTTCATTATCTTGTAGTGCCATCTTGGTAGAGAGGCCCACTGGTGGCCCAGATAGTCCAATAGGTAAAGCTCCAGTACAGTGGTCTGGGGGTCGTGGGTTCGATCCCCACATCAGGCGCTCACGTTTCCCTTAATTTATTTTAATGGTGTCAGAAGTTAATTGAAGCCTGGTGTCGCTGTCCTGAGTTGGGCTTGGGCCCAGAGAGATTAGAGGGGAGGAGTGTAGTTCCGTTGAATTACTTTACAGCTAACACATCTTAAAGGCAGGGGCACTCGCAGACTCAGGAGGCGCACCAAGGTTTGAAACCGGCCAGTCAAATTATCATGAAAGAGACGTCGTCTTTTGAAAACATGAACATAGTGTTACGTACATTTTTGTGATATAAAGCAGCCTGCAACGCGATATTCTTCTCGACGGGGGCGATCGCTTTTCTTAGGTTACGTAACACAGACATGATTGCTTGATATATGGATATGCGCAGGATGTTGTGTGTTCCAAATTTTTTGTGCCCGGCTTTATCTTCAAGGACACTAATATGGGGGGGGGGGGGGGGGGTACTGAATACCGAAAGACACAAAAGATACCGAAAGAGACTCTGATTACCGAAATGCACTTAATAAATTGAAATTAAAGCATAATGTTGTTTTATTTAGTTCATATGTTTAAATATTAGAATATGAATTAAATGCTAAAGATTCATTGTAATAGAAATATTTTATAGTTCAAAGACAATTTTACCAATGTCGTGAGAAGTACACAAACATGACAAATACCATTTAATTGGTAGCATGACTCAATCGTAAAACTTCGGGTATTTCCGTATGGTTCGTAAAATACACCTCGTACATAGCTCTAGAATACACCAAAGTGCGTCGCCTGAGTTATGAAACAGTTACCGTTCGCGAGAAAGTAACAAATTGTATATATATCATTTAGTTGAGTATATCTTGCAATAACAACGATTTTTTTTATCAATACAATCTATATGATTTACGGAAAATTGAAAAGTCAACATTAAATACCCAGTATTAAAACTAAGACACACAAAGTAGATCCAAGATGGCGCCTTATTATGTCAGAGGTCTCTTGCATAGCATAAAGGCCGAGGTGATCAGATTGAGCATGACTGTTATCAATCTCCAACGCAGTGATCTCCCCCTTTCAGTAAGGAGAATCTCTGCCACCACATAGAAATCCTTCCAGATCTGGAAGGATTTGATTTTTTTTTTAATTTTTGTTCAGTAAAATGACACTCGGAATGAATGTGTATGTTAGCAAAACGACTAATAATGGATGAAAAAACAAATTCTAACGATAAAGAAAAGAAAAAGAATGTATTTATCACTACAATCGTAACAACTCGGCCATTTCCGTCCTTTCGCCGAGGGCGAAATTTCAGTGTTACACCGGTTCAATGTAAACAATCAATGGATACTGTTGAAGAAATTCACAAAGTAATAACGGAGTTTGACTCCTTCATAAAAGCGAAACCCAAACAGATCGAGTGTCTGCAGTCTCTGTTGGCAGGCAAAGACGTCATAGCCAATCCTGTTGGTTACTAGCGTCACGTGATTTTGTATGATGGCAGTGGTTTTAAGCGAGCGTAGCGATGTCGTAAACCCTGTGCGGAGTTTGGACTGTTATAATACTGTGGTTGTTTTACCTAATCCTAATGTTTAATGGTTGTTAAAAAGAAAGAAAGAAAGTGCATGTTTATTATTTCTTTTTACTGTTTTCATTAATAGTTAATATGATATGATCAGTATATTTAGAACATTGTAAAAAAGTTATTGTGTAAAGCAATAAACACAACATGCATGCATAAGTATTGTACTATACATGAGATACTATTACCTATGCCTTTTTTTGTCTGAAGTCATTCTGAAAAACATATCAGTACAATGTTGTAAAACAATAAGTACAATTAACAAAAAGTTCAAGAAGAAGACAATCAAAATACATCAATAAATTCATATCAGGAATAGCTGGGCAGAAAACAACTCACTTCACCAAACGTAAAAAGGCAGTGAAAAGATAACATGGTTTTATGAAATGAATACAAATAATACACCACATGATGAGAATCTGATGTTAATGTCGTTGCATATTTAATGCGAGGGCCATTCAACTGAACGTCCTATCCGACTATCAATACAGACATCTAGTTATATTTGTAAAACAAAAAACAACAAACAAAAAACAACAATTATATGCAGACATCTAATCATATGTAAACAAATAAGTATAGTTTAACTGAACCTATAAGCTGATTCTGCACAGAAGGCTCTGTAAGGTGATGTCAAACTCATATACGCAATACATGACAACGTGAACAGAGAACAGGATTACATTGGACTTTTGTCGGTGCATATTTAATGCGAGGGCCGTTCAGCCTGCTGAGCGTCCTATCCGACTTCCAATATATACATGAAATTAATAGAAATAGACTAAAAGAATATTATGTTTACTGCATTAAGGAATAAAAATTGACGTTCCAAATGCCCTAAATGATCAAAGAATGTTGACGAGGACTGTAATAACTGACATATAGGCCTATTCTATTGTTAATGTAATGTTGTGTTTTTTCAATGGCATTGTCACTGTCCGTACATTTACTTTTCGTTTTCTTTGACCTGGTTTTACGGACAATTTCCATCCCCTATCGTCAAGTCTGTTAACATACCTCGTGCATGTAACACTCTGACGAAGGAACGTCAACGTGGTATGTTTCAAGAAGTTTCGTTTCAGATTTTGCCTGATTGATGAGGGAATTTCTTGTGTTTGACTGCATAGCTATACTCAGAACATAGAACATACAAATCAGCGTTTATATCCTGAATCTATATTTGTCATTTAAATTTCTAAGTCAATATTGCACTGATGTAAGAGGAAACCCCATTTTGTAGTTAATGAGTTCTCTTATTTAGATTTACATGTTTCGCTACCTTCTGTTTCGCAACCCAGATGTTTCGCACCTCTGATGTTTCGCACAAAGGTCGCTCTTTCCGGCATTTCCATTAATCCTTCTGTGCCATCCAAGAAAAAAAAAACACATTTAATTATGTATAGTTAGCCTATATCTGGATATATTCTGCATTTGATTATCGTTAAGCTAAGATATAAAAGAAAAAACGCAGCCTGTATAAAACCCAGGTCAAGCTGCAATGACAGAAATGAGAAAATGCTTATTTATAAAGTATGCCTATTTATAAAGTATTAATGTATGTACATATTATTAGATTATATTGTAATGCTTCAATGACAGAAATGATAACATGCTAAGCTATAATGTATGTATGAATGTATATATTATTATTGTAATGTACTAATTTATTATTAATCAAATATAATAACTAACATTAACTTACATCAAACTACACACTATCTGATGCTGGCTCTGCTTGTCACAACTTCTGTCGATGGTAGTTGGCGTATCTGGCCAGGCTGGCGGGATTCGGCAGAGAATGGCAACCGGGCGTCAAGTTGTCTTTCAATACTGTCTCAACAATGTCCATAGCAGGCCTAAACAGATCATTTCTACATATCTCCTTGACCTATTGATATACAAAATTGAAAAAAAAAATGAATTTTGAAAAATAATCAATACAAGAATTAGAATAAGAATAATAAGTATGTATTGTTGTCTAATCTTAATGTTTATATTTTTTTATTATTTATCTACCTCTTCACAATTTATAAATATTTATACTTTGGCGGATATCTGCGTTTTGCGCATCAGGCCTGGATCTGCAGGATGTTCGTGGCCGTGAATCCCCCGTATGAATGTATCGCCTCTCTGTGTAGCGCGACAACGCACCTTGACATTTCTCACACAGCAATACCAGTATGTGTAGTTGTCCTTCGATCTCTGAAACATTGAGACAAAATTGATAACATTAAATATAATGTTATATTGCAACTTTAAATTCATCCATGAAATAATTATTATTTGACATAAATACAATGTTAAGTTTTATAAAATCACCTTACCTTAACAGTGTAGGCAAACCCATCGCTGCTTACAAGTTTACGTGCGCCGCGTTTACTGCCCGACGCCACCTCTGTGAATTCCAGTGGGATGTCTGCTGGAACATCGTCATCCAGGTCTGCACCCCGCATAGAACTGTAACCTTTTTAATATATATTAATATTATATATTTTCATTCATCCCGCATTGTCCTGTGTAATATTCATGTACATGTATAATAAACAGTGTTTTAATACATATGTTGTATTATATATTTTCATTTAGGTTGTCGTCCTACGTATACATATGCTGTATAAATTATCATTTTTGATATTAATACTCACTCTTCAAGGATCTCCGTCACTGGAGAGATGTCTCCTGTTACTCTGGAGGATTCGTCTGGAATCTGGTCTAGCACATTAGCTTCATCATCAGGCATTATCTCGGCTGATACAGTCTCCACTTCCATTTCAGGCTCTCTCATCTCCGAAACAATTTCGCTGCAGCCTAGGCATGACCAGGGCACCTCTATGGCATTTCTGGTCATGGCTCTGTACTGCTCCAGAGTAATTTCTGTAACAAAAACTAGATGTAGATCCACACTATATATGATAAAATATATAAAATACAACGACAAAGTATTTCAAATTGCAATTATTTAATTAATTTGAATATTATTATGATAATTATTATAAGTATACAAATATGTATTGTATACCTTCAGGGCTGGAAAAATTTTCTTTTTCATGACTAGCCCCGGACTAGTAACCAGGACAAAGATGACTAGTCCGAAAATGTGCATCATTTTCAATAAATGGACACTAATTTGTCATATATATAACTAACAAACAAGGTATAAACAAGTTTTTGTTTTATTTTTGTCTGTAAAACAGCATATAATCTAACACAAAAGTAAAGAATAAATAAGTTACAACTGATTAAATAGCTCTTGCAATGTCCTGATTTTATAAAGAAAATACATTACGTGTGCATTGTTTTGTAACAATGTCAAATTTTAATCATCCTGACCCTGACACGTAAATGTTGGGCCAATACACTTGTACACTTTATGTTACTCACTTATACAACTACTTTGTCTCCATAACATATTTACAGTATTCTGACATTACACCATGGTAAGGCATGAAAGTTTTGCTTTTTTAACAACTGAATCTGTCAATTGCAATTTGAAAAATATCAAAGGCACATATGGTATTTTCTTAAGAACAGTAAATGTAAATAACATTTTTTTTAAAATTTGTCTTGCTGTAAGTGCTTAACTTGTTGATAACAAAGCTTCGTGTAGTTCTTGGAATGGTTTTAGTAATTTACACCATGCTTGTCTCGCTTGTCCTCGTATTTCTGATCCTTTGACATTGTTTTGCTGTCAAGTTTTGCTGACTTAATTTTCGTTGGAGTGTTAGGGAATTCTTCAAGTCGCGGTTTACTTCCGCCAGTTTGTGACTTTGATTGTTGATTTTCATTCAAAGTGTAAGAGTTCGTGTTTCCAAATGTAAAATATTTCAAGAGTGACATGGCTGCATATTTTACTACTGCGTTGTGCACAGACTTGACAATGAATTAAAATTAAAATCATCTTCAATCTCGTTCCAAGATATACCTTATACCCACCTTAATTGGCATCGAGTGTTGTTTAATTGGGCTATTGTATTCAGATATGACAATGAAAATAAAGATCATCAAACTGAGACTTACCTGGCTCTAATCCCTTTACTCTTCGGTGCCGAATTTAAAAAGTTCGCGAATCAATTATCACTTATCACATGTACTTCAATATGCAGTATTAATGCCGTTATTTGTCACCTACACATTGATTGGCCGATCATGTTAAGCGTTGATGTATCGCGCGTCGTGATTGGCTGTTTTGGGATGCGTTTGAATTGTCTATGCGAAGCCATTACTTAGTGTTGATAAAACGCCCCAGGCTATAGCTTGATTGGTTGCATCGCTAATTAGGTGTCGCTGTGTATTGTCACTTGTCCGGCCGTCTATTTAATGACTAGCCCGGGACTAATTTAATGACCAATGGTCAGTAGCCCGAAACTACATGTTGACTAGTCCGGGACGTCGGGCTAGCGTATTTTTCCAGCCCTGACCTTTCAAGACTAATCAATTAAAGGCCTGTATGATAATAGTAAAGTGTCAGTTCATTTTAAATGTATGATATTTAATATATGAAATGTTAAGATATATGTTAAGCTATATGTTGAGATGATGTTAAATAACCTACCGGTATTGCACAACCTGTGCTGCCATTGTTCACATACGTCACATTGAATAGCATGCTGCCGCGTACTCACGCAAAGTCCACATTCAATGCAATTCACCGACATGGTAGGCAGTGAAACCACTTCTGACCCATTACGATTGATCCTAAGTCTTTTATATGCTTTGTGTTGGTACTTTCTGGTATTTGTTTGTTAATGTTAACATTAATTTTATGCAATAATGATGCCGCCTAAAGAAACATACACACATGTTTTAAACAGGTGTATCTAATTACGTCGGCATAATACGGTCACTTTCACACCCTGTATTGTTAGTTCATACATCTAACAAAATCAGTCAGCAATCAATAAACAAACTGTCTGTCACACGCACCATGATTCATTTAGCACCTTTAATTGTATCATCTTAGATTAAACACGATTCCCGGAGGTGGGGCGTTAATTAGCAAATTTAACACGACTTTTCTGTTGGTTGTGCATAAATGATTGGGATAACTTTTTTAAGGATAAGATAAAAAAAAGTTTTAAAACAAGTGCATTACTATATTTATACATTGAGTTGAGATTTGATGTTAGAATCACTTACCAACACGTAGGCTTTGGTGTTAGTGACAATTTTATTTCATTTTTGCATATATATAAACGCTCATACAAATAAAATTTTAGTACGAACGTTAATAAAATGTTCCCCGTACACTCATTCTCGGTGTTATTCAACTATATTATTATAAATAAATAACATGTACATTAATTCTGATTGGTTAAAAAACTTATTCGGAAAGCGTCTTGAAAATCGACCGATCGCACGGAATAGGATCAGCCACATACGACAAAACACGACCAATTGTTGTAAAGTTCAAGGACACAGAATCTAAACAACGCGTCAAGGGTGCCCTTTGAAGTGTTGATTTAAGAAAAACGCCTTACAATGTTGCCGATCAATACCCAACGGATGTTCTCGAATGACGCAAAGCGCTCGTGAAGCACATGCTGGCTGCACGCCGCGAGGGGCAAGCGCGCTGTGTTGGTGAGAGATAAGCTTTATATAAACAACCGTTTATTTCAACCACCATCAATCAGTTAGGATAATCAAGAAAAGTATGAGCCCAGCATAACATCATAAAATGTCAAAGGGGTAAATAAATGTTTAGATGGTTGGAAATTGATTAATTTTAATCTTTTTGCTATATTTTTCTGCAGCAAAACGTGGCTTAACACAAATAGTGATCCGAACATCGAAGGATATGAATGTGTAAATGTGCCCAGAACTTTAAAGTTATCTAGTAGAAACAAGCGTGGTCGTGGTGGAGTATGTCTGTTATACAGAAAATATATGAAAAAGGGCATTTCCATACAAGAGATTGACGATCAGGGCGCAATTTGGGTAAAACTAAATAGAAAGTGTAATTGGTGTAAAAAATGCTTGATGTTGTGAAATTGGATTTGAAAAAAAGATTCAAAAGAGCTGTTTCGTTTGATTTTTATTAAGTATTTACTTGCTAAACAGTACAATAGTTTTGCAGAAAAAAGTTGCAAACTACAATCTGCGTTGTATGGTTTTCATACAGCTCACTTTGATGAACAAAGGGAAACAACTCAGACAACAAGGCAATACGCATCATGACTGAAAATTTTAGGTTGCCGAGGCTTTTATATATTGTACATACTGTACATATGTTGATTGTTTATTTTATTACTAGTTATTATGTATGTACATAAGTTCACTTTTCTATTGTTCATACTGTATATATGTTGAAAGTTTATTTTATTACTAGTTTTGCCGACTGACCGTTCCAAGGCGGTAACTGGTGGATTTTCTCTTTTTTGTGTTATGTCTCGTCCCTGTGTTTTTGTCACATTTACATTCACCTTGTTTGCATTTGTCTGTCTACAGGTAGATAAAAAATTTAATATATGTGGAAATTTTGATAGGACCTTTTCTTATTTACCTATTCGTACTGCAAAATTGTAAAACCACATTAAATTACAACGAATGTTTGGCATTTAGTTCATATACTAATATTTCAACAAATCAACTAAATAAAACAACAAATGATGCTTTAAATACATTTTATTAAGTGTATTTCGGTAATCAAAGTATCTTTCGGTAACAAGACACGTTTTTTTCGGTATTCAGTAGTACCGCTAATTAGGGAACCAACGAGTCAAGGAATTTCACCACTAAATGTGGGCTAACGTGCTCGCTAGTAAGTTAGCTGTCGTATTTATTTAATAGAAATAATGAGATTAAATTCTCTATTAATAGTTACGCAGTAAAATATGCGTACATATCTGTAAAAAGCTACATTATACCGTTTATTGGGTGGTAATTTAGTAGCGTGTAATAGTTGGGTCAAAAATTTATTTCATAATATTATAAACATGAGTTCTAAACAACAGTTAAAGAGTAAAAATATGCTTATAATTATTCAACAAAACTTTGACTATTTCACTATTTAAACGCATAACTTGAATTTACCTTCGCATCATTTTGTTGCATAGCAGAGTTACGTTTCACTCCCATTTCCCGCCATATTTTTAAGGTCAAATTGTGGGTCAAATCAAAATGTCAGTTGCTGTCACTGTGAGAACTGCTAAAAGTACCACTGTTGTTATTGATGTCAATCTTAACGAATCTGTCAGTCTTCTTAAAAGTCGTATAACGGAGAAAACTGGATTAGACTCAAGTACATTCAAAATTATTTTTAGTGGCAAGATACTAGATGAAAATTGTACAATAAATGATGTTCATTTTATATAGGCTGAAGTAGTTAAGATCTTACAGCAACATGCAGCCGAAGGTTAGGGTGGAGCTTGACTAGACAGGCACACTTATATATATACTTCATACAAGATACCCCAGTCATTTAATTTAATTAATATGGAAGGAAATGTTTAGCTTGACCCTGCCTTTTTTACAGAGTGCAGGACTAAGCGTATGGCTGCTTTAGCATTGCACACTCACCCACAAACTACCACTCAAACTCATTTTTTCCAAGATCTATAAAGTTGTGGAATTTCTTGCCAAACCATGTAGCTACTAGCCCAGACCTGACATCCTTTAAGGCTGGCGCTAAATCATTCTTTATCATTTATTTAAATTCATAGCACTCTGTTTTTATCTTACACAAAAAAATAATTAAAATAAAAAAAAGTTATATAACACAATTGACACAAATTGTATATATTCACTAAAGTAAGTATAATGTAGATGCACTGCATAGGTGTCCTACATTGAGATGATGCGTATCATCTATACAGTTATAACAATCAGTGTGTATAAATGTATTGATTATTATTATATTATATGTATTTATGTATTATTAAATGTATTGGTTCATGGCCCAATCGCTCATATTATTATGTGTGGATATTTTCAATGTAATTTGTCAAAATTCACTTAATGAAGTATTTGAAAGTTTGGATCATTTTACAGGTTTATCGATCCTACAAAACAAAGCATATATGGTTAATTTAAAACTTTGAAAATATTGTAAAGAATGAGTACAAACGGTTTTAACAATAAGATCCTAGAGTTCCAATATATAGTAAGTTTATTTCTCTATATACAGTATTTATCTGTAATTACTTCCAGAATTAAAAGCACAAACAGGGAAAGATGTCTGCGCTTTTTTATACATAAATAAATTGAAGCTTTTATTTTGGCAAACAATGAATAAAAATGGTTTAAGCCGTTAGAACTGATGAGTTCCGATTGATCTGAGGTGGGTGTGTGTGTGTGTGTGTGTGTGTGTGTGGTAGGTGTGACTGTCACCCGCTAGGACTGCTTGTAGGAGAGGATACTGTTTTCAAGGAAACAGCTAGCATGTCCCCAAGATAGGACCTCTGCCCCCCCCCCCCCTCTCTCTCTCTCTCTCTCTTTCTCTTATGAAAAAGATTTATTTCTAACCATGTATGCGAATATGGTTATATTGTAAATGCATTTTATGATAAACATATTCAGTAAATCTGTCTAAAATACTCTAAATCAATCCAAGAAAATAAACATGCTCTGTAATCAAATCTGTAAATATGCACGTGCTTTATGAAAAGGCCGTTCAGTAAATATATCCAGGCAATGCCAAAAAGACACTTATTCGTATGGTTTTGCTAAAAGATGCTTTGTACTTTTTATTTATATGTGTTTGAATATGCAAATTATGTGTGAAAACTATTTTGATGCCACATACGTGTCGGGGACCTACAAGTCGGTGTTCAGTGGTGGACGGCTACATTTCAGGCGAACACCACCGAGATTTGACCCGTCAAAGTGGAACGTGCACGAAGCTACGGTGACAGACGCATCTAGGACCCAACAACGTCATGGTGTCCTGGAACAATGGCTTCCGGCGCCTCGTGGGTCATTCGAATCCGTCTCTCTGGACAGTGATTGATTGCATTATGAAAGATAACGCAGACACTGAGACAGAGGCCTATAGAACCGGTAACGGCATAGCCACAAGCAGCAAACGACGAAAGAAGTCTGTCGTCCAACATCAGAAGAAACTGAAGAAGCTGTGCCAGCAAGTTGCCAACTCCGAGAAGACGGTCGAAGAATTCCTTCTTGCGATTGGGAAGTGTGTGCGTCTACTCTGAACGTTCAGTTGTTGGGGCCTGTAGTGATTGTAGTGTTTTTTTATATAAACTATTTTTATTATTACTATTTATTCCTTGATTTTGTTTATTGTTTTATATCAAACGATGTGCTTGTGTGTGAATTGTGTGTATGCATGACTCTACGTACCTTGCTAAATGAAATAAACATTTGGAAATAAACAGTATTCAAGTTTTCAATCCTAAACAAACAACTTCAACAGAAGAAGTAATTCAATATTATGTTTATTAATAATTGTGATTAATCCACTTTTATATGCACAAAATTTGGACACGAAAACTTAACTACACCTATTGCTTGGTAAAGCTTGAGCGGGGAATTGTCCACCCTTACAATTTCATGAGCGGTGGTTTGTCCGGGACTACACAAATGACGAACGGGGAAATGTCCGGGCGGGGAATTGTCCGACATTCGTGTTTAGTATGGATGTTAACGAAAATTCGAATATTCAATTATCAATTCGGTATTTGAATAGAGATCTTGGGATTTAAATGTTATCATTCTTATCAATCTTATTAAGTTTGAACTTAAATTGAAAGGATATTTCTTAAGTTTATCATATTGTCTCCCAACGGCTTTAGACGCTGGTGATATATAGTTGCGCTCGCTCTTGTATTGAGTGGGTGGGGCCATGCCACCTGATAACGAATTGACCCTCAGGTACCGACTGACAGGTGCTCGCGATGGTCAGCCCAAGCTAAGACAGGTAAGACAGTTGTTGGAAAGGTGGTGGATATATCGATACCTTCTAAATATTTCGAAACAGATAACGCTTTTATCACCGATATTTAAATGAAAATGAAAAAAACAAACAAACAAAAACAATGGGAATACATACATTTATTATATAAAGCGTAAGTAGAATTGTGCATTTGATGCACATTTATTACACTTATATTGATGCTTTGCCCGTAAAGACAACGACACAATGACACAGTAAACATCTTTTTCTAAGATTGTTGTTTATTTTCTTACTATATAAATACTGTAGATTTAAATTCTCAAATTTCTTTAAATTTATGACAATTTCATGTACATTTTAGAGTGCACGCGCTCGACATTCTAAGGACTAAGTTTGAATGCCTTAGTGACAAAACAATCGGCACGACATTCAGCTCGACATTCAAAGTGACGAAGTATGAATGTCGTGCCGGCACAACATTAGACGTGACATGCAGCTCGACTTCAAAGTGACATTACGGCAGAATATTAGCTCGACAGTCAACGCGACGAAGAAAGAATGTCGTGCCGGCTGCTCGACTTCAAAGTGACATTTGGCAGGATATTCAGCCCGATATTAAAACTGTGATTTTTAAGTTAATTTTAAAGCGCTGAGCCGCTTTTGATTATCCCAGCCTAAAGACATCACAATCATTTCAAGGACAACATATTAATGCATAATCTTGTACACAGAGACATTATTTCATTATTTTATTTTGGTTCAACAAACTTATTTTTATGGAAATACTTGTCTTAAAAGCAAAGTTGATCAGCTGTGAAGAGGCCGCTTTAACAAAATGTGTTATTTGTTTTTAGTTTTTTATGCGACTGAAAATTAGGTCTTGTGCGGTACATCACACATGACGTATCTTTTGACAATTCACCCATAATTTGTTGCATGGAGATTCTTTAAAAGGAACCAATATTCTAAGAATTAGGCTGCAATACGACGCAGGTGAAGGTTCATGTATAATGCAGTGGTGTTTTACGATTGATAGTTATGTGCGTATTTAGAATTGAATGACAAACGTTTGCTGTAGAATGTGATCATGATGCTACAACTGGTATTATATATAAATATATAAAAATCTTGAATGGATATATAGAGCCAAATAAATAGCTATGTCTGAGTGCATCATAACAGTTACATTTAAAAAAAAGTTTAATATGTATATATTTATTTTAACAGGATTTATTAAAACATCTTTGGCTTGTACAAAAGAGAGTCTTAAAATAAATGTATGTTGCAAGCCACATATAGATAGTAAGTTCATTATGACATTATCCTCATAAGGATCAACGCTTTGTCGGTTTAAATGTGCTTTTAAAAACTATATCTACAATACATCCGAAGTTGTAAGCAATAACAATGTCACGAGGGACGCCGTTAAATGTGTTTTGAAAACTAATATGCTTTTCTAGTCCGGAAAAAAATTATATATACGTATACTTTAATAAAAATAGTTACTGAATAACTTTGTGTATCTCTCTTTGGATACATAAATGACATGTTCAACATTTGAAACTCACTGTAATACACGTTTGGCTTCTTAAATAGTCCCAAGATGCTGTATTTTCTGTAAAATGTCTAATTCGAACCATAAATAAGAATATATGAAAAGTCCTATGAGCATTGCAACATATACCAAACTCCGAAAAGGCACAGGACTTTTTCATAAACTGACTCATTTCTTTTATTTTACGCCCAGTTTGTTTGTTACGCTGCTGTTCTGCTTTTGTAAACGTTTGAACGTATTGTTTTTCTTTGTTAAACTCGGAACAAATATACCGATAAATACTAAGATACCAAAACGAAATGTTGAAATAATATTTATTTCAATTTAGTGAGTAAGCATTGACTTGTTTTTAGGCATTGTTAGGTGTACAGCAATAGAAGCTAACCTTAAAGTCTGATAAAATTGACAGTCCCGCGATGTACTTGCTACGAGATAAGCGAATATGTTGTACTTAAACCTAAATAACATTTTTTTTTACAGAAATGTTAACTAAAACTTTCAGTACATAGAAATATATCGGTTATCGCGATAACAGTTTCATAGATATTATATGACGATAGATTGTGTTTAAAGAAGTAAATTATTGTGAAGAAATGAAACTCTCTTGTTTGACCGCTGGCCTGACATATTTTAGGGGCCTAAGCGGTACTATGTCTACGGTAACTTACGTTAAGTACTGCCAAGCCATTGTAATAATAATGGTAATTAATGGTTGGGATTGATAAATCGCGATCTGTAAAGTTTGGTAAAACTATGAACTAGTCACGTAATTAACCTATTGTTGAGACTTTATTTTTCAGTAAATTATATTTTATTATGCATTATGGAATATATGCCATATCTTAACTGAAATAAGAAAATGCATGTTAAAAAGTCCAAAAGTAAGAAGTATAATACTATTCACATTTGATAAAAATAAATTTTATAATTTCATAACATTTCTGCATTTATTGCAATTATCGTTTTACTGTGCAACCGGTTCTGCAAAAACTTTGTTCAATTTTATTACAATTCTGGGAACTGATATAAATGCGCAATTATATTCTATTTTATGACCCTTATATGATGTTACATGACCCTTATATGACTTGAACGTATATGTGAAAAATATTTAAAAAGGCATTATTTTAGCAAAGGTATTTATATATCTGAGATGTTGTGTGCAATTATCTGTTAAGATCTGTAGCGATGACTTGCAAAAGTGTGGTTTTTAGACAAAATTCAAATTGGATAAAAGTCAAATACTTTTCCATGTAGCCCGACAACTCGATTAAGGCGTTTGATTATTTTATTTATTTATTTTATTAATACCGTTCAATTATGGTTACTTCCTGCATCGGCTACAATGGCGGCCTTTGCGCACAGTTGTATAGTGGTTAGCTTTTTTTTCACGTCTTTGTTGACTTTTTAATGCGTTGTGTTTTAATAACTTTCCGCGACTTAATTTTCTCAGGGTCGTAACAATTGTTAAATTACGAACGTAGAAATAAGATCTAAAACAACATTCGATTACAGAATTCTAGTATAGTCATTAATATTTAATATGTGATAAGTACATTACACTATTCAAATTATAATCAAAGCAGCTTAATCACTTTCTGCAACAGCTAAACTCGCCCGTATCATCATCTGGGGATGGTGTTTAGTCAAAGTCACATAGTCGTACCCAGCCATCCAGTTCCAGTCAATCAAGCTCCTCTCGTTCCCCAGTCAGAAATGAGATGCTTTTTGGACTTAAATTAATTGTGATTGAAAGGTATCATTATGCATTGTACTGACTGACTACAGTGACGTTGATGTGCCTTACTAGCTAAGGATTTTAATTGTTGACCATAAATAATATATGTTTAAAATGATTTGCTTTCTTATATTTTCCGATGATATACGCCTCTGCGTTTGCTTGCATTACCCTAATAGGTCAATTTAGGTAAGGAGACATGCTGAGAAAGTATTTTCAAAGCGCCAAATTATATATGCGTAAATTACATGACTCGATGTTATTTCCTTACGATGTAAATCTATGCCTTCGTAACAGGAATCGAATAGCCGGGCAAACTCCATTGCAGCACGTGTCACTTGGCACACAAGGTCTGTACAATTATTTCGTTTGGATGTGTTTGCTTGTTGCTTAATTTATTAATATAAAAACATCTCGTGTATGCCCTGTCTTTCCTCTAATTGGTGCGTTGTTGGCGAACTAGATGTGTATGACTAAGAACGAAATATCGTCATGGAAAAAAACAGAAAGAGGATTTGTTTGAATTTTCAGATACAAATATGATATTGCAAACTTACTTTGTTAATGCATTTATAACATATAATGACAAAGAAGCTAGCAGTTAACATTCAATAAGATTTTAAATATCTATGCTTGAAGTTAATTTTTTGGCACAAGAGAAAGAAGTTGTACCGTACATATCGGATTGCATATTTTACTTAAATTATGTTTCCGAGAGCATGTTTTATGGTTTAAATTATTTTGGAAGTTATTTATTTCCCAAAGGAAGAAGTCCGCCACCTATCACAGCTGGAAACATTATATTAGAATATAACACTTTTTTGTTTCTAATATGGCGGTGTCGAATTTCGTTTGCACATATGTAAAAAGCGCAATTGTTTGAGTTTTAAAAAGGCGAAAATGTGTGGGTGAGCGTTTTTACTTTTTTCAAAGTTTTTAGTTCAGTATTGTAATCGAAGTATTTGCCTTTTCTTACTAAATTACTTCAAAAGATATTAACATTATGTCTACAATTACTGTTTCTTTTTTAGTTCCCCTATTAAGATAAGAAAAATGAAAAAAAAACACAACAGTTTTAATGTATAAAGAATTTATTGACCTACAGCTTGGTAATACAAATGTCATTTATATTTGTAAATAGTATGCGAGCTAACTTTAGGTTCAGTATTTAATGTGTCATAGGGCGAGTAATGTGTTAGCTGTGTTGTGTCGCTTGCGGTGTACAAAAGACGTTAGTTCCAATTTTAAGGCGTTAAAACACGACTTTATAATTAATGTCAATATTTAACTATGCGCCACAAGGTCAAACAGGTGAAAAAAAACTAATTTCAGCAATGAACATGTTCACCAAATGATTCACCATATGACTGCCCATTTTCTCTTTATGCCTCATTAAATTTTACATTTTCATGTACATATGAAATGACCATTAAACAGTATGCATGAATTTTATTTATTCATACACCTGTGAAAATCTTTAAATATAGTTTTAATTAAAGAAGAAAATAACCAACGTTGTTTTTAATATTGCCATTTGCATAACTTTCTTTGCATGAAAATCAACAACATAATCAAATTAACTTACTTTCATAAAGTCACAGCTGAAGGCGTCATTTTTGTTTGTTTTTAATACATTTATTATGTGTAACGAAATATCCACCACTTTCCTAACAACTGTCTAACATGTCTCATTTAGGGCTGGTCATAGTGAACACATGATAAAATCAACTTTTATCTACTGTACATATGTTTATAGTTTATTTTATTACTAGTTAGTATGTATATATGTTTATTGTATCTGTCTTAACTCCCGATGCAGGTGCTTACTGTTAGTTGTTTCACTTTGACGGGATGTTGTTATTTACACTGTTTGTTTGCTAGAAAAACCTTCAGAAAGTGCTAGGCTGGAGCGCTCCACAAACCAGATTTAAGCACCCCAGTTGGCCCTTTTGCCGATTGACCGTTCCAAGGCGGTAACAGACGGCTTTTCTTTATGTGTGTTATGTCTCGTCTCTGTGTTTTTGTCACATTTGCATTTACCTTGTTTGCCTTTGTCTACTGGTAGATAAAATTTAAATATCTGTGAAAATTTTGATAGGACCTTTTCTTATTTACCTATTGATAAAAATCATAATGGCATCAAGTTAAGGTAAAGTATAGATCTCGGCTCACCCAAGAAACATATGAAGTCACTGCTATGGGTAGATAACAGGCAAATATACAATTTTTTGTTTTTAGTAATTTTCAAGTTCTTTTAATATTGCAGCATTTAAATAGGTCAGTGTGTCCAAATACTTGCAATTGGTCAAGTGTGATCAACTTAAATGCATGTTTTTCTATCGATCTGAAATCGACCATCGTCTCTTGAATAATTTTGTTCAGATCTTATGTCGAATATCAAATGCGTAATTCTACTAAATGTGTCTTCAAATCTCAAAGCATGATAATTGCTAAACATTATTCTTCTATTGTTGACATATCTTATATGACTAAGATTTAGTTTGTCTATTTGTCTATGAGAACTCCCAATGCTCAGTAAAGAGCTTTGCAATAAAGAAGTATTAAAATACTTAGGTGTATATTGCAAATAAACCATTACTGCTCATCTGTAGGCAATTGTAAAATTGTACATTTACCCTTTTACGTTCGGGAGTGCCTTACATCACCCGCTTTGAATACGGAGAAAGCCTGTGAAATTGGAAGTCAGGCAGGTTGCTCTTAAAAGTGTGTTTTGAGATTTATAAGATTTGACTCTACAAGTAAATAACAAAATTAAATGTTAACTAATTCTCAGTCAAAAGTAGGATAATTCTGAGCGCCTGTTTTTTGTTTGTTTGTTTTTTTTGTTTTTTTGTTTTTTGTTTTTTTTTTTGGTGGGGTTGGGGCGAGGACTATAAAATTATCAATTGAAATCCATCGTTCAATAAAATACAGTTGTAATATACGTATGGGCGATAGATTGACATTAACCCCAAAACTAACATTGTGAATACTTTCAATGATAACGAGATATGCTTCAGTCACTGTCTGGTTATTCTAGTGAGATGTGGAGATGCCGTTTAATCAGCTTGGCAAGCTCATTTAATAATAAAGCTTTAGTTTTGACAGCAGAGGTTACGCAGCGTATTTTCACACCCCAATGTATCTTGATGACAATAATGTAACCTATGACTTATCAAGGAATGTGTTTGCAGGCCTCTATTTAAATTCCTTACCTACTAGGTAACTGATTATATTTAGTCAAGTAGTGTAGGTTCAGATCATCAGGCCGTTTTCTTTCTGATTCTTTTGCACCACACATAGTTCTTTTCATGCTTCTATCGGTAAAAACAACGACTATTTTAAAATGTTATTTTATACAATATCAGTAAAACACCTTCATTGCACTTACTCCTTAACCACTGGTCATGAAGCTATATTAATTTAATTGATTAATGTAGATATGAGATATTATTGTTCAGTTTAAAAAACATTTAGTTGATAGACTTGCAGTGTAAATTCCATATACTGTATAAGCTACTTGTTATAACGCATTCACATCGATAACAATGTGTTTGCCTTGTCTAATATTTGCACAGGTAAATAAACCATACTGTCTATTTGGTTCAAAATGTGTCATCTCTGGTTGCGGAGTAAGATTCATGTCCTGAGCATATCTATATCGCAAATACATAAAAATCTGGAAGTGAATGTGTTGGTAAAAATCGGTAAAATAAGACAACAGCAGCATTATGCATTAGAGATAGTTCAATTATATGCTCGTGTAGGCCTATTATATTTTCGTTGTACCAACGGCCAAGTTGAAAGGCCTTCTAAAATCAAGCTAACGCGCCGGGGCGGTGAGGAGTTACACATAAACAACTAACTTTACGGTAACAGGTACTTAACACTGTAAGGTAATACTAGTTTATACGGTCTGTAAGTTCTTGATCGAGACTTGGTTTTTGTTTATTAATAGTCATATATGCATGTGTAAAATACCATCTATCATAGCATAATCTATCGAAAAGATTTTTAATACCAGTTTATTTGAACCATGTAGACATGCATGCGTATATTTTCAACAACAAAGTTCATATCGATGACGGTTTTCAGCAATTATAATTGTCCTATTATCGTAAATTATTGGTTTAATTATAAATATTGATTATATTTATGTCATTTTTAAGTATACATATTTTAGTAAATGTATAGCCTTAATAATACCTTATCATGTAATTGCTTTGATTTGAAATTGTAAACTTATATTTCTGTTTTCTAATGTTGAAGCAGAGGGACAAAAAGAGAAAAATGCCTTTCGGAATATACCGGCTTTGAAGTAGCCGCGGTTATAATCCTATAAACCTAGTATGGCCAGATACACTTAAGAACTTATTAATATTTTATATAGTAATATAATAAAACAGACACAATTTAACCGATTCTCAAAAGTAAAACAACGAAGGTAACGATCGGAATTAGAAATTAAATAAATAATCAAAGATTCACGCACATATTATGTATACATTTAATTATTGGAGCCGCCCAAGAGAACTGTCCCTCTTATGGAATAATATGGGGGCCAGACAATAGTGTAGCAGGGAATAACGGGAAATTGCAGCTGTTAGGCGATACTTTTTTATATGGGTATGGCGCGGTTAACAGGTTTGCTTGCAATTATAAAAAAAGAGCGTCAGGCATTAATTGCAATTCGCAGCTGTTTGGCGTTGTTTTGTTTCACAAAAGAAACCGAAAATGCCGAAGTTAACTCTGAAACTTGCCGTTATAAAAAGGTGCAGAAGACAACAAGGAATACAGCAACCTATTCTAGTTAAAATTTCAAAGTAGAGTTATCGTCCGTTACATTTATGTAATGACCCGACAGTGTAAAAGGGTGTCTAGTTCTGAGCATATTTATCTTTCTGCTTAAAACACACGCCTTCTCCAGCGCTTAGGATGCCGCACATCCGTGAACTTTCTTGCTAAATGCATGTAAATGTATGTTAAGTTTTAATAAAGTTTTAATACATTAATAAAGTTGAATAAATAATTAAAATAAGTTGGGCAGTTCAGATGTTGTCAGTGTATATCCATTAAATGCAAAAACGCATCTCTAAAGTTCAAGTGCAATAAATTTCACATACTGTGGTAAACGGTCAATTGCATAATGATTGTACCATAAGGGTAAGGTGATAAACTAGTTCCACTAAGTTTCGCTAAATGAAACAACTTAGTATCATAGATGTTGAATAGTATACACTTATATTTATACATAAATGTAGAATCATAAGAAAAGGCTGGTTAAATCACAGGTTGTATGTCTAAAACCTTGTTCAAAATACTAAATAATATATTTGGTATGTTACTATGTATAATACTAGTTTTAGTCGTCTGCTTTTACTTAACTTTATCTATGACTTGTTTTTATAGGATTTTAGTTCCTGAGAGATATACAGAGAGAGACAGACAGTGAGAGACATACATACATACATACATACATACATACAGACAGACAGCATAGGAACATTGGAAGAAAGAGCATAGGTGTGAACTAAAAAGAGCAGATAGGTTAATAAATAAGAGGCAAAGAGAAAAGAAAAAATAGCAAAAAAGGTGGAGTAAGAGTGGAGATGGGGCAAAAATGCGCAGAGAGGGTGGCCAAGTAAGAACAAAGAGATACTTGAATAGAAAGAATAGAGGGGATAAGCTTGACTATCAGACTGCATGAGCAAAGAGAAAGGATAAGAAGGAGACAAAAAGGGGAAAAGCTATTTGATGACCATCAAACGAGTTATATGATATGATACATGTCCACTTAAAATATTCTTACAAGTGTGCTAGGTTATTTTACAAATTTAGCCTACTATTTGCTTTCAATTTATATGTGAACATTTTGTTATTCATTCAAATTGGTCATTAAGGAAAAGAAACACACATTAAAACGAGCCCGTTTAATCTAATTGAAACAAGCTTTCTGGAAGAATTTCACGTGCTCATCTCTGGGATTATCGCCCTTTTCCCAGCCATGTAGTGTGCCTTCACAATTTACGCACATCGTCAGATCCGGACGATCAGGACGACCTTAAATATAACATATATACATCAGTAATATATTCAAAATGTATCTTAACTCTGCTTAACCGTCGCCCTCATTAATACATACACATTATAAAAACACATGTGTATATATTTATCTTTTTATTATATTACATTTTCTCTCCGCGTGTTAAAGATACAAAGATAATATTCGACAAAAACTGGGTCAATACGAGAAAACCAAAAAGAAAATACAAGTGCAATACAGAAATTACGCGATTTTATTTGACAGCTATTTCATATAACATTGCCTTTTTGGACCTGCTTGTATTTAGTTTACAGAGACAATATTTCGGGAAAACTGGGAAAATAATAAAATCATTGCCAATAGCCAATATGGGGAAATAACCCAAAGGGAATTGAAGCTATTTGATTGGCTGATGCAACAGGGCCAATACAAAAAGAGGGTCTATATGGAAATGAGCGAGTTAATTGGCTTCACAAAATAACATTCCAAGCACACACTGCCTCTCTCGCATTCTGTCATCATCCGTTTCTGATGGAGGCTTGATTTTTAATAAAAAGGTAAATACAATATATTATTGCATGGGGACATTATTTTCCATTTACGTCACTACTTTCTTCTAATGACCTCATAACTTATCTCTAACAATACGTCATCGATTGGACAGTTTTGTTTCAAATACGTGTAGATCGATTTTCTTTTCAGTGCTTGTCAACATGGTGATAACATGTCCTTGATAGATGCCATGAAACACAAGGGTTAGCGCGAGAAACTAAACTAATTCCTCGTGTAACGGAATTGGAAAATAAAAGAAAAAAACTGCAGTAGGATTTTAGCCCTTTTTACTTGAATGCTTTAAATGACGAACTTAGCGAGTCGTTACTTAAAACACAAAAGGGGTAATAGGAGAAGCACATGTATATTGTCTTATATTGAAAAGTTAAATAATGAATGGTGGCCATAAAGTGCTGAAGTTTTCTTTCATTAAAATCAAATACCATAAATTTCATAAAAAAGTTTTTGAAGGTTTAATAATAACTGTTAATATCATAAAAGTTTTATTAAAAGCTTAATAAAAATACCTGTTAATTATCATGTGGCGAAAAAATGCCAGGATAAAAATTAAAAAAAACACAGAAAATGTATCTTTATTCACTAAAGCTTAAAATAAAAGTGATTTCTGAATAAGACATGTATACTTACCTGCAAAGACAAAACCGGCCATTGCTAAATTATAAGCTGGTACCACGCTCTCCTTCGGCCAGTTTCTGAACGTACTGAGCCGCTCTTCAAACGTGTTTGGATACTCGTTTGGCCTGGTGTTACGCCCTACCGCCATGGCGTGACCGTTACGCTCCGTTGCGGTTAAACGGTGTTCCTCTGCAACTATATTAATATATATATATATATATATATATATATATATATATATATATATATATATATATATATATATATATATATATATATATATATATATATATATTATACCTCATTTGCATACGCCCTTCTATATTTAATATGACGTCATCCAGTCCATAAATCGCATACTGACCGGCTACCCGGGCCATAATTTTTATACAGACCGTTTATGACGTCATCCAGTTTGTTTGACTGTTTAAACGCGACTTTCACGACGTGCGAATTTTACGACAACACAAACAGACCATATTGTCAAAATGGCTTAGTGATTCGCCTCTTTATCGGATACAGATTTAAACTCAGCGAATCTAAAGATTAAAAAAACACCAAAACCGCGACAAAACTGAAGCTTTTTCGAACATATCTAGCAGAAAAAGGCCACGATTCTTCCTTTGAAACCTACACGAACGAAATTCTTAAAGTCCGGGTCTTTTGTCTAGTAATATTTACTATTTAATTTGATCAACAAAAAATGGAAGTATTAAAAGAAGAGTATGATTTTTTGCTGCATCTCTTGAAAATAATTAAAAAACGACTAGGGTTTGAGTTATTTCACACACTGAACAAATACAATTATTATTTGAAACCAAATTATGCTAAATATAAAAGCAACAAAAAGGACAAAAGGATTAAGATTCGGTATAATATAACAAATAAAACATGGCCTTGAGGGCAATATGCAAGTTTACGGACTGGTTGGTCAGACCTCGGAAGGTATATGGCCCTCAGCTGCGCTTCGGCCATATTCCTTCCTCGGTCTGACAAACCAGTCCGTAAACTTGCATATTGCCCTCAAGGCCATGTATTATTTGTTAAATATATATATATATATATATATATATATATATATATATATATATATATATATATATATATATATATATATATATATATATATATATATATATATATATATATATATATGCTGCAAAATGCTTGAGTATTTTCCTCGATTTGAAGCAACAATCATGACAATAATAACCATGAATAGTTTCTTTTCTTAAATGAAAGCTTTAACTCTTCAAAGCGACCTAGACACAGATGGTCTACTTGGTATGATATTTTTCCTTTCAACAAAGGGATGAAACTTAATTAAACATCGTCAAATTTCATAGTTTATTAAATTGTCACCGTTGATGATTTAAAGTTAACATTCTTTACTTAATCTTCTTGTAAATGCACGAAATAAAAACAAGAGAAAAATATGTGCAATTGTGTGCGTCATGTATAAACAGAACAGTTATGCTTTCCATTAAAATAAAAATGTATCACAACCTATTGAGCTATGTCCACATCTCTTTTAAACAGCCATGTTATAAGACGTTGCTAGACTTTTAATAGTGAAGTTTTAAAATCAATATTAGATGAGTGAAGTTGTCTTACTGTTTAATACAGCTAACTCTTCAAAGGAAGGGAATTCTTCCTGAATTTGTGAACTGTTGTTCGATGATTCAATGTTTGATATTGCAAGGTACGCATTCTGTTCCGGCTGATTCGTCTGGGTTGGAGGCGATTCGCGGTCACGGTATGGATGCTGCTCAAGGCCGGTCTAAGTGAATGAAAGATAAAAACGCCCACACATATAAGTTGAGCTGTAAAATGATGTGAAGGAAGTATATTTCCACATATTCAATTAATTGGTGAAAAAACTTGTATCCTTAGGCGTTTAAAATCATATCGAAACATTAAATTTAAATTATAAAGTTCTTTAAAGATAAAGATACAAAACTGATTTCGTTTTAAAACACCATTAAAAGGTTAATTAATGATAATTCAAGATGGAAAATTGCTATTTTGTGATAAAAACCAGAAATAATATTATATATCTATGTCAGTGCAAATGTATTACTTTTGTTAAAGTTGTTAAAGCGAGCTTTCAAGCAATATTCATCTATACACTGTTAAATGTTTGATCTGGATTTGGTTTAATAATTAAACGTTAGCATTATTATCAGTAAAAATTGCTTCGTTTTATTTATGCATACTTACAAAATTAGACAACCTTAAGTGCCATGTACCGTCTCTGTCGGTGTCCTAAACATGGCTGCTCGTTGTTTTTCCGTGAAGAAAAACTCGAGATACAACAAAGATTTTTTCTACCGTCTAATTATTCTCTAATCTCGCATTGGTACAAATAGTACAATATATCAGGACGATGATATTCTCCAATAGATAGTTTCCACATCAGTGAAGATACCTTATCTTGGCAGCCATCTTTGATGGCAACTTCAAGTGAGTTTCAGATAAATTGTATAGATAAAGTTAAGTTTATTTTCTTGTAATTTCTTTATTTGTTGTCCAAATATTATAAACTATACACCATTGTTAAGCTTCTGAAATTCATATTTTTAGAATATACTATTTTAAAATTGATAATTGCACAAAGAATTAAAACACAGAAATAAATACAATTATTGGCTCATCCTTAAACAAAATGAACTGTGTACCTTTTATTATTTGCATTTTTTTACCTTTTAAACTATCAAAATATATTTTTGATATTTAAAATACTTCATAAAAGCTGTTAAATGTATGTAAAATTCAATGAATAGACTACAAAATAAAAACACAGTGGTGAGTTTAATACAGCACATATTTCTAGATTTTGGCTTGCATTAGCTTCTGCCTTCCAAAATGGCTGCCTTAAACCTTCCTATCATTGCCTATGATATCACATAGAAAACTATCTACAGTCAACTCTCGTTATCTCACATTTCAAGGGACCGTAGAAATAGTTTGAGATATCCGAAGTTTGAATTATCCGAATTTAAGATAGTTTGTGTTAATCTTAAAAATCTTACCTGTTACACGACGACTGGTAATGACTGAAATTCCTTGTTATATCTGCCACTGTAAACTAAGTTTCTGCAAGTTTGTGTGGTTTTGCATATTTAAAGTGTTATTATTTTTTTATTCAATAATCAGTACGTGTATTGTGGGTAGGTAGTAGAAGAATGATAAAATCACTAACGCGACTTCTCATTTTATTTACAAGTTGAGAAGGCCGTGTCAACAAGTTCTCAAAAACTGTTACAACAACAAGTACAAACTGAAACACTTTAATCAGCGTTAATTGATTAACGAAATTGTTGTTCATTAAATCAACTAATTAAATAATAATCTCTTCTCTAAATTACGTTACATCCTGATTGCCGATAATTGGCGATAAAACTCGCGCCAAGATCTTCGCGACTTTCACGGTAGGTGTGAAAATCACTATTGTTGCCGTTTTGCATCTTATAGCAATTTAAAGTTTGAGATAGACCAACTGATTTCAACAGTTTTATACGTGTGGGGACAAAGAATTTAGTTTGATATATCCGATAATTTGACACATCCGAATTTGAGTTAAGCGGAGTTGAACTATATAGAAACTATAGGGGAAAAAACGGGACCGTAGAAAACAGTTTGTCATAACCGGAAATTTGAGATAACCTATTTTGAGATAACGAGAGTTGACTCTAGGGCAAAATAATTCACCACTACAGGTCATTTTCAAAATAATTATTGTATTTATTTTTAACAGTTTTGCTTTTTAGGTCCATACAAGTTAGAGCATACGAATAATATTCAAGGGTAGGACCAGTCTTCCATAACATTTAAAGAAGTAGTGAAAGGATATTAAAAAAAGGCGTACAGCGCTGCTTAATGTATTAAAACATATAGTTGGGTGGTTAAATACTTGGATAGCCGCGTCATTTTAGATTTGCTCAGCCTTGCTTAATATAAATGCATTATGCATTAATTTGGTATTCTCACTTTTGATACTTACAGCATGTGTCCCACAAACACATATTGCCGATGAAGCCTCTGGAGAATTTTCCAGGGCAGCATGAACCATGTTGTCTTGCCGATGTGGTACATCTATCGCAGGAGAACTAAAGCGGAGGGTGTTTATATTAAATTGTACCAGAGCACCATCTTCCTCTTGCAGAGACAGCATTCGTGTTCCTGCCGCTCCATCCTGCCTTTGCCAGCTTATTGGTGCTGCTGTTTCCCGTTGTTGGAATGCTATTAGCGACGGAGGGTTAAGAATAGGTGGGTTTTCCGGCGGGTCATATGGATCACCATTGTCCATTGCTGCTGGAAAGAGAAAATAACACTCGCTATCTGCGATTGTAGAGAATTCAGAGACTAACATATCCAACGTGCATTTTTATCCGTTGGTCTTTTATTGTAAATTTGGTCAATTTATTTTAAAGTATTTGTACTTAATGCGTATTTTCACGCATTCCGTGAGTTTTAGGGTGTGCACTGGTCCCCACCCGTCTAAATCCGACCTTGAGCTAACACTCTCAAGATTTTTATGAAATATATCGAATACATAATTCCCCGGTACAACGGTTACGTTTTGAGCCAATATTATAACACTATTTTGAAATGTTCTCCAACAACACTTTTACTGTATACGATGACTCTTTGCATTCTTACTCCCTGTACCGAAGAAAAATGTATCCAGGCCCCGGTTTGACTAAAAAACCTAAGTACGGTATATATGAATATAGAAATATGACAAAGTCCTACGAGCATTGCAACATATAACAACATTTGACATGATAAAGTTGGCAGATGCAGGAAATGTCGTTTACGCATTCTCTTTTATTTCTTGAACAAAGACCGTGGACCCGGTTGACGGACGCAAAGATATGGATTACCGGCCTCACTCATGTCAAACCATGTTGGTATTAAGAAATGAATATACATATATATGTATAATTTCTTACAAAATATGCACATTTAAATGTCAATCGATATTATGTTAATTAAATTGTAGTTCTATACTTTTACATTTTTAAAATTATTGTTAAAATAGAAATTTGATGTTCTTACTTTTGTTTCCTTATGACAATATTATCTTTGTTCTCTATTCTATTATTCTTGTGTGTGAATTTATAGTTTTGTACCTCAATATTGTATTCGGTACGCTGCCATCAATAAAACAGTAACATGATGATATTAATAATAACAGTCAGGCTTAAAAATGTCGTCTAAAAGAAAATTCGGAACTTGTATGCCGTGGAAATACACCATTGAGACTAGAAAGACTTGCTGTGTACTATTGCTTTCCTGCAAGATTACTATAAGTGACCAAAACGCAATCGTTATTTATGAAGACATGCATGTACAAGTAACGAGAAGAGTGGTATATCTTCTAAAGAAAGATGCTTGAGATGTTAAAAGAAGTTATTCGAATGGTCGTATATTACATCCCACTGCATCTTTAAAAATAGGGGGTTCGGAGAAATTAAGAATATCTGGTTAATAGTAATTGTGGATCTTGATTTTTAATACTATTTTATGATAATGCGCATTTTAATATTGCACACACACACACACGCTCGCATGCACGCACGCACGCACGCACATGCACACACACTATCCATGGTACGTGCCGCACACCTGTTATGCATACGTCTGGATACCTAGTCAATGTCTTTATTCAAAGAAGACTTTTACCGATATAGGTCACCGAATGATTATGTATCTGTTACGCACCTTGAATTAAAAGGACCAATTAAGCGCAAACAGAGAAATCTATCCTCTCATTTTATTTTTACAATTTTTAAAAATAATATATTTCTAATAAAAAAATAAGATAATTAAATCATAAAATTGTAGTTAAATGAACATAGAACAACTGAAAGTATTTTTCATGCATAAGTAAAAAAAACAAACACTTTGAAATGTAAATCACTATGCTCGGAGTTTTGCCCTTAATCCCTTCCACAAGATAATATTGAAACATTTTATACATTTTGTATATGCTAATGATCTTTGCGACGGAGGCTTTTTCTGTATAATTTAGTAACGTAAATCTACCAAAAGTATATATATATATATATATATATATATATATATATATATATATATATATATATATATATATATATATATATATATATATATATATATATATATATATATGCCTCCGTAAGCAATAGCCACTGCCATTAGGGTGGCTCTTAAAATGGTGACTTTTCAAAAATCAATATATTTAAAAGTCTTACTCCTCAAATGTGTTCCGTTTGATGAGAAAACACTTAGTGGAAATTTTAAACAATATATTTTAATATTTAGAGGTAGCTCAATGACCTTGAAAATCAGAAAAAAATAGTAAAAAATCAACAAAATGTCTATATTTTATATATATATAATTTATTTTCAACTGTACATCACTTTTTCTTTAAACAGTTTACAATACTTTAGTCTAAAAGTTTCCGCCAAAACTAAACAGACTTTTAGGGCACATTAGTAAGTGTTTGTTTCATGCTATCTGGATATATTCTCCGGTATTCCTCAACGACTTGCAGTAGGAGCTGCAGTTAAGTGTACATTTTTGGTTAACAGTCCACTATACTCCTGAATCAGAGCAACACCACGCTCAGCTTGATCATTTACAACTCTTAGAGACTCAAGTGCTTCTCTTGCTTGTTTGTAATCGTCTCTATTATGCCACGCATCTAGATCAACATCGAGAAAGCGGAATATCCATCATTTGAAACAGTTTCATAGACCTTGGTGTTACAAAGTCCTGTAGGTTGTTGCCTGGGAGTGATTTAAGATCAATTGAAGCTTTCTTGGAATGGACATGCTGTTCATCTTGGTCATCGTTCATCTTTAACGCCTCAATCAAACTTCGTTTTGTTGCGGAGTTGACATCACAATAAAAAAACGCCGGGCTGACAAGTTCTGGAGACAGATATCATAAGTGGTTTGATTATTTCCGTGCTGTTGACTTCGAGATGTTTTCTTGAATTGATTTGTACTCAAGAAGTGACTTTAATAGTTGTAAGTCATTAGAAGGTGCCCATACTGCCTGAGGTGACGAGAACCACGCTTTCAAGTAGACACGAACTACAAACACACACACGTCACGCAATCCTTGTTCTTCTGCAGGGTTAAACTTGAACTGAGCCTTGAACATCCATATTTTGAGACTGTATATAACCTTGGACATCCAACGTGCATGATACATTGCACCTGTTGACATGAATGACACTCCACGTACAGGAGCTGAACCAAGAAACACGATCACAAGTTCAAGGAATTATTTATAGTCGTCCCTTGGAAGCTTCTATTCAAGATACGTGCTGGCATAATGTATAGTGCTGTGTCGTATGTCTTTCACAAGACTTGCCACATCAGAATTTGCAATGCCTGGTTCATACTTGTTTGTATCACCAGATGTCCAGTGTTCCTGGAAGCGTTTGAAAAGAGCAACTTCCGGCGAAGATAAGCTCCTCATGCACAAATGGAACACTGCTCCTATGATAAGTTCCATAATATGATGCCTACAAGCCAGCGTTCTTAAGCTTTTGTTATAGAAGAACACAGGCACCAGCAAGTCTACCAGTGTTGGAGCTAGTGGTGTCGAAACACATGGCTTGAACCCTGTTGCCAATTTCCCAGTCTTCAATTGCCTCAAATACAGCAGCAGCCTAGGCTGCACCAATCCCAGATTCAAGCTTAGCAAATGTCAGTAGTTGTGAAACATTTTATCCTGTCACTTACACTGGGAGGCAGTCAAACTTTTCCTTTCCAGTCAACCTTTTATAAGCTTTCCAGCCCAGTGAACTACAAGAGGAACATTACTTTGATTTTTTTCCTTTATTATTGCAGCCTCTCTTTTGTCGGAATTCCGATCTGTTTCTTCTTATTGTGGATCTGTTAATAGCAAGTTCATTAACATTTTGGCCCAAACTTTTTGCTGTTAAAGTTAAGACCATTTATAGCCTGTCGGTCTGATACTTTAGAACGATCTAGAGTTATTGCAAGTTTTTGTGTTATAACACTTTTTCGCCCTCTTTTTCTTTTAACTCCACGAGTAACATCACCCCAACAGCCCCTATTTGTCCACTTTGTCACCGTCTTCTGCTGAGCTGGTATCTGTTGTATCAGAACTTGAAGAAATAAGCTCAGCTGTTGAACAACTTACTTGCTGACTATCTTCCATTTTGCGTATTCTTGTCTGCATTCCTATTTTTCTTTGTGTTGCCCTTTTCTCCTTATGGAACAGAACTACGTTTGATAGTCTAAGGGAGATAATCCTGCAATTACTATTTTAAGTTTTCACTGAATTATTGTAGTTGAATACTCTTGACTTTAGAAAACGGAAAAGTTTGTATATGGCTGACGCTCAGAAACACGTGCATGTTACGTTGGGTTTTGCCGAGCCATAATGTAAGTTTTCAATCATATATATGACTTTTCGTTGTTATAATATGTTGTGTAATAAGTTGCTTAATATTTACTTTGAATTGGACACTATTGTTTTAAAAGGCAAATAATCCTGTTCGGGAACTCGACCATTTTCCCGCCATTCATCATGCTTTGCAGAGTCGTACTTTTATTGAAGAAATCCGTACTTATAGAAGCATGAGAAGGTTTTGTCATGTATTATTATGTGCAGTTGTATTTCCTGATACTGTAGACATGTTTACTTGGAATTCTCTCTTTCGATTTAATGCTTTTACCTTTATCTTCTTGAATGAACATTGGCTTGTAGTGATACCACTAAGATATAAATATTGCAAAACAGTTATTGTATTAAGTCATCAGAAATTGTTAAATTGCATCGTCAACATTTGTTCTTATACCTTGTTTTGTTAATTTCAGTCTTTTATGGCAATAAACCAACGAACAACTTTGACTCGTTCTGGTACAATTATTATTATTAGGGTCATCCGACTTCAGTGGGATGACACTTTACTGATTCTATTTATTTTTCATCCTTTTATTATTATTATTAGGGTCATCCGACTTCAGTCGGATGACACTTTACTGATTCTATTTATTTTTCATCCTTTTATTATTATTATTATTATTATTCTTTTTCTTTAAACTTTTTTCAAATGCATCTACAGCAAAAAGTTCTGCACCGATTCTCTTCAAATTTTCAGGCTTTGTTGGCACCAATAAGTACAACAATGTCCAGCTGTTTGCATCGTTTTAGCCTTGGTAGAACCAGCGCTATTTTAAATTGTTTGCCGTTTTAAGGGGTGTGTTGCTTGTACTACATGTATCGGACAAAGTATCAAAGCTAGAAAGATAAAAATTTGACTGTCATACTCAGAAGATAACGTAGTGGAGCTTAGCAAAAAATTAAATCGATATGTCTTCACAATCCTGAGCTGCATCTTCTCAAAGTTAACTGTTTCAGATTCTCGGCCGAGAAAATTATGCGATATCAGTTTTCAAACTCTTATAACTCTGTCAGTTTTAGGATTTTTTTGCTGAAACTTCACCAGTGTATAGTGCTGAATATGCCGAACATTTCAACTGCAGGTACTAAGGGGATTGGATTAACCGTTAAGTCACAATCCGCAATTTAGTGGGGTAAGCCAACGCACAATGTTACAAGCCTATTAGCCTATATGGTTGTAGAGGTACATACAGCCTTCTGCCACTGTCAATGTCAGTGGAGGTTAACTCGCTACTGTAGTACAGCAAGTTACCGGTGTATTAACACCTAACTGTTCCTGCTGAATGAAGTCGCTCTTGTGTTAGCATGTCACTAATTATCAAGCATCATAACTATGCCAATTTTAGGGAATTTATCGCTCAAACTTCACCAGTCTCTAGTGCTTGATAAGCCAAAAATTTCATTCGCAGGTACTATGGGGATATGACTTACTGTTTAACCACAATCCGCAGTTAATCGTATAGTATGCTACAAGTCGTTTAACTATTATGGCTGTAGAGCTGCATACAGCCCCCTGCCCGGGTCAGCTTCAGTTCACCTTAATCCTACACTGCCGATGTATTTACACATTTTATACATGATGTACAGCCAAAGTCGCTGTTTGTGTAAATGTTTAAGCGATTAACCAAGTATTATAATTCGGCCGGTTATATCAATTTATTTCTGCAACTTCACCAGTGTGCAGTCCATGATAGATCAAATATTTTATTCACTGGTACTCTAGCAATCAGAACAACCATCCACAATGACGCGCTGATTATAGTTTTGTTCAAAGAGCTATCAATCCTTATGCTATGCTATTTGCTGTTAATATCGACTGCTGCATGTGTTAGTGCGGTCTAAGGTAGACAAGTCTGTAAACAAATGTTCTCGCGAAGTTTGATGAGTTGCATTCCTTGTTGATTAATGGTGTGATCTTAACACGCGACATTGTCATCCTTAGAAATGATTATATAGCAATGTGATTCATGCGGTAATGCTAAACTAGTATGTTTACTTTGTTTACTTTGTGTGTAAAATTGGAATGCAATTGACGATTATTCAGGGCGTACACCGTTCACTTCCACTACGGGGGTAAAAATTAATATTGTAGCAACGGATCTTTTGAACAAATGAATTTTATATTCACATGTCCGCACAAAATGAGTTGTACAAGCTCTGGAAGATTTTACTTTAATTTATTTTGTTAGCTATTAAGCAATAAACTGTTTTCAAGCATCATCAAAATCAAGCAGCAAGCAAGGATGACCCAGTTTTTGCCTTTCAGCAAAAAGCACCTTTCTAGTTATTATTATTATTATTATTCTTTTTCTTTAAACTTCAAATGCATCTACAGCAAAAAGTTCTTCACCGATTTTGCTCAAATTTTCAGGTTTTGTTGGCACCAATCAGCACAACAATTATCTTCTTTTTTCGTCCTTAGCCTTTGTAGAACCAGCGCTATTTCAAATTATTTAAAAGTTTTGACGTTTTGGGGTTGTATTGCTTGTACTCGATTTCTCAGACAAAGTACAAGTGCTAGAAATGTGAAAATTAGATGGTCGTACTCAGAACATTTTATTCTTGGGCCTTGTAGAAAACTAAATTGATAAGTCTGTATAATCCTGAGCTGCATTGTTTCAAAGTTGACTGTTCCGGATTCTCGGCAACAAATCATATAAAAATCTTATGTTACCAATTTTCAAACTCTCATAACTCTGTCAATTTTAGGATTTTTTCGCTGATACTTCACCAGTGTGTAGTGCTGGCTATGCTGAACATTTCATCCTGCAGGTACTACGGGTATCGGACTTACCGTTTAGCCACAATCCGCAATTTAGTGGGGGTATACCAACGCACAATGTTACAAGCCTATAAGCCTATATAGTTGTAGAGGTACATACAGCCTTCTGCCACTGTCAGTGTCAGTAGAGGTTAACTCGCTACTGTAGCACAGCTGTCACCTGTGTATTTACACCTCCCCGTTCCTGCTGAACGAAGTCGCTGTTGTGTTAGCATGTCACCAATTATCAAAGCATCCTAACTATGCCAGTTTTGGGAATGTATCGCTCAAACTTCACCCGTCTGTAGTGCTTGATAAGCCAAACATTTCATTTGCGGGTACTATGGGGATATGTATTACTATTTAACCACAATCAGCAATTAGGTGTTGAGTATTCTATAGGTCGTTAAATCTGTAGGGCTGTACATTTACATAAAGCCCTCGCTCACTGTTAGTTTCAGTGTACCGTAATCTGACACTGCGGGTGCATTTACACTTCCCATTCATGGTAGTCAGGCATAGTCGCTGTTTGTTTAAATATTTCAGCATTCTTTAAAGTATCATAACTCTGACAGTTATAGCAATTTATTGTTAAAACTTCACCAGTGTATCGTCCTTGATAAGTCAAACATTTTATTCACTGGCACTCTAGCTATCAGAACAACGGTCTACAATTAAGGGACGATATTGGTTTGCTCGAAGAGGTATGCATTCATATGCTGCTGTTTGCTGTTAACGACTACAACGTGTGTTGAATGCGGTGTACGGGAGACAATTCTGTTAACAAATGTTCTTGCGAAGTTTGATGAGTTGCATTCCTTGTTGAGTAATGGTGTGATCTTAACACGCGACATTGTCATCTTTAGAAATGATTATATAGCAAATTGATTCATGCGATTATACTGAACTAGAATATTTACTTTGTTTACGAGAGTGTGTGTAAAATTGGAATGCAACTGATGATTATTCAGGGTATACACTGTTCACCTCCACTACGGGGTTAAACATTAGTAGTGTAGCACCGGATCTTTTGGACAAATGGATTTTATATTCACATGTCCGCACAAAATGAGTTGTACGAGCTCTGGAAGATTTTTTTAAAATTTATTTTGTTAGCTATTAAGCAATAAACTGTTTCCAAGCATCATCAAAATCCAGCAGCAAGCAAATGATGACCCAGTTTTTGCCTTTCAGCAAAAAGCATCTTTCTAGTTATTATTATTATTAAATAATCATTAGCAAAATATTGTTATCTGAAACTTTTAATATACTGTTTTGTTCAACATTCAAGTTAACTTGCCAAAGAAGTGTGTTTACAAGACATTAAGAAGTAAATTACATTATACTTGCTTTGGAAGCATCAGCTTAGAATCCACATTCCTTTCCCGATCATTCACAAAGCATCATTGTGCCATAATTTTAAATTATTTTTAATTTGTTCACACTGATAAATGTTTTTATATTTATTGCTGATTAAAGATAGCTCATGTATAATCTTTGCTTTCAGTGCTCTGTTGCTATTCTGTTCTGAGTCACCACTGGAACTGGTGGTGTTTGTAACTTGATCTCTCTCATTGTCTGTCATCAAACCATAATTGAAAAATAACAATGTGTCCTATTAAAGTGTTAGGAAATTTGTCACTTCTACAAGCAGTGTGTAATATAAACAAAATCTAAACCACTGAAGCTTCACAAAATAATATCCTGATTTTCTTAACCTAAAAAACAAGAAAACCTAAAATTTCAATGTCATTGAGCTACCTCTAAATATTGTTTAATTGTGCTTAAATTTAGCCAAACATGTTTTTACATAATGGAACACAATTTAAGGGTAAGAAACTAAAAAATCAAAAGTCGCAGAATAAGGACCACCCTAATATATATATGAAGTGTGAAATATGTGTGAAGGTGATTAGAATACTTGTCAGGGAGTTTGTGTTCGACTTTTTATCTTTACAGAGTTCTAAATTCACATCAAGGGAACGGAGTTGCCATGGTGGATGTTCAATTGTAGGGTTTTCAAAAATGCTATCGGGCTTTATACCTGATGTGTCTATGCTACCTTTGAGCCTTAAACCAAAAGGTCTGATGGCTTTAGGTGATCGATCATAAAGCTCTTCATGTTTAGGGTTGAAAACACAAGAAAACGTTGGGTTATCAGGGATAGATATGAGTTTAATTATATACTGCAAAGAAAGTTTCTTGCGATGCAAGTACAATGATGGTTCGTTGGCTTCAACGTAAAGGCTCTGCTCCTATAGCTAGACGAAGTCCCTGGTTGTGAACGACGTCCAGCCTCTGGAGATAGGACCTCCTGGCAAAATCATAGACTATGCTTCCGTAATCTAATTTAGACCGATTTAATGAACGGTACAGAAGTAACAATGTTTTCCTATCGGCTCCCCAGTCGGTATGGGATAAATATTTAAGCAAGTTAAGAACCATGAGACATTTCTTCTTGATGTAGTTGATATGTTGACGAAGTCAGTTTCCTGTCAAAAATAACTCCAAGAAACTTTAGTTTCTTAGACGAAGGGAATACAAACTTTATTTAAAAACAATTCAGGTTCAATATAAAGACCTCGTTTCTGACAGAAATGTATACAGTTGGTTTTGTTTGGAGAAAATTTAAAACCGTTAGTGTTGCTCCATTTTTGCCAGTTATTTAGACATTGTTGTAAGTGTCTTTCAATTGTGCACATATTTTTAGAGCAGTAATAAATAACGAAATCGCCCACAAAAAATGTAGTCAACACCTTTCATAAAAGGGTTTTTACAATATTCTTTATTTTTATGTTAAAAATGGTAACAGATAAAATACTACCCTGTGGGGAACACCTTGTTCCTGATTAAGAACAACTAACAGTGTGGACCCAATCTTGACCTGAAAATTTCTGTCAGAAAGTAAGCTGTAAATGAATATTGGTAAACGAGCCCTGAGACCAAGGTCACCAAAATCTTTAAAAATCCCACGTTTCCAAGTCGTGTAATAATCTTTTCCATGATCGAAAAACACAGCTACAAGGTGTTCCTTCTTGATAAAGGCATCACGAATGAGTGTTTCTAAACAAACAAGATGATCGACTGTGGTACGTTGTTGTCTGAATCTTATTTGATATTCTGAAATTAAATTGTTGGGCTCAAGATACCAGATAAGTCTATTATTGATCATTCGTTCCAAGGTTTTACAAATACAGCTCGTCAGTGCAATAGGTCTATAGCTTTGGGGATCTGCTGGGTCCTTACCTTGCTTATGAACTGGAATAATGAAGGCATTTTTCCAAGACTCATATACTTTACCGGATATCAGAATTTCATTAAAGATCTACAGAAGTAAATTTAAGATCGATTTGGTAAATGTTTAAAATTAATTACGGGTAATTGGTACGGTATGTCATCTGGACCAACAGAGGTATCATGCGATTTATTTAGAGCATCTTTAAGCCCTTTAAAGGAAAATAATTGATTTTAAATTTCGTTATTATTAGATTTAAATTAACATTTTCCCTCTTAGCACAGCATTTAAAGGTTTGAAATTGAGGCGTGCAGTTTGCCGATAAGGAGTTTTGGGCAAAATTTTCGGCCAATGTGTTCGAAATGTTTTGCTTATCTGTTATCACTGTGCAATTTTTTTTAAGATGATTGACAGTTGAATATGATGGTTTACCGCTAATCTTTTAAATAGCAGACCAAACGTTTTTGATGGAAAGTCTTGCCATTTATTTTGGAAACATACTTTTGCCAAGATGATATTTCGGCCTGTTTAATAGTCTTGCGACTTTTAGCCCGTCCTATTTTAAGATAATTAAGATTCGTATCGTTAGGTCGAACGTCAAATTGCTTTAATGCCGCCCTACGTTTACGAATGGATGTTTTACACTCTTCATTAAACAAAGGCTTATTACGTTTTGATTTAGGCGAAGTCTTAGGTATACACCATTCTGCTATATTCTGCGAAGTGTTTGAAAATGCGACAATTTTGTCATCTACATTTTCTATTGAAGTCGGGCCAAGTTCTGCAGAACTAAGTGCTGAGAACAGGTGCCAGTTTGCTCTGTCCATCTTCCAACGAGGACTATCGTCGCCTATTGGCGAAGTATAGTTTGTAAGGATTACAGGAAAGTGATCACTTCAACAAAGGTCATCATGTACATCCCAAGTGTAATCTAAATTAACAGAGGGGTGACACAATGTTAGGTCTAACGATGAATAAAGCCCAGTTGCGGGAAACAAGTAAGTTGGCTTTTTGTTATTGACCAGACATATATAATTATGGGCAATAAAGTTTTCTATCGTGTTGCCCATATTATTAAAGTCACAACCTCCCCGGGTTATGACGATTAAAGTCGCCTACGATAATATATGTAGTAGGCAGTTGTTAATAAGATTATCTAAATCATCTATAGATACATTTGATTTCGGGGGAAGATAAACAGAGCAAATAGTTACAACTTTATGTAGGGTTACACGAATAGCACTAGCTTGTATGCTTGTGTCAAGTTAGACTTGAGAGTGTGGCAAATTGGAGTTGACAATTATTGCCAATCATCCAGATGCTCTCTCACAAGCTGCATGTTTATGATTGCAACAAGTATAGCCCTTAAATCAAATTTATCAGAGTCTTTAAGAAAGGTTTCCTGAAGACAAAGCAAAGCATGATTTAGCGTAAAGAATAGAATAAGTATTTCATTGAAATTGGCCTTTAGACCTCGATAGTTCCACTGAATTATTCATGGGATTATTAAACTTAGTACTTGTAGACTATATTTTATGGTGCTTTTAGTCCTTTTACAGATGACTTTGGAGGTTTTCTAATGTCCGACGGAGACTCCATTTAAAACTCGAATTTGTTTTGATGGGTGTTTATCACCCGATTGTTTTGGAGCAGTGAGAGGACTATGTCCTCTCCTCTGCCCTGAAGGACCATGTGTCTCCTTAGCGAAGCTCTGGTCCTTTGCTGCAGGCTTGTTTTGTGCCTTTGCATTACTCTTTATAGTCTGACTTGAAGAGGCACTGTTTTTGGCCGAGGGAGAAGTCTGAGTCTCAGAAAATTCCGATACCTTGATTTTGGAAGGAATGATGACTTTGTCAGAAGTTTGGCCACCAGTCGGGACCTCATACTGGGTGAAATCGTCCTTGTGCTCAGAGATGCTTTTTTGGATTACTGAGGCATATGTTGCGCCACCAGCGGGAGTTGTCTTATTTTTGCCAATTTTCTGGCTTCTGGAAAGGTGATATTATTTGTGTACTTTTTTAAGTACTTCCTTTTCTAGTTTCCAGGCAGGGCAATCCATGGATTTGGTCTCATGTGGTCCAGCATAATTAACACATTTTAGTAGTTTGGGACATACGTCTTCCCTGTGCTGGGCAGACACTTCACCGCAACGTGGGCAATGGTCGTCGTCCTTGCACTGGGACTCGTGGTGGCCAAACTTTTGACAATGAAAACACCTTAGTGGATTTGGAATGTACACCTGCATGTTTACATTAAGGTAACCAACTTTAATCGAAGTAGGGAGTGATGGGTTGGCTAAGATAAAACAAAGGTCTTTGTCGGAACTCGCTGGCCTTCCCTCAGGAATGAAATCCTGCGGACACTACACACCTCCTGTGGGGTGAATTCCCCGAGGCGGTAAGTGCTTACTTTTAAAGAACAGAAGTCGATAATTTTAAGAGGTTTATCGGAGTAGGTTTTACAATCAGTTTCGATTAGTAAGCAGTCATTTTTTAGTTTTTTTTTTACTGATATAACATTGCTAATAAGTCCTTTGATGGATTGTTCTTATGTCAAAAGGGGATACTTTGATTATCGTTTTTTCTCTGTCGATACAATGAAGTTAGGAAAGTACGTGCTTGTAGGTGTTTCTGTATCGGAATCTTCTGATGATAGTAGGGATAGGGTCTTTGCACGTTTGCATTCCATGAGAAATTGTTATAACAATTTAGCATCCTGGTTCACCATCCACCGCGGAACCCAACAAGATTTTGTGGGAGTGGATCTCCGACCTTCCAACGCCAGTGATACCAGGATGCGATACTACATAAAATATACTATAAAATATACAAAATGCCAGATTGATCCGTTAAGGCAGTGTCGACACGTAGCTGGGTTATAGTTAATAGGGGAAAATTTGAGAAAAGGGGTTTGCATAACACAGTATATTTGATGACAGAAAAAGGAGACAAGGAGTAGAAAGTCGGAGGCAAGAAAGTGGGACGAAAGGAAGTAAAAGCTAACCCAGCACCGGCCAAGGGGTTAGCCGATTGGGGATACAGGACCAGTGCCCCGCCCGTCTACCCCACAACTTAGGGCCAAAGTAGTGTGTTGGTCAGGGTCGACTTCCGTGTCCATATTCTGGCAAGCCAACAAAGACCTCAACCAACAGGATCTCCTCGTCATAGAGTGGTCTCCCTTTGGGGGTTCTTATCCCGCTACAGGTAGTGGCAGTTGAAGAATTGTAGGCAGAACCGCTACCAAAAGTCATCAGCGGACACACAATAATTGGAACAATTATAAATTAAACAAAAATGGTTTAAGAAAGTTAGCACATAAATGCAACTAAAATATTTATATCAGACAAGCATGCTTATACTTTCAATTATAGATACGGAAATACCAATTCAATTTTTCAATTCAAAGTTTATTGGTAATCGGCATTAGCTACGCCTTTGACCATATACAAAATTCACAAACAGTTGTCATGGCAAACAGGTTTACAAACAGTGCAAAATATAATTAGAAATCATATATGAGTATACAGTTTAGACATTGTAAACCAATTGATTGACAAAAGAAAAAACAGTTAACTAACCAGGGAATTACTTCTAAGAACATTGGCTTCTTTTATAAATTTTGCAATATTTAACAATTTCTTACTAGATTTTGTTGACATTAGACATTCAAACATATTAATCGTTGGCCAAGATGTATTTCCTAAATATTCTTTCGTAGATCTTGGTACATAGTGCAACATAAAAGGAAGTGAAATTCACTTTCAATCATATTAGATGTACAACCTTTTCATATTCGATTTTCTCTTGTAACATCATTATATCTACCAGTCTCTATTTCTAATTTGTGTGAAGATAGTCTAAAACAACTAATATGTCTTCTAAGATCATAATTGTAAACAGAAACAATGTATTTCTCTAATTCGAATGTCTTTTTAAATCTACAATACAAAGTTAATTTTGGTAAGTTATTAATACAAGCATTCTTGGATATACTGATCACATAATCTCTGTTTTAACATAGGATAATAATTGACATCAAAGTAAGTTCTATAATTTCTACATCCTAGATGGTCTAACAATAAATTCATGCGTTTGGCCCAGCATGGCCCACTTATATTATTAACTTGATCACAGTACATTCTATACAAGGGTGAACTATTGTTTTTCATAATTTTTACCCAGAACTTAAGGGATCTGAGTTTACAGATAAAAGATAAAGAAAATCTACCAAATTCGCCATATACAGCGGAATTTGGGTTTGTTTTTTTTTTGACACCTAATAATGACTTAAGGAATCTAATGTGGAGTTTATCTACATCTTTATAGTTGTATACACCCCACACTTCAGATCCATACAGTAAAATCGGTACAACCATGGAATCAAATAAGGATAACTTAGTTTTTACATCAAGTGATATAAAAAGAACAAGTAAACTATGATAGGCACTTAAAGCTTGATCATGCAAAACCTTTACTGCACTAGATAAATTACCATTAAAATTAAAGTTAACACCTAAATATGTTAAGTTATTTACCAACTCAACAAGTTCATTGTTAATATGAAAATAAATGTTTCTAACAGTCTTTCTCTTCTCAAAGACACACACTTTAGGTTTGTCTACATTAATTTTCAGACCCCACTTAAGTGAATATTCATACAATAAGTTCAATTGTGCTTGTAGACTAACATGATCAGTAGTAAACAGAGCAATGTCATCGGCAAATAACAGCATATACATAGACAAAAGTTCAATATCTTTGGTGGTAAGTTGAACAGTATCAAAAGAATTATATATATCATTGGTAAACAGAATAAATAAAAGAGGAGAGAGTGGCTCCCCTTGTTTTAAACCTACTGTGACATTAAAAAAATCAGAGTAATCAACACCACAAGAAGACAACAATTTGACACAAGACTGGATATCATTATAAATAAGTTTGATCATGTTAGTCATTTTACAACTGATGCCAAACTTCACGAGTTTAAGCCATAAAGCATCTCGATTAACCGAATCAAATGCTCTTTGGTAGTCGACAAAGGCACACCATAGCTTTGACTTCTTGTCAAGAACCTTTTGAATAATAGCATGAAGTAAGAAGTCAGCATCAGCAGTAGAATGACTATCACGAAAGCCAAACTGACCATCGTAGAATACACTATTTGACTCAAACCACTTGTTTATTCTATTTCTAAGTATAAGTAAAATACTTTTGCTGTGACATTGACTAATGTAATGCCTCTATAATTGGCTGGATCAGATTTATCACCCTTTTTATATATCGGAACTATGACACCTTTAGACCACGAAGATAGGTAAACACAATTTGTAAACATATTGTTAAATATAGAACATAACAAAGGTGAGATAAATTCACAAGCATCTATAAAAAAAGTCAGCAACATTGTTCTCATAATCACAAGCTTTGTATCGAGACATAGAAAGAATAAGTTTCTTAACTTCTTCAACACTAATATCACAATCAAGTTCTTCTACAGATACATCATCATTGTTAATATCACCATGATCGGAGGGATTAAACTGACCCTCTTTAATGTTGGATACATTGGCAAAGTAATTAAATAAGTCATTATTATCAACATCACAGTTGGTTTTGGGTATTTTATTATTAAATCTTTTGATATATTTCCAAAACTCTCGAGGCGAAGATTTACTAATGCGTGCTAATCTAGACTTTTCTAGACGAGCATGGAGAAGTTTTAACTTATTTTCATCTGTATTGGCACAATTAAATAGTCTTTTAGCATCATAGAGAAGGCATTTTCGCTAATATACACTCATTGTTAAGCCAATGAGGTTTAAAATGTTTTGATTTATTAGACTTGTGAGATATTGATTTGGCAAATGTTTTAAAGGAAATATCATGCATAAGTGACGAAAAGCCATCCATGCATTCATTAATGTTAATATCACCAGACAATAACTTATCATTTAAAAGATTAAAATCATCAGCTTTAGAAAAAAGATTTGCATGGAATACATCTTTGTGCAAGGTATCCCAAATAATTTTCTCCTGTACAAATGGGTTATTGCAAGAAGCATCAGCTTTATTTACATTCAGCGAAAATACAATACAACAATGGTCTGAAAACTCAGAACTATCACACACACACACACACACAAATTACCAACTGATTCGTAATTATCCGTATTACAAATGAAGAAAATCGACAGTGCTAGCCACAGGCTTATTTCTATGTACACCATGATATGTAAAATGACCATTTTCTAACTGACCGTTCAAAATGGATAGCTTATTTTCTTTACACAGAGTTAACAATTTTAAACCGAAGTTGTTACAAAGCTTATCATGATTTTTGCGTGCAGGTAAGTTACATGACATCTGCGTCAGGTGTACTAACAAAACAGTTTAAACGTATATTAGGAACGTAGTCTTGGTGCTCACCCGTGCGTGCATTAAAATCGCCCGTTAGGTAAATATTACCACGGTCGCTGTATTTTCGTATATCAATACACAACTGATCAAAAAAGCAGAATTCGTGCAGTGGGGACTGAACATTTTTATAAACATTTGAGTCTTCAGGAGGAATATAACACGTACAGAGATATGCATCTTGTGAGTTAAGCAATATTTCTTTACTTATTTTAAACCATATTTGCTATTTGTTTCTATTAGTTTCACATATTTGTTGTAATCAGTTTTAAAATAAACAATGACACCGCCACTAGAACGTTTAGCATTGCGGGAGAAATTTGGACGAGGACAGCTATAATAATCATACCCTTCGATGTAAATATTTGTTGTTTTACAGTGCCATTTTTCAGTAAATAACAAAACGTCAAAATCAGAGATAAAATGCAAAAAATCAGAGTCATTCAATTTGTTTTTAATACCCTGGATATTCCAAAATAGAAAACTTAACTGTTTTCTTTCAGTGTCCTAGTTATATCCAGAAGAGTTTATGTTGTTGACATTGTACATTACACCATTGATAAACAGTTCGTCGTATGCCAGGTACGCCGTCCGACCTTGCTGCTTGGCCTTGATCGTGGCTGGGATGAGTTTTTCCGGCGTTCCTGTATGAAAGATGGAAATGGTTCACTGCACCGGATACGGGAGGAATCAGAAGTTGACGACTGGTTGTCGACGTCACGGAACTTCTGTTTAATCAACTGTTTATCAGGAAAGTGATTAAACATTGCGACAATCGGGCGTTTCTTGGAGTAATCGTATCTCCCTATGCGATGAGCACGCTCAATCTTGATAGTGTCAGATGGATTAACAATCTTTAGAGTGTCACGAAAGAAATTGAACAAAGTTTGTGCACAGTTCTCTGATCGTCTCTCCTCAACGGACGAGCATTCCGGAAAGCCGAAGAATAGGAGATTGTTTCGCATAGATCTGGACTTTACATCAGTGATTTCCTCCTGGACGGAATTAGCAGCAGCCAGCTCTTTTTCAATCTTCGATATACGATCTCGTTCAAATTTTCAAGTTTTGTCGATGTCAGCCTGTTTTCTGCTAATTTCATCAGATACACTGGTGTCAAATGCGTGGGTTGCTTCGAGTTCAGTTAAACGGGAGGAAATGTCTTTAGAAGACGACTCAAGCGACGACACCCGAAGATCTATGTTAGAAATGTTAGAGTTCATGTTGGTCAGCTGCTTTTCAATAGAGTCGAGCTTTTCAAGACATTTATCAAGTGAGTTAAGTCTGTTAAGAATCTGGCCAAAGCTATCTTGGGACTGATGGATTTGGGGAGACTGACCTGACGCATGTTGAAAACTACCAGACTGGAGCTGTGTCGGAGTGGGTACAAGGCTGTAAAAGGCTCCCGCTGGGGTCTGATAAGCACTATATGGACCCAAACTCGCAAAGTTCATAGCTGGGATGAACGTCTAGGACCCCGGAGAGGCCATCGCTGCATCGGCGTATAAAGTCGAGGTGGATAGGGACCCTGTGGCACCCTCCTGCAGCCGTTTACCAGGGTTTACAGAAGAGTCATCAGGGGAAGAGAGATTACGTTTCTTCTTGTTTTTGCCTCTGTTCGTCATTTGAGTTGTGAAATATAATAAAGAACAACGCTTGTGATATTAACATCGAAAAACACTCGGCACTTTCGATGGAAAGCTTGTTTTTTTCAAGGCGCGGGAAAATCCTTTGTTCCTTTGTTATCATTTGTTGTCAAGACAAAATATAAAAAACTACTTTATTCGCAATAAATTCCAGTGAAATTTCACAAATGTGTTACACAAGTGTTGTTGAAGTTCTTTAGACACACACAAAAGATCCAAATATCCACATTTTGCTACAAAAGCTTTTGTTTTTTAAGACGCGGGAAAATCCTTTGTTCCTTTGTTATCCATTGTTACCAAGATAAAATATAAAAAAACTACTTCATTTGCAATAAATTCCCAGTGAAATTTCACAAATGTATTACACGTGTGTTTTAATAGGGATGTTAACGAATATTCGAATATTCGAATATCAAGTCGCTATTCGAATAGAGATTTTGGGATTCGAATTTTTTATTCTTTTTATTCCACTTTTGTTAAGTTCGAATGAACATTGAAAAGACATTTCTTTAGTTGATCGTAGTGTCTCCCAGCGACTTAAGACGCTAGCGATATGTGATCGCGTTCGCTCTAAGATAGAGGGGGTGGGTCATGTCTCCTGATAACAAATTGCCATCTGGTTAACAGCATGAAATCACCTTACCGCGCACAGCTCCTTCTCTGCCCCCTCTCCCACTTAGACCCAGTCACATCACCCACATCACCATACAGCTGTGGAAACAGTTGCCAAAGTACAATAAACACACATATCAGTTCAATGCTGCGGCAATTAGCTACAGCAATTACGTAACACTGACTCTAGCCAGCTTCGGTCGGGATAGTGTGTAATACATACCTTATATAAGGCTATACCTATTGATAACAGTCCACCAGAAGCTGACAACGTCTTTTTTTTGGAAAGCACAACTAGATCACTGTCAAACAAACTTTAATTGCAATCACTTTCTGTTTTTTGTCACTCTACTTGTTGTTATTTTATTCCTATATAATACCGCGACATCTGTTATTTATTGTCACCGCGGTTTTCTGTTTTTGTTTTTGCTTCGTTCTCTCCGAATAAAAAAAATGTAAATCTACATACTTTTTAATTGTTCGTCATAGGTTTACTTAACACACTTAAAACTCAAGAGATTACAATTTTAATCATTCTTTATATATATACTGGTTGGTACTTCATCAATTTATCAACAGTCAGGTAATCTTGACACTAGCCAATCACAGTAATTATCGTCATCAAATGGTTTTGTTTACACTCGCCTTTCACCCATAGGCATATGGCGAGCAGGTTCGTAATTGTCACTTGTGTATTGGTAACTAAATGTCTCTAATTGACATGTTATGGCTTCGGATTAACGCCCTTAGCGATATTAGCCAGTCACAATTAAACATCAATCCGACCACCAACCAATCAAGACCGTTAATTGGCTGTACACTTGAGAGATTTCCCTTTATAAAACCTTCGTGGTTTTGCCTAATTGTCTTACAGTCGATCCAGTATCAACCGCATTTTGTCCTTTTGAAAAAGCCGCCTTTAATCATTATTTTTTTTATAAGATTAGTTCACAAAAACATAATTGACTGTTTTTTGTTATACATTGTTTGCGGTTAGTAGAGTAAATATTTAAATTGTAAGCTATTTTGCATGTGTTGTACAGTTTCATCTAATAAAATTATGATATGGTTTTTATTAAATCGATATGTTTACATTAAAAGGAGCTAAAGTAGCCCCTTAAATACGTCATATGGTAATACAAATAAGTAATTAATTTCTCAAAATGCCGTTAAATTGTAAAGTTTATTACACGAAGTTCAACACGTAACAAAAGACACTCAAGTTTAAGGTGACTAATTAATAATGTATATATTATACGGGACTTTGCAGGTCATCTTAACATTGATTGGTTACTGTATAGTTTTTATAAGAGTTTCAATAATAATAATAATAATAATTAATAATAATAATAATAATAATAATAATAATAATAATAATAATAATAATTGTTAAGTAGCAATGACCTTGTTTAAGCATTTACTGGCATTCTTCACTGACAGTATTTTCTTGCAAATTACCGCTGACCAAGTAAAGAAACACCCCGTCTGGACCTTCACTATAAACAGGATAATGGCGGATTCATAATATTGCCGTTTGTATTTCAAAAAGAAGAAATCGTCGTTTTTAAATTAAATGCTATGCTAAAAACATAAATCTACCGCCGCTTCTGCATTAAGTAAGGCTAGCAATGTAAATTGTGGCCAGAAATAAACATTTTACAATGAATAAACACATTAAATGTAATGGAAAATTACCGTGTTATATGCCACTATGATATAAATTCGTTCCAATTATTCGAATATGATTCGAATTCACGTTCCGAATATTCGAATATCGTTTTGGGATTCGATTTACATCCCTAGTTTTTAAAGTTCTTTAGACACACTAAAAAGATCCAGATATCCACATTATGCTAAAAATTATTTTGTTTCTCCATTTCACCATCAGCGCACGAATAATGAACCTGTCCGCCATGACATCACGTGATCAAACAGAACCACAATTGATGTTGCACAAATTTAAGCTAATTAACGCTTCTTTTTGCTAACACAGCACACTTCATTGATGACATCAAACTAAGAAGATTTTCCAGACAAAGAATTTAGACTAGTTTTAAAGTTTAAAATAAGAGTTACAATTCTTAACTTTGCGGAAAATAATATGTCAGTAACATATCACACTCTGCTCCCCAATGCAATATGCAACTTAAAATAGAAACACTTTAGTTACTATCAAAATGACAACAAAATAGATATAGTTTTCAACAATCGAGTGATTATAAAACCAGGGACGCCTGTGGTTTAGTGGTAGAGTCGCCGAATTGGAACTCCACTGATGGCTTAACCTCCTACCGCGTTGATTCGAGTCCCGTTCGGGGCAAAGTCTCCTTATTGAATACAACTCTTAATTTTTTAATGCAGTAAAGTCTAGATTATCATTATATTATAGAAGGTTTGACATGTTCGTAAACTGAATAGAATATGTCTCCTTACCCTACACTGTGCATCTTCTCTGATATATAACGCAAAATCAACATATATTTCTAAAATAAAGCCATTTATTAGACTATATCCAAACATTGAGAATAATTACATATAACTGACGTAAAATACTCATTTGTATCCCACGCCTTACTTACTACAAAACATAATAAAAATAATATAATATTTCGTTTTAAGGGATATATTGCACTAGCCATTGAGTGGTATTCCTTGCGCCGTGATATTCGTACGCGACATTGATCCTTCAAAAATGGAATCTGACTACAGTTTTTTGCCCTTGGTTGACCACAACAAGGAAGTGTTTACATGGTAAAAAGTGCATGTGTTGAAAGTCTGATATAAATAAGTTGATGAATGAAAGAGATGGCAACATGGACATTTTTCAACAGAGTGGACCTTAATAAGCTGGTAAATGAAAGCATTGATGAAGACTTTATGTCAATTTGTCTATTTTCAGTGATTGTGTACATGACCAAATTCACGTGGTTCCGGCGGATTACAGCCGAATGGTACATGGTTGTACTTTGACTGGAAATTATGGGACCGGAAGCAGCTTGACCCCCCATCTTTCTGCAGCTAGAATTTCTTCTCTTGGATGATAGTAATGACAGCAAGTGACTCTGATTTGATTGGAGAGTTACCAACATGACCAGTGTCCACATTGTCTATAGAGAACATATAGTAAAAATAACTTTGGTCTGAGGCCAAATCTGCATTTCATGTATATCTGAAAAAAATATAATGAACTTCCGGTTCAACAGAGAACAGTTTTTATGTTAACATTTAAAGCACGCTGGACACAATTGACGCGTCTAGTCGTCCTTAGACATACATATTTGTGCTGTACATGTACTACTTCTTCCCAGGCATGAATAACTGACCACGAGTAGTCAAGGTCTTGCAGGGTTAATAACGTGTGCCGACACCGCTAAAAACATGGTTGGTCTATTTGTAAAGGATTTTGACTGAGTACGAAGTCGTTATGGAACTAAAAGACCTGTGCACATGACACCGAAAGCGCAAAGTGTAAATAGGTCTTTCCAACGTTCAGAAATGAGATCAGTATCCGATTTACATTTTGTCGAAATGTAAGAGATATGGTAGTATTATTGATCCGGTTAATGATGATTTCTATTCTGGTAAACTTCTTTTTAATTGAAGATTTCTTCGAAGACAAAACGCATATACAGTTATATGTGGGCAGAATACTAGCAGGGTATAAATATTTTAACATGATCCGTTAAGGGTAAATAACATTTATATGGTAAGTTATTAAAAGCGACTGTCACATCTTTGCATAGCAAATTAAATTTATAATCTGAATATCCTCACTTCATTGGTTTAAAAATAATAGATCGAGCCAATCAGTGTAATTTTTTGTCTGATGTTTCAACATGACGTACATAATCGTCCGCGCAGTGCGAAAATAAAAAGTAAGATTACTAGTTATTAATACGTCCATTTTCAAAAAGTCTATTTTGGGCAGACCAAACCCCGGACATACCAAACCAAACTCTATGTATGTCGATCTCGTGTCTGAATAGATTTAGAGGAACGCTCACGATTGAATGTTCGTTGCTTGAAAACATTGTGTATATGTAATTTCGACACATCTATACTGGGTCATACAGCGAATATATGAAACATAAAACGAAAGTAGGTTATACCTTTAAATAAAAAAGCTCGCGATGAGTAATTAACCTATATATCATCGAATGTTTGTCTTTATATATTCTTTACGTCAAAGCAGGAAGTAGAACGATACACGGGTGGGTATGGGTATGGAGTACATTATGTTAACTAATGATGACTTCTTTCTCTTTTTGTGCAAGAAAGATTACAATAGAATGCGTCCAGCACCAAATGCCTAACCATGTGTATTTCTCAGTCATGTGTATTTTTCAGTCATGTCAATATGACCTTAGTAAGCCAAGGTTCATGGCAAAATAACTCTTAGCAACATTAATTGGGCACTTTGCAAGCCTTAATTATTAAAATGATCTGACGGTCTCGTAATGTTCATTATAAATGATTGAAAAAATGACATTGTCGACGTTAGTATCACATACGAGAATGCAGAAGGGATGGAATTTATATGCCAATTATATGCCACGGAGACTTTATCACCAAGCGATATAGGATGGTATTGCTGGATCCTTTTAATGTTAGAAATGTGAGACTTTATTGTTTTTATTCGGCTTATCGTTCCACCAACAGTATTCCAGTTATCTGGAGACGTTGTCCACTTGAAACAGATACAGCGCTGCCTTCACTGGTAATAACAAAGTCAGCATCTACCGATCTGTGAAATATACGCAAGACCATTTTACTTAGAAATGTACAAATACACATGATATAAGTGAAAGTATGATTAACTGTCAAAAACGGCATAAACCTCGCCCAAGGTTCATTCATAACGAATGAGGATGCTCGATGGAAGGAACAGCTAATATTTATGCACAGCTGGGACAACTGTCATATAATTGTAAATTCTGCATAAATATATCACGTTTGTTTTCTGTTTCTTACATGTTGGGAATAGGGATGGGATTTGCCGGCATTATTGCCGATACTGTGCAGCGACATTTCTATCATTGTAGCAAAGGGGCACTTATGAGGTGCCCAGGGACTGAACCCGGCCGGTCCATTATACTGACAGCGACAAGTCAGGTTAATGCTGTATTCTTAGCCCCAAGCGTTGGGAGGGAAGCTACTACTACCAACTTTAAAGTCTTTGGTTTGAACCGGCCGGGGTTTGAACCCACGACCTCCCGATCCGCAAGCCGACGCTCTACCAATTGAGCTATTGCGGCCGGTACATGTTGTGAATACATGCATTATTAATGTTGACTGTTTATTTCTGTTTTGTCCTGAACTAATAGCTTGTTAAAATTTGATAGTGCAATATTTTCTTCAAATAAGAAAGACATGTGTTTGATATTGCCATGAAAGTTGTTACATAATCAATGTTTGTTTACAAAATATTAGTCAATAAACTCAAACTATGAGTTGGAACCAGGTTGCAACCACAAAATATTTATACATGTATGCACATATCACCTCAAAAAATGTATAGATTGTTTTAAATGAGTTTTACACGTCCTATGCCTATTTATAGAATATTAGTGAAAATGCAAACTATGGGAACCATGCGCGGATCCTCACTGACAGCCTTCTTCGGTTGCCAGGTTTGCATTCTGGATTTTATTTCAGTTCGCGGGGTGTCCGTGGCGTAGGGTAGAGTCGCCGCTTTGTAACGCCTCGGACAGCCTAGATTCTCATCGCTTATGATCGAGTCTCGTTCGTGGGGGTGGGGGAGGGTGGCGTTGCTTACTGTGGGAAGGACTTTCACTACATATGTACTTTAAAACGCCTTTTCATGAGTACATTTTTAATCTAAATAGTTTAGGTGGGTATTACAATTTTTTTAAACCTATGTTAAGTGCTCACAGACTCATTCGCTACATAACATAATCTATGTTTTGGTAAAGCTTGTCACCTTTTCACTTTGTGTTTAATGTTTTTAACACAAAATGAAACTGTTCCAATTTAAACCAATCCTATTTCACTTGTTACATCAAAAATTATTTGGGGAAAAACTGCATAAATAGTTGATATTTAATACATCATAAAAAGCAATGTGTCGTGCAAGAATCAAGAATTTTGCAGCAATTTATAATTTAAGGTTTAAATTTGTTTGTACATATATTATTTACATACATTAACGTGACGCTGATCTTAAGGCACGCATATATTTTTGTGTGTTTGTATTGATTTAAAACTACGGAACCGCACACTTATCTCACCATCTCTGTCAATATCGGCTGATATAAACCGTTTGATGATAAAGATGAGCTTTATCAACAGATATTCTCGCACCTTCTTTAAGCCGGACAACCTTTTTTGACCTCATGATGAGGAGATTCATTTATCACGTAATTATGCTTGTGATCACCAAACAAATGTCCACAATATAAAGATTGGTTCTATAGAGCAATCGAGGCCATTAAAAAGGGGGTGTGGGATGAGCGAAGTCTTGAGATCTCTGTCCTGCAGACAGGATTGAAACTTTAAGTAGCGGCGTCTTAACGGACTGTTTACCGGACAGTTCACCATATCCGGCCGAAGTTCTATTTAACAACGACATAGAAAATTTATAAACAAAAATAAATGTATAACCGGTTAATTAATCAAACAGAACACATTGACAATTCACAGACAATCAAATCAGAAACAAGTGTTAAAGAAATTAAACAATACAGCACATTATAAAAACTATTTAGTAATAAAATCAATAATAGGTAAATAAGAAAAGGTCCTATCAAAATTTTCACCGATATTTAAATTTTATCTACCTGCAGACCAAGGCAGACAAGGTAAATGTAAATGTGACAAAAACACAGAGAAGAGACATAACACACAAAAAGAAAAAACATCAGTTACCGCCTTGGAACGTATTTTCCAACAGATATTTTTATAGTCTGCAACAATGAACACAACTGTCAAAATTGTTAACGCGCTCAACGTTTGTCTATTTATAAATTCAATACAAATATGGGAACCCAAAAAAGTTATTTATATTCACAGCTCAGGTTTAAAAATAAACAGTATGTTGTTTATATATTCCATGAAATGAAATATATGCATGCTGTTATATGTACGAAAATAAAACATAAATAAGCAATATGTTATAAATTAGACTAGATAATAAATATTATTGACATTATAGTAAAACTTACCTATGTTAAAGTTGTCTTACCTTTGTTAATCTGATATCCGTTGGCGTAAGTATTAGATGTGTACTAACTCACTTAGCGGTTAAGTTCCTTTTAAAGTTGGTTCCCTGCAAACTTTCGCCCGGGGCGTGCAAAGATACCTCATATGAGTTCCTCTCCATCCACATTAATATAAGGATATCGCCATTCTTGTAAATTATTGAATGGGAGAGGGTCAGTGAAACTTATGGCTTCATATATTCTCAGAATATAACCATCTAGAATAAGCAGATGTCAAATGCAACTGACTTCTATTTAAGACATTCCTGCCCTATCTTTATTATCATATCGATGTTTTCTTCTTGTTATTTCATAACTTATTGCAGTTATTTAAGAGTCACAATCCCAACATTAGTTTATCAACAGTTCTTTAGCTAACAATAACAAATCGTCGATTAAATAAATAAAGATTTTGTTAATAAGTTTTACTTCTGGATAAACAAAACATTACCTGTGACTTGATGATGTGCCGGGACGTAAACTGTATTTAGACCTGTGTCAAGTGCTCACACGCGTATTTGCATCATCTCATACATGCGTTTTGTGTATAGTAAGTCAGGCTTTCACTATTTGTTTTACAGTGTTAACAAAAACGTCCTTGTTCATATTAGGGCATGTAATAGGTTTAAACATTGCTATAAAAATAGTCAATTATATAGAGTTAATCATAAAGGAACATGTGTAGTGGTAGCACATTCATTTAGGAGTCCAGGAAAGTAATAATCAACTATTTTGCGGACATCAATAATGAAAGCTGTATTCTTTTTGATGTTTGGTTTTGCTGATATGCTACACATACATTGTTCTGTTTCTGACCTAAAGACACGAATACATTTTCTGTGTTTTTTATCGATTAAGAACTACGAATTTACACATTTATATATTTGGAAATGATTGCATTGGAATAGAAGTGAATTTAAATAGGAAAATAAGAAAAGGTCCTATTAGAATCACCACACATATATAAATCTGAACTACCACTGTAAACCGGTTTAAGCACCCCAGTCAGTCCTTTTTGCCGACTGACCGTTCCAAGGCGGTAACTGTTGGGTTTGCCCGTTTTGTTAATGAATCATACAAGATTTGTTCATACTTTTATATTTGGCCCACACGTGAATACCTTTCTTCTTTGCCTTTTCAGTGTTTAGTATAATTACAATGCTCATATGACAAAATATTCTTATTCTAGACAAAGGCAAATAGGGTAAATGTAAAAGAGACAATAAACACAGAGACGAGACATAACACACAGAAAGAAAATCAACACTTAAAACCTAGTAACAGTCAGTCGGCAAAACATTATGTATAATATAGTGTAAAGTAGATTAAAGCCTCGTCAATGTAAACGTTTCAATGGAGAGAGTAGTTTGAAATTAAACAGTCCAAGCGTTGAAGTATAATTAGAATAAAATCACGTCATACGATAAAATGCAATGAAGTCATGTCATATGTGTCAAAATATGACATTAAAAGAAACACGAGGCAGTATCTTTAAAACCCAACCAAAGCTAATAAAATACAATGTAGTATTGTGAAGAAATAATGAAATTTAAATATTATGTTGTAAATAACCAAGGTTTTATTCACAATTTTAAAATAAAGGCAACCAAAATCCAGAAGCTATACCGACTGTGCAATTTCACGTAAAGGGCATGGAGACTGCTAAAGTTGTCTCACTTATATAGGGCACGACTGGAGAGATGAAGAGACAGAAATCCACCAGTGATTGTCAAGTTATGGCTGTAAGTCACAGTTTCCATGTAGTATCAACGAATGGTCCAGTAATCGTGTAATTTAAAAGCATTCAAGTTCTTGACTGTAAAGGGGGTAAATTGCAAGCAGTGCAATACAATGAATGATTCCCGGGTTATAACCATCAGCAATATATTTATGACAAAAATGTAAAGGGGTCGTAAAAATTATTGAGACCCTTGATTTTCTCATCATATATAAAAAATCCCTAAAATGCAGGATGGCTTATGCCTTGCTAAATAAGTGTTTTCATACTGCTATTATATTTTAAACAATAAACCCCTTGCAGAAATTTGAAAACGTCTTTGTGAAATCGAACGCCTTGCTGTGTCAATTTTAAAATGATAAGCTGGTTTCTATCATTGAAATCGTCTACCTTAGTACAAACTCGTGCACGTCGTGTAAGTTGGGATATGTAAATACCATAGGAGGTAGCACGAGGTGAATCGCCATCATGGTAAGGATAATTCACAATAGTGAAGCTGAAATCGTCTCTCTTGTCATATGTTTTAGTAGAGACGTTGTCACTGGAAATAGCGATCTCAATGTCTAGAAAAGCTGCATTTAAATGTCTGTTATTTGCTTTATTAAGGGTAAGTTCTGGAGGGTAAATCAGATGGATCATTCGAGAAAAGAAAGGATTATCTTTAGTTAGAATATCGTCAAGATAGCGTGACGTTAAATTGAAAGCCTCTATAATGTGGCTTTGGTTTGAAGGGGATAAAGTTAACATGAAGTCACGTTCAAAGCAGTATAAAAACAATTCTGCAATTAATGGTGCACAGTTGGTTCCCATAGGGATACAAATTACTTGTCTAAATAAAGTGTCACCGCATTTTATGTAAATACTGTCTAATAGGAAACGTAGAGCTTCACAAACATCCGTGCAAGTCCACATAGTAAACTTTTCTAAGAAAGTGTTGGTAAAAATGCATTACTTTCATGACATGCAATATATAGACGTGGCTCTCGAGCAAATGTTTTCTCAATAAGAGCAATCAATTTGGTCTTAATTAAATTATGAGGTAAAGAAGTGTACAGCGTAGAGAAATCGTAAGTATTAACTGCAGAGCAATGACAGTTTAAAGTACGTATATAACTTGTCTAAGACTTCTGACAAAAATTTAATAGACCAAAAAATGTTAATTCCTGAATTTTCATACACTTTTTCACAATATTTAACAACGTGATTGCGAACGGCTGTAAGGCAAGACGTAAGTAGTTTAGATATGAGAGTGGTGGTGCTAGAGCTGGCATTAGCTATGAATCGTGACCTTGTATGGTGTTTTGTAAAGCTTAGGAATCCAGTACAATGAAGAAAGTTTTCTTGCTTTGATTCTATGTTGATATTGAAATTATGCAATATATGTTTATGTTTGTCAATGACTGTCTGAAAGTCAAGGTTGGTGCAAGAGTAAGACCTGGGGGTGGATAACTCAGCACTCAGTACGTTTTTGTAATATAGTCGTCAGACAAAAAATATGTTGTTTGAAGCTTTGTCTGCAGGTACAAGTACAAATTTATCGTGAATATTCTGAAAGGACTGTTTTAGATGTTTTAAGTGATAAAAAAGTTTCTTAGGTAAACTAGAAGGATGAGAGCGGTAGAATTTAACGCGATTTTTTATTATCTTAAAAATGGCTTTCTTCCAAGTATTGAGTGCTACTGTATCCGTGTTTTTTCTCTTACACCAACGAATGGCAAACAGATTAATTGCATCAGCAATTTCTTTGCAACAAAGGTCAAAATCTATTTCATCTGGCAGGCGATATTTCGGACCCTTAAAGAGTAATTTTCTTAATTTATAGTCATCGATGATGTTTAAATCCCCAGTAATGATATGGCCAGAAGGTAAATAACAGAAAGGTGAAGTTCGACAGTTACAAGAATCTTGAGAAGGGTCATTTAGGTTAAGGTCTGCTACTGTTTGGTTGTAATTAAAAATAAGACCTCTAATGGGTTATTTTGTAATTATAACAAATCATTGGGTTTTCTTTGTTTTCGAAGTAACTGGGGATTTTATTGATGATATTTTTGTCCCGAAAGATACTAGGTAAGTCGATAAAATCAATCCCTTTATTAATGTATTTGATTTTCATGAAATGTCGTTTGTGTTGAGACTGTTTATCTATATGAGGTCTTAAAGCATGGGTAGTATACTTTTTGAATGATGGAAGCCACCTCATATAAAGAATGACTACGTAAGTATATTTTATCTGCCTCATTGTCCAAAATAACAAGCGATTTCAAGGGTAGATTTGTAACTGTACAAAGTAAGGCGTGATTACCAGATCGAATATAAAGTGTGTTCAGATCAGACAAATGCACAGTAGACACATTATGAAATTTTAAAGGTGAAATATTAATGTTTGGTTTTAGTAGTCTGTTCATGGCTGTTTTATTTTAAGTAAAATAAACCTAAGTCCAAGGTTTGTCAAAAGAAAATATACGTAACTATCCTGATAAGATGAATTAGATGACAACATAGATCGCATGCACGGGGAGATTGTTTACGACCGCCACACTGCACAAGTAACACTGTGAAATATTGGCCTGTAAGAAGCATCAGCCCATGTAAATATGGACTTATATTTCCACCCAGGCTCACATTTCCATTTTAAATAAATGTCTTATATGTAGGGATACATGTTCATGTATATGATAGACAAAGAAAACTGGGCCTGGTAGAAACATCAGGCCATGTATAAATGGGCTTATATTTCCACCCAGGTACATGTTTCCATATTAAGTAAACGAGACAAAACTGGGTATAAATATAGACGTAGAAAGACCGGCCCTACAGAAACATCGGACCGTGTATAGATGGGTTTATATTTCCACCTGGGCATACATTTCCATCTTAAGTAAAAGTGTAATATTTATGTATGCATGTACCTGGTAGGTAGAGAAAGATTGGTCTGACCGACGATCATTAGGACCATTAAGTACTGAACCATTAAAAATATGCTGACAATTTCACAGTATCTTAAATACGATGTTTAAGCCTCAAAATATTAATAATGAACACCTTTTACACCAGAATGGACTGGTAGGAAAAGGCACGCGTTGCTAAAAATAGCAATCTGGCGCATGCGCACACTAGACAGGGAAATTTAAGCACGGTAGAAACATCAGACCGTGACACCGGCCACAAACAAATCCGGCCACAAAAAAGTCAATCCGGCCACAATGCACTGGGAAATCAGTCAAACCGGCCACATATTTATAAACTAACTTTTTGTTAGCATGTTTTTGTTAACATTAGCGTAATTATTTTGTGATTTGTGTTATTATTTTGCATTGTTGTTGTTGTAGGAAAAGGTACGTAGGATTGGTTATTTTTTTATTACGTTTGCGTCATTACTTCTACTATTATTTATTTATATTGGTTAATTTATTTTTATTATTGTAATTATTATTATTATTATTATTATTATTATTATTATTATTATATTTATTGTTACTATTCATTGTCATCATCATCAGTAAGTTTTAAACACACATACATTTACTTTTTACATTCTTAATCTCCATTAATTTGAACACCTACTCACTGTCGATGTCGGTAATCGAGTGGCATTGCATACGTTCGTCTATCTATTTATTAATATTGATAATTGCTTTATATCAGGTTTTAAAGTATTTACCTGTGTCACACGCCCTGTGTTGCCATCCCTCATAACGATCACAGGAGACAGATTCATCAGTCTCCACAACTGGCTGTAAACAGTGTACGCACGCCTCGCTCATGGTGATTTGTTGTACCATTTTTCATCCGTTAATACTTATATACCCATTTTAAATACAAACTGCTAAACTTTTCAATTCGTCGTTCTTTGTACTATGGTTTGGTTAAACAAACTGCTGCATCTTTGTCTGATTAACACATTAGCAATTTTAATTACTGATGCAAGTTTGGCAATTACGAAGAATAAGTTGTCAGGGGTTTGATTTGGAGCGTTAAAACCATGAACCTTTAAATACATTTTATCAAGTGTATTTCGGTAATCAAAGTCTCTTCGGTAAACAAGACACTTTTTTCGGTATTCAGTAGTACCGCTATTTAGGGAACCAACGAGTCAAGGAATTTCACCACTAAATGTTGGCTAACGTGCTCGCTAGCAAGTTAGCTGTCGTATTTATTTAATAGAAATATTGAGATTAAATTCTCTATTAATAGTTACGCTATTAATAGTTACGCAATAAAATATGCGTACATATCTGTAAAAAAGCTACATTATACCGTTTATTGGGTGGTAATTTAGTAGCGTGTAATAGTTGGGTCAGGGAGGAATCAATAATTTATTTCATAATGTTATAAACATGAGTTCTAAACAACAGTTAAAGAGTAAAAATATGCTTATAATTATTCAACAAAACTTTGACTATTTCAATATTTAAACGCATAACTTGAATTTACCTTCGCATCAATTTGTTGCAGCAATAGCAGAGTTACGTTTCACTCCCATTTCCCGCCATATTTATAAGGTCAAATTGTGGGTCAGATCAAAATGTCAGTTGCTGTCACTGTGAAAACGGCAACAAGTACCACTGTTGTTATTGATGTCAATCTTAACGAATCTGTCAGTCTTCTTAAAAGTCGTATAACGGAGAAAACTGGATTAGACTCAAGTACATTCAAAATTATTTTTAGTGGCAAGATACTAGATGAAAATTGTACAATAAAGGTTTGTCAAGTGTGTTGTTCATTTTAATTTTTATATAGGCTGAAGTAGTTAAGAATCTTACAGCAACATGCAACTAAAGGTTAAGGGTGGAAGCTTGCCTAGACAGGCACACATATATATATATACTTCATACAAGACACCCCAGTCATTTAATTTAATTAATATGGAAGGAAATGTTTAGCTTGACCCTGCCTTTTTACAGAGTGCAGGACTAAGCGTACAGTTGTTTTAGCATAGCACTGCATAGGTGTCCTACATTGAGATGACGTGTATCATCTATAAAGTTATAACAATCAGTGTGTATAAATGTATTAATTATTATTATATTAAATGTATTTATGTATTATTAAATGTATTGGTTCATGGCCCAATCGCTCATATTATTATGTGTGGATATTTTCAATGTTATATGTCAAAATTCACTTAATGAAGTATTTGAAGGTTCAAATCATTTTACAGGTTTATCAATCCTACAAAACAAGCATATATGGTTTATTTAAAACTTTGAAAATATTGTAAAGAATGAGTACAAACGGTTTTAGCAATAAGATCCTAGAGTTCCAATAAATAGTAAGTTTATTTTTCTGTATACAGTATTTATCTGTAATTACTTTCGGAATTACAATCACAAACAGGGAAAGATGTCTGCCCTTTTTTATACATAAATAAATTTAAGCTTTTATTTTGGCAAACAAAGAATTTTAAAAATGGTTTAAGCAGTTAGAACCAATGAGTTCCGATTGATCTGAGGTGGGGGTGGTAGGTGTGACTGTCACCCGCTAGGACTGCTAGTAGGAGAGGGTATTGTTTTTAATGGAAACAGTCAACATGTCCCCAAGATAGGACCTCTGCCCTCCCTCTACCCCCACCCCTGGTACTCTAGCAAGCCACACGTGTGAAAGAAGGTATCCGGACAAAATCCCCCCCGGACATAATCCCCCCTGCCAAAATTTGCATAGGTGGACAAAATCCCCCCCATGAATTTTGTAAGGCGGACATAATCCCACCCGGACTGACACCCTCTCAGTATTGAAATTGATGTTGTTCATGATATATTTCATTGGAAATGTGTTACAAATAATGGTGTCCCATTCTTACATTGAGCATTGTGTTCAATCAATTTTCTCATTGATTGCTAGAAATGTTGTTACAAACAGTGGGACACCTTTAATTAATAATTATTACATGAAGCATTGTGTTCAATCAATTTTCTCATTGATTGCTAGAAATTTTGTTACAAACAGCCGCATACTCGTGTATGCCAGTGATGATGGCCTCAAACTCCTAGACCAGGCAGATACCTGGTTCATGGACGGGACCCACTCCACAGCCCCACCACAGTTCCCCCAGCTGTTCTGTCTCCGCGTCCCACTGGGAGAATCGTGTGTCTCTGTGGCATACGAAAGAAAATCGTTCCACTTGTAGTTCTCATCCCTACCAGCCTCTGCCCCTACCCCTTGCACCTAACTAGGCATTAATAACTTTCAGTACTAATCAATAAGCATACTGTCATTATTAGACTTTACTTATAGCAGTATTAGTTTTCTTTTAGTTGAAAAACACACCAATAAGCAGAAAAAAATTTATTTCAATCTTTTGAGATTTTCTTTTTTCTTGCAAACAGCCTGCATATTTGCATTTGCTGTGAATAATATGCCAGAGTAGATAAATAATGATATATAAACCGACAAAACAATGAAAAAATGCTTGGTTAATTAATGTGTATAAGGTGGCTCTTTAGTCCTTATTATTGTATGTAATAAACTAATCATGTGAAATTCTAATTATAAATTCATTGAAAGTCATTTTGACCAGACTGGTTCTATCATATTACTCGCCTTCTGGGTTGAACAGTATTGTGAGCAAGAAATGAAAACAATGTTACATGAATATTAATAGAAATTATGGCCATGTCAAACATGACATTAATAGCAGATGAATACATTTGATATATACCTCCATATACCATTAAGTATCATTATCCAGCATTTTAAAGTGGATAATTTGGATTTTGACAAAGAGTTTCTTTTTTGATTACCTTTTTTTTTTTTTTGGTCAACTCGCTTGGCATAATGTTCTTATTCCAAATATATAGACCCTGCAAATGTCATTCTTGCCCAACTTTCTGTCTCGTCTAGATGTCTGAGCCACTAATCTTGATTTGGTATGAGTTTCTGTTGACAAGGACACATCCATGAAGCCCTTATTTAAATGCAGACAAATTCCTGAATTTGTCAGTGGGTGATTTGTTTCAGTTGGTATGACACTTGGACCATGAGCTGAACAGTAGAAGACTTTCATTTCCACCTCTTGGACCTCATTCCATGTTGGTTTCTTTACAGTAAGAAGAACTGATGATGCTTCCACTGTTATCTATGTTCCACGCTTGGGTCAAACTCAACACCTTATTTCTCTCTAAACCCTCAATGAACTGTTTCTCTCTGGAAGGGAAGTGTCCATTATTGCTAAGAAAGATGCTAAGAGACTTCTAGTACTGTAGTTGGAAACTTGCCTACATATCTATCCCATCTGTTCATGTAAATCTATGCATTGCCCCTCTGTCCTCCCTAAATAGCTATCACTCTTTTTTTGATGGATTTTTTTATTTGTGCTGGTTTTTATAAACAAGTTCCCACAGTGGTGTGCACTATCTGCTTATTGATGAAAGTTTGTTTTCTTTTTGAACCTTTCAACCTCCCCACCTCTTAAAAAGGGGTATTCTCCTCTATTTATTTGAACTAGTGGTTCGAGTATCAGTTGGGGTGGGGGGGTATGTTTGCATATAAATAATGATTTCATTAAATAAAACAATTGAAACTTGCCTCCGTTTTCTTAATACGAATTCAATCTTAACTGCTAAACCATTGATGTTCAAACATCTGGGTTATTAAGGCTTTTTGAACAAATTGATAACAAAAATGGTAAAACTTCATGATTGTGGATTTTAATGATTCATTATGATGATTTTGTTGGTGTTGTAATGATCACAGGCATACAGTCAATGTTCATATAAATGTAGTTACAAAGGTAAATCTCCAAACCTTGATTAAAATCAAACAAAAAAAATGAAGGTTTCCACATACTAAGCACAGTTATTCAGTTTAAGACTCCTTATAGTTAGAATACCTGTAGGAATGAAAAACCTAATTAGAATTTGCTTAGGACTCTTAGGCGGGTTTGTTCTCATCATTTCTCTTTTTTTTCCCATATAGTATGTAATTAAATATTAATTATTATTGTTTTATAAACTGTTTTCATTTTCAGGACCTGAGTCTAGGGCATGGTAGCGTGCTTCATCTTTATAGTGGACAAACTGTGTCACCATCAAAGGGGCCATCTGATAAAGGTATTACACTTGTTTCCAACTACATCACTAAGTAATTATACACTAATACAGTCAAACCTGTATTAAAAGACCACCATCAGGACAGGGCAAAAGTGGTCTCTTAAGACAGGTGGTCTCTTAATGCAGCATGGTTACTTTTTGTGAGAACCACACTTGAAATTTACAAATTGTGTTGTATAAGCAAGAAGTAGAAAAAGCAATAATTTATGTGGACTTATTACACAGCATTTCTGGATAACCTCTAGATTTTTATAAAAGGCATTTAAGTTACTTATTTTGTACAAGATTTTGTAGGTATACTACCGGTATTCCCCTTTGCTGTGCAAAGATATATAATAACTATAATATATAATAAGTTGAAATATATTTGTAAATAAAATATTATAAAATTAAGATGCAGATATGATAACACATAGCTTAGCTGTAGACACTACACAAAAATAATATAAGTACTGCTAATTTACGTTTAAAATTTTATATCAAATCGAACCTCAAAGTAAGAAAGGCAACTTCTGTTGAAATTTGTATTTTAAACACAAATACCAATATCCTAACTTTAAGCCATCACTGAGGCTAGTATCCATTTCCATTTGGAAAGCTTCTTCCCATTTGTTCACATATCTTTAGAATATCTTACTCTGCCACCCAGCAGAATACGGGCCTGATGTATGTTGGAAGACCTTCCTATATTGAGTCTTTCACCCAGAACAGGGTTCAAACCCACACAGTGAGAGGCTACGCAGTCAGAATAGTTACAAGTCGGCCTACTACCACTTACACCACAAGCACTATGTATGGTGTGCCAGGAAATATAATGACCTTAGTTGTAGTTTGATAGAATAGATGAATTTAAACATACTGATAAATAATATTTGATGCAGTCTTCACAGTAAAATCATTCTAACATGTAAGGACTTTTTATCCAGGGATTTAACAGACCTAAGTTGTTATTTGAAACAATCCATAAAAAGTATAAGAATGATAAAACTTTTGTTTGATTGCACTATGTACAGGTACCCCACAGTACTATGTCTACTGTAAGGTATGCTGAGGGTCTACAGCCAGGGAAGCTGCGGGTCAGGCTGCAGCCAGTGTGGGGATGGTGCCATTGTCCTACAAAAGGTACACATAGAAATGTTTGTTTTCATTTTTTATTATGACAGCTTTTCATCCCCTATTCAGAAAGATACCACAAAGGTTCTTATTGCCAGATTTTTCACAATTGTACTAAATTGATTACAATTCTTTCATAAAAAACCTTATTTTATGACTTGAAGGATTCCACAGATTTATTTCATTTTCAGTTTATGAGTGTATGAAGTAAAATACAGGCCAGGGTTGATTTTGGTTACTATACACTTCATATCAGTACTAAGTTATTGCCCTCACTTGTAATGAGGTCAGATTTTTCTATGTCTGACCAATAGCTTCTGGAGTTCTCACCTACCAGTAATTTAATTCATATTTAGTTAATAGGGATATGATTAAATACAGTTTGATTTTGGCTACTCTCCACCTAATAATAGTGCAGTTATGTATTATGAGTTTAGTTAAAACTACAGATGACATTGTTGCCAGCTAGGATGGGGCTGGGGCAGAAAATGAAAATGAAAGTGGAAGTAGATATATGTATACATTAATATTAGGTAAAAATGAGATTGTCAGGTAAATGGTGGATCTAAAGTATCCATTTTTAATATACTAAATTTTAATGGAGAAATGATTGACCTTAGAATAAAGGTGATATATAATACATTGAACCAGAAATAATATTGAAGAAAGAAAAACAATGTACAGTTAATTTGAACAATCTTGATATAAGGCTGCATGTTGGTGTCCTTGAATTTAATGGGAGTTGCCTTATATCGTCACATACTTGATTTCAGTGAGATGAATCCTTTAATCCTCGTAATTAAAAGCGACACAGTACCTATTTTCAGTTCATAAATACCAAACAAACACAGGTTTGCTATTATTTCATGTAAAAATTTCATGTTAAATATAGACAAACTGTTAGATACTACTTTTATTGTCTTTTCTAATTAACTATATCACTTCAAACTTATAACAAATCCAAAAATATTTGTTTATCCAGGAGCCAGACAACTGGGAGGATGTTTTAGTACCAGGGAGACTGTCTTGCCATTGTACCAGATGTGACCAGGGTGTTGATGCTGTAATGTTACACATTTTATAAATTTGTTTCCTTTAAAAACAACTTTATCTTGAGTTTAAGACATGATTTAGCATGTCATTACAATGCAAGCTTGCTTGCTGAAATAAAAAAAACAATTTGACATTGCATTTAAGCTGTGCTATCATATAATTGGCTTAATTTTTACTATTCTATTAATATATATTTAAAAAGAAACAACGAGCACTGCATATGACTAGAAGTCTAACATAAAATGATATTACAATATGATAGATTGTTTTTTATATGTAAGGTACCTTATCAAAATTAGAAATAAATATTAAGTCATAAGTTAATTTTTGACTGGCTTATATTCCTGTGTCTAACAGCATTTGTTTCAACCGGTCCCTTGTTTTCAATATTTTTGTAAGATAATACCCTTTTCTTGTACACAGTTGTTTTTAAATGATTTTCAATTCATTGGTGTTCAAAGAATATATATTTATACTACATATATTTATATTTATACTATATTTATATTAGAATAAATACATATATTTTTATAAATATCTTTTCCTCCGTCCGAGTTGGGGCGAAAACTTTCATGTGGGGTGATTTTCCTGTTCATCTGCGCAGTGCGGGTGGTTCTATCCAGACATAACTCTTAAGGTTTTCTTCCATCAATAATTAGCTGGATGTTGCCATTACCATAATTGTGTCCGTATGATGTAACAAAAAATTCAACAAAAACAACAACAATAAGTATCTTTAGGTAGGGTACCATCGCAAGTTATAATCTCTTATTAAGTTATTTTCCAATTTCACACATATGCAGCAATTCTACTTCAAATGTGCCAGCCATGACAGTGCTGACCATGCCCTGCCATTACAATATATTCACACCAACACAAGATCAGTGGAATGTGTCACATGTGCAGCTGTCAGGTAAATATTCAATTGTTCCACACTACATTAAGCAGTAAGAAAAACACAATTGTAGATATTTACTTACAAATTACCAGTGAGGGTAACAAGAAGCCCTTAGCAAATAGTGCATATCCTGATCAAACAGCTTTCCAGCAGGAGCTACTTGATCTGGATCACTATTTGCCTAAACAAAGAGCTTAAGCGGTAGAGCATCAGCTTGCGGATCGGAAGGTTGCGGGCTCAAACCCCGGCTGGATCAAACCAAAGACATTAAAGTCCCCCCTAATGATTGGGGCTAAAGGGACAGCATTACGCCTGCCTCGTCGGTGTCAGTATAATGGACCGGCCAGGTTCAGTCCCTGGGCACCTTATAAGTGCCCCTGTGCTATAATGATAGAAATGTTGCTGCACAGTATCGGCAAAAATGCTGGCTAATCCCATCCCATCCCTAAAGAACGAAAATAATCGGTGCAGACAGTGTAACAGTAACAAATTGTGTATGGTATTTAAGTCATTCAGATAAAGCTACTTCAAATATATAAATTATGGTCTTAATGTGAACATGTTACTTGATACAAATCACACCTAATTTTATTTTAATCTGTTGGAAGTTTCAAAACATGAATTACTTAAGGATAACCACAATATATTTAAGCAAAATATTTTACCTGATATGAAACCTACATTATGGTAATGTTGTCGTATGCATATTACCAAAATTGCATATTTTGAAGCGGGCAAGTACTTCTACCTACAACTGATTTTAATTTAAATAAATTAACATATTTGGTTATTTGATTTTTGATTTTCAGCTCCCCAGTGCTGTTATACCCCTGTGAAAACAAGCATGTGATGTGTCTGGAGTGTTTCACTTCCTACACTTTGGTCAGTCTTGACAACAGAGCCTTCATCTACGATCCAAATGTTGGATACTCTCTTTCATGTCCAGGTTGTACTAGTATTGTTTTGAGGAAGTTATTCGTATCCAACCCACTGTCAAAGTAGCTTTGCAACTTCCATATATATTTGGTGTAAAAAACACCCTCAGTCCTTATTTAAATAGAACCACAATTATGTTGTATCTTTTAATGCAAATTAGGATCACAGCTTCTTCTCATGAAAGAATTTTTTTACAATTTAAACCATATTTCATAAACGCCCAGGTTTGTTGCCATGTAAATACAAGTTTGCATATGTTTTGGAATGGTCTCAGTAGTTTTAGAACAAGCCTTGTATTTGGATTGTAATCGTAATCCATTTGGTTGGTAATATCCATTAAAAATATTTGCAGTTTTATTATTAAGGACACTCTTTATTTTTACACTCATATCTATATGTCATGCCCAACAAATGATCCACCGGACCTTGTAGCGCAATCGGTAGAGCGTCGGCTCCAGGTACGGGAGGCCCCGGGTTCAATCCCGGGCCGCCACATACCAAAATCGTTAAAAATGGTAGTGGTATAGCTCCCTTGCTAACGCTCAAGCAAATATAAGGGTAGTTCCACGACTGGTTGGCCCGGTGTCAGGATAATGTGACTGGGTGTGGTATCATGCCAGGTGTTCACTATCTCGGCACTATATCTGCTTCAAGTTGACACCGTCTCCAAATAACTGAAATAGTGTTGGTAGGACGATAAACCCAATAAACAAATAAAAATAAATAAACAAATGATCCAACAGAGTAATATTAATATAGTCTTTGAACAGCTTCCTTTTTGCATTTACCTTAATGGTAGCTTGGTTAAGGTATTGGTGTCACATACTGATGGCCACATATGCTGCATTGTTTTAAAAGTTTTCCTTATGCTTATTCAAAATGAATATTTTCAACATTATATTTATTTCTACACACTCTTGCTTTTTGTGAAGGCAACTTATTCTTGTCTATTTGAGAATATTAAGAATGGAACAAAAAATTAGGACAATCCTTATATTTTCAGCTGGTTGTGAAAATAGCTTGATCAATGATGTTCACCACTTCTGTTTACTTGGTAGGCAGCAGGTAATGACCTTATTTATTTCCTTTAAAGTATCTACTTTAGCATTTCTTTCAATATTTATAATATACTTGACATGTTTTGAGTTAAATTAACAGTATCCATTCTGTTTATAAAAGAATTTGTCTGTTGTAGTTGTTTTATTCCATGCTATCATTATCTTCAGGATCCTGACAAACTGTATTTTTTACAATATTAACTGTAATGGTTTGCTTTTGTACCTAATTATAGTAATGTTTTTGTTGTTTTTCCCTTGTTTGCATACCCCTCTTTTATTATTATTTGTTCCAGTATGAACGTTACAAAGATTTTGGCGCTGAAGAGTGTCTGCTTCAGTCTGGTGGAGTTATCTGCCCCCAGCCAGGTTGTGGTGAGGGGATGATTGTTGACCCAGGAAGTGGCAGTATTATCTGCGGCAGCTGTAAGGTAGGTGCCAGCATACATTGCAGTATTATCTACAGCAACTGTAAGGTAGGTGCCAGCATCCATAGTATTATCCCCGGCAACTGTAAGGTAGATGCCAGCATCCATGGCAGTATTATCTGTGGCAACTGTAAGGTAGGTGCCAGCATCCATGGCAATATTATTTACAACAACTGTAAGGTAGGTGCCAGCATCCATGGCAGTATTATCTGCGGCAACTGTAAGGTAGGTGCCAGCATCCATTGCAATATTATCTGCGGCAACTGTAAGGTAGGTGCCAGCATCCATGGCAGTATTATCTGCGAGAACTGTAAGGTAGGTGCCAGCATCTATGGTAATATTATCTGCGGCAACTGTAAGGTAGGTGCCAGCATCCATGGCAGTATTATCTGCGAGAACTGTAAGGTAGGTGCCAGCATCCATGGCAATATTATCTGTGGCAACTGTAAGGTAAGTGCCAGCATCCATTGCAGTATTATCTGCGGCAACTGTAAGGGAGGTACCAACATCCATGGCAGTATTATATACAGCAACTGTAAGGTAGGTGCCAACATCCATTGCAGTATTATCTGCGGCAACTGTAAGGTAGGTGCCAGCATCCATTGCAGTATTATCTGTGGCAACTGTAAGGTAGGTGCCAGCATCCATTGCAGTATTATCTGTGGCAACTGTAAGGTAGGTGCCAACATCCATGACAATATTTATACAGCAACTGTAAGGTAGGTTCCAGCATCCATTGCAGTATTATCTACAGCAACTGTAAGGTAGATGCCAGCATCCATGGCAATATTATCTGCGGCAACTGTAAGGTAGGTGCCAGCATCCATGGCAATATTATCTGCGGCAACTGTAAGGAAGATGCCAGCATCCATCGCAGTATTATCTCCATTAACCTCATTATCAGAAAACATGTTATGCTGATGGTGTTTCCAGCAAGACAGACTATGTGATTCTTAACAGAGGAATAAGGACAGGAAACTTATAATCAACAGACAAATAATAGTGGTAATTAAATTAATCAATTGACGATAGACACTCATCTTGGGAAAAATCACTATTCAGCATTACTTTTCTTCTGTTTCATTGATTTCAATAATTGGTAAGTTATAGGTCGTTTTAAACACAGATGCATAACTTTTGTGTAGATTCCTTGCTCTTATCATTTCAGTTATTTTTAATACAATATTAAGTTCTGTAGGACCAATTTAATGTATTACTTTTGATGTTTTTTGTGTAAGCTGGTTGTATAATGCTTTGCTGATTTTCTTAAAATAAAATTATTAAAATATGTAAAATATATGCTGAATTACAGATTTTATTGTCCAGTTTCATTGCTTTTACACGAACATTCTTCTTGCAGTACACTTCCATTCATAGCATCAGGTTTAGCATGACTGTGCCATAAATACATCATTCACAGTGTCATAAAATACAATGGGTCACCGTTGACCCAGGGAAATTCATAGCTGATCATTCTTGATTGTTATATGTAGTTTAAAAGTTTCTTTTTTTTTTAGTTTGAGTTCTGTCGTACATGCAAGGAAGCGGTACATTTTGGAGAATGTCAAACATCTCCTAGACAACAAGTCATTGGACAGGTGTGTAGTGTTAGAAATGTTGTTAATGTAAGAAGATAAAACTCCTGTAGTCTTATCTTGCTTACATTTAAGTGGGGGGCTGGAGGGGGGTAGGCGGGGTGTCAATTGTTGTTTTAGGACTCCTGTTTGAGAGTTAAATACAGATATGAAGACACATTGTGTATGGTGTTTTAATCTATGTTGAGATGTTTATGCATTAACAAACAATTAACTGAGGGTTGTTGAACATGTATATAGGATGAAAACATTGAGTTGTTTTCATATCTTTGATAAAAATCATATTTAATAATTTCTTATGAACATCTTGCAGATCTATCATATGGCATAATGCAAATAAGTTGTATCATTCTCAAATCTGTTGGTACACATGTTAACATAAATCTCTGCAGTAATTAACCCTACTTACATCACTTCCCAGCCATTGTCAGTAAACACTTGGCAGGCCAAGAGAGTGAGAATGAGTGACACCTTCACAAACTATTAAAATGATTCTTAAATAATCTCAGTCATTACAATCCATGGATCTCTAATGTTGAGTATTCTTAAAGAGCTTGGTATTATCATGCCACAAGAAAATGAGACGACTTTAAATTGCAAGCAATGTTAATAAGAGGCTGTATCAAAAACATTTTTTGAACAAACTGTTAGACATTTGTTGACAGTCTGCATCTGTAGACATTGATCGGCCAGAAATAAAAAAAAATATATAAAGCATTCACAAAATCTGTGCCAGTTTTATGTTGCTATTATAATAATTACCTCACTAACATAACCTTCCAGGCATCCTGGGTTGGCAGTGAGCAAGCAGAGAGAGCCAGGTGGGACCATGCTTCCATGGATACCATCTTACAGATCTCCAAACCATGCCCTCACTGTGCCACAAGAACTGAGAAAAGTGGTAAGTAGAATTACAGCATCAAGCATTTATATATGACTTTGCCCCCTCCCCCACAATTTGTTTTCATTTCTTGCATGATATAAGCTAAAGTAAGGTGTTTCTTGAGTAATGTTACCATCCCTTACTCAGTTTCCATTGTATAATCTATTCAAGATGTAATTACAATTAAATTAAAAGCAAAGGATTGTAAAAGATGCATCATGTAATAATGTGGTCATTACTCTCATTTTCAGATCCCTCCTATATCAATGCACATCTTTATTTCTTTCCATTTGTGTAATGCAGCATCAATGTAACATTGTTTTTCATTTTGTTTTTAATCTCTCAGCACACAATGAAAAACTTTTTAAGAAAAATTTAGTTACATTTCATCTTTGATTTTCCTGTATGGTACTTTGTATTAAATCTCTCTTCATAGGAAGCCAAGTTTGATAAAACAGTATTGTATGATATGCTCTGAAGGCGATACTTTTTTTTAGCGGAAATCCCCATTTAGATTTTGTATTAAACTATTGTCCAACAATGATGTATTGTTCAAAAGAGTATTTATTTAGACTACAGTACAATTTGATGCAGAAATTATGTTTAAAGTCTGCAAAACACAGGTGAGATATTATTAATTGTATTTGATATAGGCATACCGTCAGATATCACCTTTAAAAGTATAATTGAATAAGTGTTAAAATCAAACATATACTGTATAATTGAACAGTTTTGTTGAACGGACCAAAATAGGAACAAAAGTTTTTTGATTTAGAAATAGTTGAACTAGATAGAACAAAAAATAAAAACAAGACAGTACATACATGGAAAGTAAGCAGGTGTGTCTGAATTAAATATATAGGCATAATATAAAAATGCTAAATTTGAACCTGTTGTCTGGTCCAAATAAGTGCCTAAAAATCCCATATTAATTTTTTGCAGGTGGCTGTATGCACATAACATGCACAGTGTGTAAAGGGAGTGGTGCTGGCTGTGTGAGAAAGACTGGACCCGAGCATGTCAGGGGGAGCACTGGTTTGGTTGACAGATCATCTCCATGTTGACGCAACAGCTCAGTGTGGCATACATCTTGGTTCTATTTTCTCTTGCCTTATGCATCATACAAGTAACTTGAAACCAGTCAGAAATCCTCAGGTAATTCCATCATCAGTAGGATCATCCTTTGGATGTACTGGTGCAATGATACAGAATCAAACTGTTTCTTACTTAGAAGAAAAATATGGGACAATTGGGCTGTTTAAAAAGTGTTTAGTGTGGTTTATAGGTATTTTGTCCTTTAAACCTTCATTTATCTAAGTACATTTCACATTTTGTTAGATATTCACTGCATATTCAACAGAGTTAACAAAAACATTTTTATTTGTTATTGTGATGATGTCAAAGGAACAGACATGTTTAGTTTTGCAGGGTTTTCCAGTTCATGCACCCAAGTGACTTGTAGTGAAATATCCGAGGTATTCTGAATGACTTGACACAACAGACGGCTGATGAACAGACAAGTGTATTTTATCATCAGTCACTCTGTCTGGGTCATGTTGGTTATAGTTAACTGCTTACTTCTCTATTATAAATGGTTAATAACCCATCTTAAATGCCATCAACTTTATTACATAGGTAATATGATGCTAGAGACTAAGAAGAAAGTGGGAGGTGGCTGATCAGTATCTCTAAGTTTTATCTAAGCCTTACCTATTTGTGCTCAGCATGCTTAGAGTTAAAGACACAATGAGGCACTGGAATTGGCAACAACTTGTCAAAGTCTGTTTATGCTATAGGATTTAATACTGTGATAAATTGATGTATTTTTTAAATTTTCATTTCTAGAAATATATTGGGTTTTTTAATTGATTCCATGTACCAGTAAATGGAAATACTTGTTTATGAGAGGTGAGGTGATAAATGTATTCTTTTGTTGATATTTAGTGATTATATTTACAGATGATTTTGTATCTTTATCCTTTTTGAATTTGGCTCTATCCATAAATTATATATGATAAATATCAACCTTACAGTAAATATTTTAAACTAACAAGAATGATAAGAATTTTATAAAAACTTTTCAATTATTTGTGATCGGCACATAAATATGATTAACCTGTACTACATGAAAGATAAACATGACATTTCTTTCCTGTTTATGCTTGTTTTGTAATTTTACTTCATGTGAGGTATTAGTTGAAAAGGTGCTGTATGTTTTTTTTGTTTTTATACTGGGAGTGTAATAAATTAGTTATTTTGTGTGTGTGTGTGTGTTTATACAGGGAATGTAATAAATTAGTTATTTTATGTGTGTGTGTGTGTGTGTGTTTATACTGGGAATGTAATAAATTATTTTGTGTGTGTGTATGTTTATACTGGGAGTGTAGTAAGTTAGTTATTGTGTGTGTGTATGTGTGTGTGTGTGTTTATATTGGGAGTGTAATAAATTAGTTATTTTATGTGTGTGTGTTTATAATAGGAGTGTAATAAATTAGTTATTCTATGTGTGTGTGTGTGTTTATACAGGGAGTGTAATAAATTAGTTATTTTATGTGTGTGTTTATATTGGGAGTGTAATAAATTAGTTATTTTATGTGTGTGTTTATATTGGGAGTGTAATAAATTAGTTATTTTATGTGTATGTGTTTTTATACTGAGAGTGTAATAAATTAGTTATTTTATGTGTGTGTGTGTGTTTATATTGGGAGTGTAATAAATTAGTTATTTTATGTGTGTGTGTTTTTATACTGGGAGTGTAATAAATTAGTTATTTTATGTGTGTGTGTGTTTATACTGGGAGTGTAATAAATTAGTTATTTTATGTGTGTATGTTTATACTGGGAGTGTAATAAGTTAGTTATTTTATGTGTGTGTGTTTATACTGGGAGTGTAATAAATTAGTTATTTTATGTGTGTGTGTTTTTATACTGGGAGTGTAATAAACTAGTTATTTTATGTGTGTGTCTTTATACTGGGAGTGTAATAAATTAGTTATTTTATGTGTGTGTGTGTTTATGTAGGGAGTGTAATAAATTAGTTATTTTATGTGTGTGTTTTTATACTGGGAGTGTAATAAATTAGTTATTTTATGTGTGTGTGTATGTTTATACTGGGAGTGTAGTAAATTAGTTATTGTGTGTGTGTGTGTGTGTGTGTGATATTGGGAGTGTAATAAATTAGTTATTTTATGTGTGTGTGTTTATAATGGGAGTGTAATAAATTAGTTATTCTATGTGTGTTTTTATACTGGGAGTGTAATAAATTAGTTATTTTATGTGTGTATGTTTATACTGGGAGTGTAATAAATTAGTTATTTTATGTGTGGTGTGTTTTATACTGGGAGTGTAATAAACTAGTTATTTTATGTGTGTGTGTTTATATTGGGAGTGTAATAAATTAGTTACTTTATGTGTGTGTGTGTGTGTTTAATTGGGAGTGTAATAAATTAGTTATTTTATGTGTGTGTGTTTTTATACTGGGAGTGTAATAAACTAGTTATTTTATGTGTGTGTGTTTATATTGAGAGTATAATAAATTAGTTATTTTATGTGTGTGTGTTTATATTGGGAGTGTAATAAATTAGTTATTTTATGTGTGTGTGTTTATATTGGGAGTGTAATAAATTAGTTATTTTATGTGTGTGTTTTTATACTGGGAGTGTAATAAATTAGTTATTTTATGTGTGTGTGTTTATATTGGGAGTGTAATAAATTTGTTATTTATGTGTTTGTGTTTTATACTGGGAGTGTCATAAATTAGTTATTTTATGTGTGTGTGTTTATACTGGGAGTGTAAAAAATTAGTTATTTTTTGTGTGTGTTTATACTGGGAGTGTAGTAAATTAGTTATTGTGTGTGTGTGTGTGTGTGTGTGTTTATATTGGGAGTGTAATAAATTAGTTATTGTATGTGTGGTGTTATAATTGGGAGTGTAATAAATTAGTTATTTATTGTGGTTTTTTTTACTGGGAGTTGTAATAAATACGTATTTTAGTGTGATGTTTATACCTGGGAGTGTAATAAGTTAGTTATTTTATGTGTGTGTTTTGTATGGAGTGTTAGTTATATGGTGGTGTGTTTAGAGTGTAATAAATTAGTTATTTGTGTGTGTGTGTATAATGGGCAGTGTAATTATTGTTTTTATGTGTGTTTTTTATATGGGAGTGTAATAAATTAGTGATTTATTTGTATGAGTAGGTGTGTGTTTTATGTGAGTGTAATAAATTAGTTATTTTATTGTGTGTTGTGTTTTTATACTGGGAGGTAATAACTAGTTTTTTATGTGTGTGTTTATATTGGGAGTATAATAATTAGTTATTTTATGTGTGGTGTTTGGTTTATAATTGGAGTGTTATAGATTAGTTATTTTTATGTGTGTGTGTTTATATTGGGAGTGTAATAAATTAGTTATTTTATGTGTGTGTTTTTATATTGGGAGTGTAATAAATTAGTTATTTATGTGTTTGTGTTTTTATACTGGGAGTGTCATAAATTAGTTATTTTATGTGTGTGTGTTTATACTGGGAGTGTAAAAAATTAGTTATTTTTTGTGTGTGTGTGTTTATACTGGGAGTGTAATAAATTAGTTATTTTATGTGTGTGTGTGTGTTTTATACTGGGAGTGTAATAAATTAGTTATTTTATGTGTGTGTGTGTTTTTATAATGGGAGTGTAATAAATTAGTTATTTTATGTGTGTGTGTGTTTATACTTCGAGTGTAATAAACTAGTTATTTTATGTGTGTATTTGTTAGTTATATTGAACCTGCTTTTAATTCTCACTTTCAGTGTGCATTCATTGTTTATATTACACTTTCCATAAAACAAGATTACAATATGTTAAGTGTTATCCAAAGTGCTTAAAATTGAATAAAGCTTGAAATATTGTCTTATGTATTCTGTGCTTTTTTATTTTTCTAACAAGGTCAATGGACTAAATTTTATAAATGACTTATGATACAACTTCCCAAATTCATTTGTATAATTTGAGGAATTCGAAATAGTATTCCTGCATTAAAACTAAGGAAATATTGACAGATCCATAACAAAAAGTAAAAAATATTAATAGTACACACGATCAATGAGAAAGTATTTATTTGTAAGAGTGACATTTTCATAACCATGTGATGGGCATTTATTGAAAATATATGTAAAGATTAGTTATTTCCTGTGATAAAAGAATGGAAGGCAAAGGGGATTCAGCAAGCATGAATGAAGCAAGGCTACCAATGGTCCTTAAAATCAAATTCACTGTGGGCTAAATATCGTATATCCGTTTTGACGAGATTCTTGTCATTGAGCCCATCGCAGAGGTGTTATAATAAGGTACGGACGACAACTCTGCTTGGAGATAGGTATTTCCTATCTGAGCCACGCCTCACAGTTAGCTAAATTTAAACAAAGAACCCCCTGACCACTAACTTCTGATATGACTCATAGCTTTGTCTGGATAATTCGATTTGACCTCGACATCTATTTTTAGTAGGAATTCCCATCGTGCTTGTTTGCTTATTTATAAATTTTGAAAGAATATCCACGAAGACCACTTTATTTTTCATAATATGTAAGTAACAATGGAGATAGTTTTTAAAATCGTGTTCAGTTAAAGTATGTGTTTATGCAGAAATAATGCCCGACTTCCCCAATTTTCACATGTATTTGATATAGGTAAACTGTCGAATATCATATTTAAGATTATAAAGAGTTTTATACAACAAAGCATTATATATTGGGCTTGATTTTTAGTCATTTTTGTACTTTCTACTGGCGAATTTCACAGTTCCTGCAGTAGATCACTCTCTGCATGGACGTGTGTTGATTACCAAACCAAATCGTTTCCAGCCCAGCAAAATAATATCAGTTGCATTTCTTGTTAGTAAGACTAGGTGGCATATACCCTGTAAAACTAAAAGAAATGCATCCCTGGCTTACTTATGCATTTTGCTTGTGGCAACCTCAAATGATATTGAGAAAAACTCTGGCCCAATTTATCCTTGTGGCTCATGTGGCTTGGAAGTTCTAGATAATCACCAAGCAGTGGAGTGTGATACACGCATGCAATGGTTTCACACAGAATGTGAAAATATGTCAGACGACACTTATAATGAACTTGTTGCTCGTGACTGTTCCTTCTCGTGGCTGTGCTCTGGCTGTGATTCCCTCAGTTTTTCATCTCAGACCACCAACTTACCAAATATGTCCTCGAAAACAGTTTCAAAGTCCTTGAAAAATTGACAACTGACAGTGACGATGGACAGAACACACATATACCTTTATTGAAAACACATAAACCTAAAAATTGGAAACCAAAACTTTAAGTCTTATATTTAAACTGTCAATCAATTGTAAATAAGAAAGCTGAATTTTACACCTTACTTGAACAGCACAAACCTGATCTTGTCATTGGTACTGAGTCATGGTTGTCTAATGAACATAAGGATGGTGAGATATTTCGAAGGTCTCTGGGCTACACGCCATTTAGAGCAGACAGAAATGGTGAAGGGGGAGGGGTCTTCATTTTAAATAAAGATAATATTTTGGCAACAGAGGAAACCAAATTGAAAACAAATTGCGAAATTTTATGGGTTAAACTGGAATTCAAAGGATGTAAATCTCTTCACGTAGCAGCCTATTACAAACCTAAAGAAACTGACCAGCTTAGTGCTGAGGAATGTAGAAAATCGGTCGAACTGGCTCACAAATTGAAAGGGAATATATGGATTTTGGGGAATTTCAATTATCCAAAACTCTCCTGGGGTACTGATTTTATTGGACATATCAAACAAGGTTGTGGCAATCCTACCATATATGAAGATTTTCTAAACTTACTCGCAGATTACAACCTGTCTCAAATGGTAACTGAAAATACAAGAAAAGAAAACATTCTAGACTTATTCCTCACTTCTAATCACACACTCCTAGATTCAGTAACACTCCATCCAGGCATTTCAGACCACAGCATATTCACAGTAATTGCTAATCTAAAACCAAAAACAATAAAACAGCTTCCCAGAAATTTTTATTCTTTATAGAAAAGCAAACTGGACAGAATTTCGTAAATTTATGGACTCTGAAGAAGATAGGATTATTAAATTATGTAAATTCCAAAACTTAAATGTTGATAAACTATGGGAAGAACTTAAATCATCTATTAATACAGGGATATCAAAATACATACCAGTAAAGAAAATAGGGTCAAAATTCTCACTGCCTTGGATCACTTAAGAAATTAAGACTAATTCGTAAACGGGATCACCTTTATGTCAAGCTCAAGAAAACTAAAAAACCAGATCCAAATACTAGAGCCCACTTCCTCAATTTAAAAAACCTTATTAAAAGAAAAATTAAATTGCACATGAAAATTATATTGAATATGTTTTGGGAAATGAAAACCCGGAAAGAGAACAAGATCATCCAAAAAGTAAGTTTTCAACAAAGAAACTATACAGTGTTCTAAAAGCGGCTAAACAAGATGCTCATGGTATTCCACCTTTATTCGATCAGTCCACCGGTACCACTGCGACAACTTAAGTAAAGCAGACCTCCTAAATAAGCAGTTTCAGTCTGTTTTCACTCCTATGTCACCACTTTCGTTATCACAACTATGTAACTCAACCCTCATAAATATGAATATAAATTGTAAGTACCCAAAAATGCCTGAAATTGTTATTGACCTAAAAGGGATAATAAAACTCCTTGGTAATCTAAAACCTGACAAAGCTGCTGGTCCAGACAGTATTAAACCCCTTGTATTGAAGGAATTAAAATGCAAATTGCTCCAATAATACAAATTCTGTTTCAAAAATCCCTTGACTCTGGCTTACTACCATTTGAATGGATTTCTGCAAATGTCACTCATCTTTTCAAGAAAGGAGCTAAAAATGACCCTGCAAACTACAGACCAATTTCTTTGACTTGCATTCTTTGTAAAACATTAGAACACATTATAGCATCCAATCTTACTGATCATTTAAAAAACAACAACAACATTCTTTATGATTTACAACATGGCTTTCGTGAACGCAGATCTTGTGAAACACAACTTATTGACGACCTAGCATGTAACCTCAGCACGGGACAACAGACTGTCCTAATATTGCTGGATTTTAGCAAAGCTTTTGATAAAGTAAGTCACCTGAAATTATTATATAAACTGCAGGAACATGGAATAGACCAACGTACAGTAAAGTTGATCAAACCCTTTCTTATAGGTAGATCACAAACAGTACTCCTTGATGGCGTAAATTCCAAGGAAGTACCAGTAACATCAGGGGGGTACTGGTCCAAAAAGGCCGCAAACCAGAAAGGCCGTACCAAAAAGGCCGCAAACCTAAAAGGCCGCAAGCCTTAAAGGCCTTATATATAAAAGAAGATGGTGAATCTAATATGTTATAAATCTTAATACAGTAAATGTTATATGACTATTTATAATTATAATAGTCACTAGAAAGGAGACCTGTTTTGAAATTGACATAATTGTGTTATAACATTAACTTTAATTATTACATACCTACTTCATATTGTCTATTTTAAATTGGAAAGTTTGTTTTTAACAGTTTGTCTCGTTTTTTTTATGAAATTTCTTTCGCACTGATTGAAGCCAAAGTTCAAAGGTAAATTAATTAGCAATATGATATTACTGCAGTACCATAATTACTAATTAGAATTGATTAAAGACCTCAGTCCCTTTAATGTTAAGTATAGATAATTATTTGTTTGTTCACATGTAAAATTATGCAGGTCATAGCTGAAAGAGTGATAATCGAGTAAATGCACATGGGTATGTATAGTATAAATGGAATGTTTGACAACCATATCCCCCACTTGTTATTTTATCATTAAACTATATAGCATCAAACGCATATTCATAATACTATACTGCATGAAACTTGCGGCCTTTTAGGTTTGCGGCCTTTTTGGTACCCAACCCATCAGGGGTGCCCCAGGGCTCAGTACTAGGCCCCCTCCTTTTTTTACTTTATATAAACGACCTACCCAATCATATTAAATCCCAAGTTCGCCTTTTCGCTGACGACACTGCAGTTTACCTGGTCATCACAGATAATCAAGACTGCCTTAGGTTACAGAATGATTTACAAACATTAGAAGCTTGGGAAACGTTATGGGAAATGGAGGTTAACCCTGGCAAATGTCAAGTCTTAAACATAACTAGGAATAAAATGAAAATCAAGTTTGGTTATAAGTTACATGGACAAATTTTAGAGGTAGTACCAAGTGCAAAATATCTAGGCATTGACATTTCAAGTGACCTGTCATGGAATCAGCACATTGACAGAATCCTTAGAGTGCAAATAAAACTCTTGGGTTCTTACGAAGAAATCTACCTTCAAAAAACCAGAAAATTCGCCAAGTTTCATATAAATCACTAGTTAGACCGCAATTGGAATGTGCGTCTACTGTTTGGTCACCACACACACAGTGTAACATTAACAAAATTGAAATGATCCAACGTAGAGCAGCCCGTTGGGTCAAAGGTCAATATTCCCCTTACGACAGTGTGACGACTATGCTCGATGACCTAAAATGGGAGACATTAGAATCCAGAAGAACCTCTGCTAGACTATGTATGTTTTTCAAAATAGTCCATGGTTTTGTGTCCCACCATATCTAGTTCAGCCATTGAGAAGAACCAGGCACATGTATCCATTAACATACAGGCAGGTTCACACTAAAATTGATATTTTTAAATACTCTTTCTTTCCTCAGACCGTCGTATTATGCAGAGACGTAGATATATTGTTATACGTCTCTGTATTATGGAACCAGCTACCATCCACCGTCGTTTTGCAGCCTGATCCTGATCACTTCAGACAGGCTTTAAACACCATAAACACTGCCTAGATAGCAAAACACTGTTTTAAACCTGATTTTAACTCTTTTAACAAGTTCACCCCTGTTTTTCTTTGACGTCTTCTTGTCATTTAAAACTTTTATTCTTGCACTGACGCGCACCTGCTAGTGATACCCGAAAGGGGCGTACAGCAGTATAAATAGATAGATAGATCTTTCTTTATTTTTTCATGTAAATGCTGTAAAATTAACAGGAACTATCATTTACAAGATTGACCAATTACGTCGCCATTGCAAGAAGTCTCACAATTTATAAAAACTACGTATAAACTGAGATAAACATTAATGATTACTTCAAATATTTTCCACTCTATCGACACATATTAACAATTTTCAAGTTATCACGTAGTCTCGAACCCACTTAGACCCACCCTCATTTACCCCATTCTGATAATTCTGTATGCTTCCGTTAATTAAAAATGCCACTTCCGGTTCATCTCGAATGTAAACAATTAATTTTACCTGTAAGGTGTGCTTTTTCCACAATGAAATGCACTGATCAAAATGTTTCGAAAAGTTTTAAGGTAAGAAAGCTATATTTTTAAATATGTCAGGACATTTTAATAGCAGATGACACAGCTGTGTCACCTACTAATTTAAAGGAACTTAGAGTTTTGTCAAATTTGCATTAAAATGTTAAACAGCAAAACTTAATTGATCTTAATGATCATAGAATAAACATTTACATGTAATTATTAGTTTAAATATTAAAATACTGTCCTTAAACAGAGTTTGCTGTCTTAATGTTGAAATATTCAAAAGTGTAGCAACACTTTTTATATTTTTATAGCCATGTTTAGCTCAGCAATCTAGTGTTTGTGCATATACTACAGTAGTATACATCCAGTATAATTGTCAGTTTAAACAATAAACTGATTGACCCAATAGTTATGTGATAATTTTAATAACGTTATTAAAAAGAAGTGCAGATAATGTGATGCAATGTGTCATTTACCAATTGAAAACTTAGTACTATATACAAGACCTATCTTGACATATTTCAACTTAAATACTTATATGTATTTGTTTTTGCTCATTATGCTAGGTCATTTCGCTCCCAGTACAATCAGTACCATGTAGCACTTAGAGTGTCAATTTCAAAGTGCTGTTTGAAAAGTAATATTTTAGGAATAGGTCAGTGGTATATCTAAAAAATAGGTTTTACAGTTAAAGACTCTTGAAAACTTACACCAATTCCCGTTGACAAATAAATCTTTTCCAACTTTCTGTTCCAGTGGTATGCAAAATGATGATACAGTAAGAGTTTAAGGTTACCGTCGTTTATAACTGCAATATGCTCATCAACCCAGCAGGCACAAGTCATATGCTTAAATTTGCCTGAATAATGAATGAGAATTCTAAGAAAAAGCAGAATACATTGTCCATTGATTCAAAACTTGACACCACAACCACTGATGTGACTGGCAAAGAGCTTATTGCCACGCCTGTGAATCATCCCAACTTTATCCCTGACCCAAAAGCAAAGAAGGAGAATATATCTGAACATAGTGATGTGAAGGGCAAACCACCCATCGGATCAAATGGAACTTCTGACTCGATTGGGAAGACAAAGGTGCAATATAACCGAAGTGAGTCTCATGATCAGAAGACTCGAGGGTCTGTGGTATCATTCGGATCATGTGACAGTAAGACAAATGAAGAAGAGGTGGTGATTACTTACCAGGATGAGGCCATTGATATTGATGAAGTGGGAACAGGTAGGATTGTTTTGCTTTAATTAATGAGTATACAACAGAAAATAAGTAAATATGACAGAAGATAGAAAAAATGGATGTCTGTCATTTTGTAATACTACATATTATTTGGTTTACTGAGAGCACTTTTCAGGATTTACTTTTAAACACAAATCCAGTTATTTTTATTGAACAATTGTTGAGGTTTTACCAAAAAGACTGATAAAACAATTTTTAGGATACAGGTAACTGCATACTTTGCAGCCAGCTTATTTAAAACCATTAAAATGCTATTATTTTCTTTTAAAAACATAGTCACTGTTAGTCAAATTTGCATTTTCTATATTAGAAGACACTCTTACAGTGCAGTCTCTTTACTAAGCACAATACTGTGTTCTTTGTGCTTCCCAGATCAAAGCATTAGGTTGATGGAGATTGAGGTCTTGTGTGATGACTGTACAGGTAGATGGCAAATGAGTACTCATCAGCTTAAATGTGAACTTGTGTGGTTAGACAGTGAAAGCTGCTAGGACTGGCTTTCTTCCTCCTAGCACTTCTCAGCCATTCACCTTATGAAGTTGGACCCTGGTATTGTCCTAACCTGGTCCTTTGGTCAATCATTTTACACTGGTTTTCTTGTGTTTTTTTTCTCACTGATCGACCAGAAGCTGCTCTCCTTCCAAGTCCCAGTTCTCATCTATTTAATTTATACAGCTTTGTTTTATGTCTAGTTTTCACTCCAAACTTTTCCCTTCCAACTGTGTATCTAATGGCAGATAGTGTCTAACTTCTTGTCTACATTGCCTTGCACATTCCATAGCATATCAAACATACAGAGCTAAGGGATAAGTTCACAAAAGATGCAAGGACATTTAAAAGTTGTATGATTCAGAATCATTTCATACAGTTGTTTGCATACTGACATTTCATGGTATTTCTAAGTTTCATAATAAATGTTTAACTGCTTTGTTAAAAGTACCAAAACAGACCCATTAAAAAACATGATGAATAATGAAGAAAATTAATTTGTTTACCAGGTACTGTCAGCTCCACTCAAAAGACACCAGTGCGACTTGTTATAATATCCAGTAAGATGCGAAACACATCTGCTATTCGACAGAACCTTCAGCCTAATGTTGTTCTAATACAATTCAAGTATGACAATTCTACCTTGGACCAAATACTGGGTAAGTGCCACTAGTTTTCAATTATTTTTTAAAACACTTCCCATTTAGAGGTGAAACAAAGTTATTTATACTTTTTCAACCATCTGAATTTGAAAAAAGTTTGAAAATACTTGACATTATGAAACTGGTTTTAGCTTTTATGTCATTATTTTGTTACCTTAAGTACATAGAAAACACTTTTATTCCTTATGTTCTGGGACTGCCATGGTCCCTGTGGTGAATTGAAAAACAACATTTTGCTATTATAATATCTAAGAGGGCACCTCTGTGCATGTTTTATACCACATTTACCATATGCTTTTGGACTTACATACATTTAATTATCGAAACCTCAAAATTAAAGGTCATTTTTGTTTATAAATAAATGAATATATGTATTACATCATATTCTTTCCACGATAATTGTCTTGCTGTTGATTTCTAATTAGAAACGGTAATAGCTTAGCATAAACCAAACATTTTAAATGAGTGTTTTGACCCAAAATATATGTAATAGTTTTACACTACCCAACCTGTTTAAGACTGATGCTACTATTTTTATGCTTGGTGGGTCTGATTTAAAAAAACACATGACTCTACATAACTGAGGACATATTTCATTGTTGTCTATAAGAACTTTTATCAAGAGTATAGGTTATCAAATAAAAAATACTTTTACTTTGTGCTTTTTGGCAACTCTTTTAAAAAAAGTGGCATTTTTGTCATCACCCGATCATCGGCATCAGCATCAACTTTAGATAAACTTTTGTTAAGATCCATTTCTCAAAAACTAAAAAACCCATTCAATCTAAACTTGTTCACAATTAAATGTGGAACCCATTTTACTAGGACATACCTGTATCCCTGAAATCATTATGGCACAATCATGCCCCCTTTTTCTACTTAGAAAGGTTAGTAACAACTAACACTATCCAGCACTGAGAAAAATGAAGTACACTTTCTTCTAACAGCTTTGAATATACTTTAGTCTTTTAAGTTTACCTGTTACCTTATTGGTCATTAAATTTAGCATATTTCATTCTGTAAATACCAACTTAAAGTAAAAACAAAAGCAAAACACACAAACACACACTGTCTTCTTTTACACTGATACAAGTGATACAGAAATAAATGGTCAAAGAACAAAAATGGTCATAGAAAGAAAGAAGTTTGGCCCTAATGGGATTCAAATACAAAACCATCACTTTGATAGCTTTTTTTAGCATTTTTTTGTGTTAGATGGGGGTCTACTTTTCATTAAAATGTCATTTTAGATAAGAAAGCTATGTATAGCATACGTTGTATATTTCATTTTTTTATGTTTTAAATTTATACACTGCAGTATACTAAAAGCAGTAGATAGAAATACTTTCAAACAACTAAACACAAGTAAATTTTGCAATATTTTATTATTTAAATTTCATGTTGACAGATCTTGTATAAGACAGTAATGTTTGATTTCAGGGTTGGTTGCTGGGAGTCTTGGTCAACAGCGATGTGAGACTGCAGCCCTCATCTTCAGTTGCTCTGGTCTTTCTATACAACTCTGCAGCAAGGATGGGAAGGTCAGTTTAGAAAATGTTGCTAGGTTGGAGATTTAATTTACCTCCAGCTTGCCAGTATAAATATATGTGCGACACTCTATTATATCCAAAGTATACCAAAAAACCCCACTCGTTCTCATTTTCTCATTTTTATTGTATTTTATATTCTCCTAGCCACTGAGACGTCTAGGCTTAGATCATTTTGTTGTTTTGGTAATACAGATGTTGGTGCAGTGATACCATTTATTAATTGAATTTATATTAATGCTAGCTAAAATGGTAGAGAGACCACATCTTTTACTTGTAACCAGATGATGCAAATTGTAAGAAACCTTTTTAATCTTTGATATATATCCTATGTTAATAGATAATTTCATAAGTTTTATTTATAAAACTCTTTAATCAAAGAAATTTCCTAGTATTTTTTCAAAATTTAAAGTTAGATTCTTTGTGAAAGTGGCCACAGAAGTTTGTTTTCTCAAGGTACAAGTAAAATTTAATAAAAATACTTTCTAAAAAGTAGTGCATACCTTGACCATTTTGTTTGGTTTCAGGCTCAGCTGTTGACAAAGGAAACCATCCTGGAGAGTGTGCAGGTTCAGGAGTTCTTCACATCACTGGCCAATAGTCACATGGTGAAGTCAGGAGGGGCAAGGCTAGACTTCCTGGGTTGCAACCTGTTACTGCACACCGATGGCGGGACCATTGACAAAGAGATAGAGGCACTGGTGGGGGTAAGTGACCAAAAACAATTGATTTGATTATATATTGTTACGGCACCAGGATGATGTTGTATTATTGGTTGGACTCCAGCTTTAATTTATATTAAGGAATATTAAATAATAACGATATAGTAACTAAATAATTGATTTATTAATTAATAAATAATTGAGTTCTATCTAGTTAACAAGAGCAACAGCCTTTATCATTGTGCTTATGCTAATCATCAACAAAGTTATTTCAAAGGTGAGGGAAAAAAACATTTATGAAAGAAAACAATATTTGTTTTAATGCACCTACTGCTGGGGCCTTAAAATATTTATACAATTGCATTACCGTACTTCAATAGATGGTAATTATGGCAACATCCAGACTTTATAGAAAGACCCCAGATGATGCTAGGATCTGTGAAGAACCTCCAATACACCATACAAGTCAGCTGGAATATCTCACCTGAAATTCTCACCTTAAATGGCACATAAACTCTGACATTGAGGGGCCATGAAAAGTTTGCATCTTTAACAGCTTGGTCTTGCCCCTTACCCAAATAATTGTAAATAACAGTCCTTACTTACATACTAATACATAGATAGTATAGAATATGTTGGTATATGTTATAGGTGGAACAATTTTCAATGTCATTTACCCTTAATACTGCCTGTTGATAGTATAGAATATGTTGGTATATGTTATAGGTGGAACAATTTTAAATGACATTTACCCTTAATACTGCCTGTTGATAGTATAGAATATGTTGGTATATGTTATAGGTGGAACAATTTTCATTGACATTTACCCTTAATACTGCCTGTTGATAGTATAGAATATGGTGGTATATGTTATAGGTGGAAAAATTTTCATTGACATTTACCCTTCATACTGCCTGTTGATAGTGTAGAATATGGTGGTATATGTTATAGGTGGAACAATTTTCAGTGACATTTACCCTTCATACTGCCTGTTGATAGTATAGAATATGTTGGTATATGTTATAGGTGGAACAATTTTCATTGACATTTACCCTTAATACTGCCTGTTGATTGTATAGAATATGTTGGTATATGTTATAGGTGGAACAATTTTCAATGACATTTACCCTTAATACTGCCTGTTGATAGTATAGAATATGTTGGTATATGTTATAGGTGGAAAAATTTTCAATGACATTTACCCTTTGTACTGCCTGTTGATAGTATAGAATATGGTGGTATATGTTATAGCTGGAACAATTTTCAGTGACATATACCCTTAATACTGCCTGTTGATAGTATAGAATATGTTGGTATATGTTATAGGTGGAACAATTTACAATAACATTTACCCTTTATACTGCCTGTTGATAGTATAGAATATGTTGGTATATGTTATAGGTGGAACAATTTTCAATAACATTTACCCTTAATACTGCCTGTTGATAGTATAGAATATGTTGGTATATGTTATAGGTGGAACAATTTTCAATGACATTTACTCCTTATACTGCCTGTAACATGAAAGCCTTAAAAAGTATCTGATGCTTTTTCATTCTCTGTGGTATTGTTGATATTTTCCTTTTTCCTTGTTTTAAAGTTGTATATAATATTGATAAAATATAAATATCATTATTTTAAATCACATAGACATGGTAATTATTTTATGATACAAATTGTTATCATTGTGTTTGTTAAAAGGTGGTAACTGCCAGATTGAACCATACTTGCCTCAAATGTCCATGTGCGCATATAACAAACTAAATGCTATTTATTGATGTCATACAGTTATGTGGAAAGAGAAGCATAACATTCTACTTGACATTACAACTATGTGTCTGAGCCATGCTGCACAGTTAACTATTTTTTAAACTAAGAACACCATTTGTCATACATATGTAAAGCTAACGAAATATTTTGTATGTTAATTTCTTACAGATTCCTGTCAAGTTCCTCAAAGATCTTGGAGGAAGTGAATATATCAAAACCCTCACCGATGAAGGCACAGTAAAATCTTCTTGGTAAGTTGACTATATGATGGTTTGATGTTAAACCTACAAATATACAAAAAAATCACAATTTATTAAAGTTCAATTCTTGTGGTTACAAAAATCACAAGTTCTGCCATCAGCCATAGTGATGTTCTATTTTCATATCATCAAATCCCAGTTATGCTAAATTTTTTGTTAATAACCCATACTAAGTCTTTATCATTTTTCTACCACAACATGCAAATTTTCTAGACATATTGCTGCAAATTCAGCAGTTTAAATTTCAGAACCTGATCATATAGCTTGTTATTACATGCCTAGAAGGCTATGAGGTAACCCTTTGCTTCATATATGACCAAGTCTTAACTCATAACCTGTCATATTAATCAGACTTAACAAAATTATTGTTGAGTCATATTAATCAGACTTAACAAAATTATTGTTGATGGGACATAATTATAACACAAGGTCAAACATATCTTGTATGAATTTTCACTTTTAATGACAAGAAAATTTAGTGAATGCTGTCTGTTTCAAACACCTCTACATAAATTATATTTTATGTCTTAATTCCCTACCATTAACTGTATGTGGTTTTTTGTTTCCAATTACTCAGTTCTGTTGGAGAAATGTACTTCAAGCTGGAGAAGTTACGAGGTTGGATAAGCCAGCAACAGCAGACACTTGCAGGTTTTGAGAAGATACAGACAGTTGGCAAAGGTACTTCAGAAACACTCAGTAATATTGTGTATCTTAATTAAGATTATCTTATTATTAGATTACTTTACAGGTAAAAAACAGAGCCAAAGACTTGTCTCAAATCATTAGACTGAATTAGTTTTAGGACCATTATTCTTCCGACCTGTTTGGCACCCTAAATACTGCATGTGTAACAATTTTGTATATTTCTGTAAAAAGCATAGAACAGAACATAATTTACCAGTTTTTTGTGTCAGCTGACCTTATGTGAAGTTGATTTTTGTTTGAATGATCCTTCCCTGGTACACTGGTATTTACTACTAATTATAATATTTGTTTTGTTTTGATATCTCCATTACCTTGACCCTATAATGGTCACTATGGCAATGTTCAGCTGTCATAAGTGGGGAAAAACTGACAGATGCAACTGTCATCAGAGTGAGACTTATCTGTGACTTTTTATCTGCCCCAATGAAGACATTGAAGAAGTGAGGATTTATTAGTCAAAACTCCAACTGGTCAGCCATTTGTGGCCCCCAGACAAATCATTTTTCTATTAATTTCTATTGGCTATAAACATACAGTATATTAAATGGATTATACAAAATGTTTACACATTAATGTTTGATTAGGTGCCTATGGAGCTGCAGTCTTATACAAGAAAAAAGATGATGACTCCCTGGTTATTCTGAAAGAAATCAACATGCATGATCTCAATGCTTCTGAGAGGCAGATGGCACTTAATGAGGTATAATTAAACTATTACTGCTAATCTTTTGCTTTACATGTGACAACTGATTATGAAGCCTGCTAATTTATATTTTATAATTCTTAATGCCAACACTAACTTGTTTCTAAATTATACATATGGATGATCTTGAGGCAGTCAGCACTATGGTTGAATCCCTGTCATCAAGCATCACAAAGTATTCATTCTAGTCATGAAATCTCCATGGATGCCCGATCTTATTCTGCTGAATGTGAGTCATCTTTGTAGTAACACAATTCCAACATATACAACTAGAAAAAAAATTAATAAGAAAAGTTTTAAAACTTATCTTACGTATTTAATTATATTATACATTAAATATAAAAACACTTTTGTTTCAAATGATCTAACTTTTAGTAATGGAGTTTCTACAGTATATGAGATACAAATGCACTATCACAGTGTACATTTTACTCTATGTATGATAACTTAGTAGGTCTCTAAAAATACTTTTTTGAAGCTCTATGTATGATGGGATTTATTTGAATTATTTTATTCTTTATTTTATGTTACTCTGGACAATTTGTGTGTATGTTTGTGTGAGCAGAATGTGTAAATTGTGGATCCTTTTCATTGTTCTTTTGGAAATGAAGGTTGGTATCTACATTGTTTGTTGTAATTGTAGGTTAATATCCTGGCCATGCTGGAACACCCCAACATCATCAGTTACTACGACTCATTCGAAGAGGATGGGGTCATAATGATAGAGATGGAATATGCTGATGGAGGGTAAGCCACGTTTCAAAATTCCTTCCTTCCTCCCTCCCTCCCTCCCTCTTCCTTTCCTTCCTTCCTTCTTTCCTTCCTTCCTCACTCCCTTCTCTTCCTTCTGTCCTTCCATCCTTTCTCCTTTCCCTCCTTCCTTCCTCCCCTCCCTCCCTTCCTTCCTTTCCTTCCTCCTTCCTTCCTTCCTCCCTTAATCTACCTTCTTTTAACTATCTTTTTTTCATTAATTTAATTATAAATGTAAAACATAACTAGAAGACAAACCTGTCATAAAAAGACAAAAAGAAAGCAAAATCATTTTTTTCTTCAGTTTTTGTATATATGAAAATATATATATCTATTTGTATGCATGAAAGACATGCTCTGAAATGCCATTGCAAGTATGATTCTTTGCCTATACATTTTGTGGTCATAAATACTTTTATGGCTGCCTCAAGGTCTCTCCTAATAATCAACTTGCTTCAACTCAGGCATCCATTCAGTATGACTGTGACCAACAATGACTCACATTCTCTGGTACAGCTTTGCTTTATGGTGTATATATGTAGAAATATCTGAATGTATCCAGTAACTTCTTCTCCAGTGACTGTGACATACATGTAGCAAACTCTATCACTAGAACCCAGGCTACTGATATAAATACAAGCTGAATTAGCAAAATTAAAAGGCAGAAGCTGATTTGCCAAAAGAAAGAAAGCTTATTTGGTAATTAATGGGAAAATTAATCAACAGTCTATAAATAACATAACACTATATTACAGAACCCTTGGCACAGTACCTGAGCAGTCAGGAGAAGAACCTGGAGGAGAGACAGATCCTGCTGATGTTCCAGCAGATTCTTGCAGCTATCAGACACATACACAAACACAACATCCTGCACAGGTAGGGGAAATGTTTGGACTTGTGCTGATCTCATTGTGTAGCTTTCCTTGTAAAACTATGTCCAAACATACTATTTCCATTAGGTATGGAAATTACATTTGGAACATTGCTGTTGTATTTGATCCTCTTTACTCATTTATTGTCATATATTCCAAATAAGTTTGTTTAGTATGTGGACAATTTTGATTATTCAAACCAAAATTGACATTTTTAACCCATGATGAAAAGGTTGGTGGTGGTGCACAAGGAGCATTCCTAGTTACCAGATTATTGTAAAGCTAGTTTCAAGCACTACTTTCTCCATAGGATGAGAATTTTGTTACTTTTATTGTTGTTCACAAATATGGCCATATTGGTATGTCCAGCTAATTATTGGTGGAGGTGGACCACTGTTGCACTGCTGCTCACCTGTAAGACATGCTCACAGGTTAGATGCCACTAAATAAGTTTGTTCTATATTCTATAGTGAATCGCGATAAGATGGAAACAAATTGCACCATGACCAAGTTATGATGGACCTCTATAACCATATATAGGTGAAAAGAGCTATTTATTGTCTATCAGAAAGACCCAGAACTCAGGCAACTTTTGCAACTTGTAAAAAGGTTCAGCTTCATAGACTGCGCATACCGCCAAATTTCAATGAAATATGTACTTCCTGTAAAATTAGATCAGTCCATTATTGTGCATAGGGGTTAAAGACTTTTGCTTTCTTTTAATTCTACATAGTTTTAGCTTCCTTTTGAAACCAAAAGATTGAGATTATCTTCAAAATAGGAAATTTAATGCCAAAACATAGCAACAGACTGTTACTAAAGAGAAAAAGTCCATGTCACACATTGTACTTCCCGTCGGTATTTAGTGTAACCACCCCTCACAGGAAAGTTCTAGCTCTGACCGGTACTTGAGCCCTTGCTGTGTGTGGCTGTGTTTCAAGTCAATGACTAACAGCTCAGCCACAGGCACCCAAAATTATGTTTGAAACAGTTTGAGTAACTATTAAAATATGCTTAGCATAAATCAGTCTTATGAAATCCTATGAAAATTGTGTAGGTACAGATCAGCTAGCTTTTGATCAATGCTTTGTATTTGTGGCCTTATACACACTGTGATCACAGTGTGGGGTTAATGTGGGAACTCTTCACTGAAAGCTACAGACTGGTGCAAAATTAAGTGTTACATAGCTTACCTATGGCCTTTTTTAAGGCTTACTAGTGGAATTCCTTCTTTGTTTAACCCAGTTCCTTCAATTACCATGTGAGAATGCTGATATTAATATGATCAAGAAAGGGTTTCTGAATGGGAGATATTTTAGCATCATTTAGATGCATTACTGGACACAATCTCTATGCAACATGAAAACTAATTATAATACTTATACAACTCCTTGTTATATTTATTTAATCACAGGGACCTAAAGACAGCTAACATTTTCTTGACCAAGGAAGGGGTGGTCAAAGTAGGAGATTTTGGCATTTCCAAGATGATGTCAACAGCAAACAAGGGTGCTAATACAGTGTTGGGGACACCCTATTATATAAGCCCTGAGATGGTAAGAAAAGGAAATACAGTATTTAAGAGACATTTTAGTTTCATATTTAGATAACAGTTAAGTTTACATATTTAGATAAATGTTTTTCAGTTACTTAATTTGTTTTACAAGTGCATGCATACTTGTCTACAGAAAAAAATAAAGAGCCCAAATCTGATATAAATAATAATAAACTCATTAACAAAAAATAGGTAAAAATAGGTATGAAGGGAAGCTGTCTTATCACAAATCCAATATTTGGACCATAATTCTTAGCACAACTGAAAATGCTTAATTTTTTCAGATTTTATATTAACAATATTAAACTCTTAGAATGCTTTTTCCCTCTCTCCCAGTGTGAAGGGAAGCCTTACAACCACAAGTCAGATATTTGGGCCATGGGCTGTATACTGTATGAGATGGCATGCCTACAAAAGACATTTGAGGGGTCAAACCTTCCAGCTCTGGTCAATAAAATAATGAAGGTAATGCTGCAACATCTAACAATATGTTTTAATACTGTTAGTAGTCATTTCATATTATTATTCACACTTAAACATCTTTTTTTTAAAGAAACAACCAAATATGGATTTTCAAAAGTTGCTTTATTTGCCTATACATGATTATTACCATTGTTGACTCCTGTGTAAGCCTGGACTTGAACAATGGCTGCTGGCCATCTCTCTCTGTCTTTTAAATTATTAGGGCTGTGGCCAAGGTCAAATGTGACAGTCTCAAACCAGGTTAACTTGGATCTTCTTGGTGGTTTTGTTGCCTCTTTTCCCCAACCCTTGTCTGATTTTAGATACATATAGCCAAACCATTTTACCCTAAGCGTGTAAATATTTCCTGCTGAACTGTCACCGTGGTAGTTCTTCCTAGATATTGGCTTGGATTCTGCCTCTGCAAACAATAACTTGACATACTATTTTGTTTCTGAAATTTATTTAAAAAGTTTTAATTGATAAAACTAAACTACTGTTGGCTAGAATGGAGTTATGAGTTACATATGCATAATAGTATGTTTTAAGTTAATTATTAATTATCTGCTTTTTACCCAGGGTCAGTTTGCCCCAGTGAAGGACACCTTACTCCCAGGGATTCAAAGATCTTATTATGCTGATGTTATCACAGAACCCTGACCTTCGACCTTCAGCCAATGACCTTCTCTACAGTCATATACCCAAGGTCAATCCTGAGAAAGAGTCCTTTTTTTCTAAATTATGTTTTAAAGTGTCACGCTTTAGTATCAGATTTAATACTGTCAGCCTATGATATTCTCTGCAAAATGTGTATTAAAGGTCAGCAACAGTTAGTTGTGCTTTTTATACTTATTAAAGGAAATGTCAACTTTTAGATGAAACTGTGTTAAACATTAACTGACTTCTCCTTAACATACACATACCCAAAGTCAGACAGGGAGAAATGTTTTTTTTTTTTCCTTAAATTTAATCTAAAAAGTTTTTGTTGAGATCATGTCTTGTTCTGGAATAACTTCCCTCAGTTATTGATCTGTCTTACAATCCTATATGCATCTTATACCAAAGGGTAGTCACTGGGTTTAGTTTTCCTTAGAACATATGATACACTTCAAGATTATGGAATGCCAAAGGAAATATCTACCATTATCTTGTTCAGAATTTTCCATGATTTACTAGTTTGTTATTTTTTGCTATTTTTAGTAAAAAAATAAATCTCAGTCACCTGATCATGCAGAATTTAAATGGTATTTAGTATTATCATGTTCAAATTTGATTTGTCCTCTTAATCTTGCAGTTGCTGGAGCAGTGTGAGGACGACCTGAGTGAGAATGATGATGATGTTGCTGTCAGGACCAACACTGAAAACACCAAGAAGAAAACAAGGTTACATATTTAGTTAAATAAAGACTGGTACACCAGATAGATTTCACATCTTTGCCACTATTGCAATAAAGAGTATCATATACCAGTCTTAATTTGGAGACTTGTAAGAAATTGATGCTACATCGTTTGCATATGCAGTAAAATGCATGTAGGAGATTTTAACAACATTTTATAGATTTTGTTCATATGAAGGACTGGGGCAGTCATATGTGTAAAGTGTGCATTTTGTATCAAACAGTTGTATAACTTAGTAGGTTTTTGCATTAGTTCTGATAATCTTGTCATTTTCAGTCCTTTTATTTGCTTTTCCTGACATGATGGTCTTTCAGAATCTGATCAACAGATTGATGTAGTAGCTGAATGTTTGCTTCACATACTACTTCATGTTTTGTTAATATTCATCTATAATTACCAACCTTATTCAGGTAGTCTGTTAAAAGAGGAAAATAGGAATACATATATATATATATATATATGATAAGAATCAATATTTTTATTGTGGTTACTTGACTACTATTAATATGTTTAGTAGCCATTTAAAACTTCTCAAAAATAAATAGGACTATACTTTTATTTCACAAATTGGTCACTTATTTATAACTGTCACCTTTTATTATTACAGAACTGTCTTGTACTACTTTGATAGTGCTACTGCAGATATAACACCTATTGAACTCAACCCAAGAGTTAAAATCAGATCAGTAAGTATTATTTGTACCTTCCCAATGGATCTGAATATACATTGGAATTATTTCCTGTTGTTGTTTTTTTTCATTATACTTTGCATGTTCTTTGGAAATTAATATGTAAATTGATGTAAATATATATATTTTGGGACACCACTTAAGTTAAGTATAGCATGTTTATTGCATGTTAATAGTTATATTATATTAACTTATATTATAATATTATATTATTATATTATATTATTATTATATAATATTATTATATTATATTAAATATGATTGCACTTGTTGTGTTCTTGTTTTCATGTGACTGTTCATACCTTAGTTATATATATTATTATATATATTATTATTATATTCTATATTAATATATTAAATATGATTGCAGCTGTTGTGTTCTTTTTTTCATGTGACAGTTCATACCTTTTAAGTTATAGTTATTAAATTTAAATGTTGACATTTTATGACTGATGGTAATTCTGACTAAATATATTGTAGTGAAAATAGATTGTAATTTGTAGAGTTTATAACCATTTTCTATAACGTTGCTTGCAGACAGCTGTTGGGGCTGATCATGTGATTGTTGTTACCATGGAGAGTCAGGTGTTTACCTGGGGAGAAGGTAGCAAGGGGCAACTGGGCCATGGAGATGAGGAAAGCGTGGAGAAACCTCGTCAGGTAGAGGCTCTGAGGGGGAAATCTATCACCAGGTGGGTCATGGTCATGTAGTCATAGGTTTGTGTATTCAATTGTTTGGAAACATTAATTTAAGTCAGTTTATTGGTTTCTCACATTGTTGAGTTTTAATTTGTTATGTGCATCCAAGTTCCTTTTATTCTATAAAGCATTTACCTTTATGTGAAATTTTACAAAATTGTGCATTCATAGTCATTTCAGCCTTTAAAACTGTTGTCTATTGTTCTATCTTTTGATGCCATTTATAGAATGTTTTCATTTATTAACTTAAGAGCCTTTATGATTTAATAACTAAATAGTTTAAATGCTATTAGTTTCCTTGTTATTGTATGCTTACATAAAGCAGATAAATTGAAAAAGACACTCAGTAAACATCAGTTTTATTTATGCAAGAAACTGATGGATGATGGGTCCAAAGGACATTATGTTTTTATTGAACAGCCCCAAACTAGTACCAGTATGTCATAAAATATCTTTTCTAATGTAAATATTTGTAAGGCTGTTGCAAAATCATTAACAATGTAGTTGCTGTAGAATTACTGATGTAGAAATCTTTTTCCATTCTTGCATATTTTAGAGAATTTTGTACTTAAAAATTACTCTTAACCAAATAAAATGAGTGAAGTGATGTAAAACTGATATTTACTTCTAATTAAAAGTTTACACAATTATGTCTTAAGTTGTTTCAAGACGTATGCTGTCTTGAACAATTCTGAAGCATGTTGGTAATACTAAATTGTCGTATTACATAGCATGGTGTGTGGAAGGGATCAGAGCATTTAACCTTAATATCCTAACATTGTATATGCCTGAAAAGTTTTTAAGACTTTTCACCTATTCTGAAACATGCTATTCACCAAACCAATCTATGGTCTGTTTTCAGAGCATGCTGTGGTGATGGGTTCAGTGTGTTTGCAAGTGATCGCGGTATCGTGCTGACCTGTGGAGATGGGTCACAGGGTTGTCTGGGCCATGGAGATTGGAGCTCTGTGTCCCGGCCACGTCTCATTGAGCTGCTTCTCAGGTACGTGACACATCTATAAGTTGTTTAAACTTCTGTCTATTTTTGTGAGAAGGAACTACTGGATTAGTTACCATTCACAGAAGAAACAGAAAGAAGTTGATTAGAAAACTATCCTAAGATAATACATGTGCATATAAATGTACATACATGCATATTTTGCAGTCTTGTTAAAAAAATAAATTACTTTTTTCAAATTATAGTAATGCCCATTCATTGCACAGTTTCCATGTTTTAACAATACTTATGTAGTGATAGTGTCATGTTGTTTGGTATAGTAACAATACTTATTAATCTGTCCATGCTTTGTTTAAAAAATGCCTGTGTATAGTCAATAGGATAACAAGTTTTGTCAACTTATATTAATTCATCTCAAGTATCATATCCTCAGTAGAACCAGTACTCAGATCTAATTACGTCTTTTTTTTGTTTAAATTCACCATTTGCTCCATTAAATCATTACACTCCCAGCCCTAATGGTGTTTTCAGCATGTATGTTTTAAGAGCCAATTGCATTCTAAATAATAAAGGAAGTCCTGTGTCTGCTTTAAGTTAACAGTTTGTACAACAGACCCTAATCAAAGTTTTGTTTATCTGTACACATGCTATCAATTAGTGTAGATATTGATTTTTGATCTGTGGAAGGTGTCCTGATAATTGTTCATTTATTCTGGTCATAGGTACACAGGAGTCAATACTTTTCTCAATCCTCAACATATACATATACATAATTTATTGGCAAATTGACAATTAAGTCTTTGGCCATTTACAAAGTAGAGATCATGGCAAAGATGCATTTACAAGTATAAAACATATAACAAAGAACAGAAATTAAAGAAAAGAAAAAATGACAATAGAAACAGTTATTAATGACAAGGTATCACTAGACTTTCACCAAAACATGTCAGATAATTAATAATAAATAATTTGCAACGTGTATTATGAAAGTTATATTTGAACACAATGTACTTAAGCTGTATTGGTAAATTCTCAATCCTCAACAACTGAGACATTAAAAAACAGCAGCATTTATAATTTGTCATTGCATTTAAAGAATAATCAAACAAACCCATCATGATCGTGTCTTTGATTATAAGCATGACTAAATATTCATTGATCATTAGCATGACTAAATATTCATTGATCATTAGCATGACTTAATCTCTATTTGTTGCTCGTTTACACATTATCTTTATATTCATTGCATATCCTATTTCTGTTGATCACATCTATGTATAAGTTCTGTACTCTTCCTCAACAGTGTGGATGTAGTATCTGTGGCATGCGGAACACATCATGTGGTGGTGGTTGGGAGTGAAGGTGAGGTGTTTGCCTGGGGTGATGGCAAGGATGGCAAACTGGGGCTTGGAGATGAGGAGAGTCAGTAAGTATTGCATTTATATGAAATCAAATAGTGTAATAGTTAAATGGAACCATGTTTCTTACTTATATGAGGAAAGTTTCCTGAAAACAGGCATTAAAGCATTTACTTGTAATCATTTCTAATACACAAAGGTAATACATCAAAGTTAAACTCATATGTAATAAACATTCACATTCAAATGCTTTCTTTAATTATCTGACCTTCCTCTTGTCTATGTATGAGTATATTTGTAAATCCTAAGAACAATATAACTTGTAGTAAATTTGTTTATTCAGAGTATGAAGAAAAATCAAGTGCCAAGCTCGTTTAGTTACTTTTACTTTGTTACTTTACATTGTTTTAGTTGAACCATATCTATGAATTCTTCTTGGACACATTTCCTATTGGAATAGTCAATTTGTATGAGCAGGAGTTTTCACACATTTGTGAATGACAGTTCACAAATGTGTGAAAAACATTTTAATACAAGTATTTTATATCCTAAGATTTATTATCATTACAAGTCATATAATCCATTACTTTATATATCTGTCTGATTGTAGCTGCCAGCCTGTGAGAGTTGCTGTCTCAGAGCCTGTATTAATCTCTGATGTATTCTGTGGGGTCGATGGCACCATGTTTCTCACAGACGTTGGCAGCGTGTTTGCCTGTGGAAGTAATTCCCAGAATAAGCTTGGCCTTAACAACAGACATGGCTTCATTGCTGCCATGAGAAACATCTTCACAAGGGTATGCTGTTGTGTTGAATTTGTAATATTACCCCTTAGCTTGCTACATTTATAAATAATTATTACACAATTTGTCTTATTTGCCCACATCTAGATACAAGTATAACAAGAAATGTTAGATAACTGTGATGATGTTGATCAGAAAACTCCCCGCAGGAATCTTGCTGATCTGGATCTACACTATTTGCCTAAACCATAGAAATTTGTGCTTAGCATGCTAAAAGTTAATACATGCTAAATCAACATAAAGGATGATTTTCCCCCAGTTTTTGTGCTCTCTTTTTATGGGGTTTTAATGCAATTTATGACAAGGTAAAATTATGTTCTTATACAGAATAACTTAAAATTACACAAAGCAAATATTCTTGATAATTTATTTTAAGACATCACTCATATCTTGCTTTGGTGCACTGTCATAATTTTGTTGAAATTAATTCAAACAAAAAAATTCTGTCAGCAATAATAACAATGTTATCTTAGCTTAGGTGCAAGATGAGGGCTGCTTAATTAGCGTTATATTTAAGGATCAAAGCAAAAGGATATAAAAGACATGTGAAACTGACTTAACTTGAAGCTTAGGCAGGTTAGTAAAACTAGCACCACACTAGCATTTTTTTTATTAAATAATCTGATTTTGTCTTTTCTTTAGTGTGAGGTTGAAGGTCAGAAGGTGCCAACCTCAGTTAGAGCCCTGGCAAGACATAAAGTGTTGTACATCTCTATGGGTTGTCACCATACTGCTGTCATAGTAGAACCGGGACACGTGTACACTTTTGGTCGCAATGTAGAGGGGCAGCTGGGCATAGAGGGCACCAAACCTGCCAATGCCCCCGTAGAGGTCAAGTCAATGTCAGACAAACATGTTGTGGTGAGTGCAATTAAAGAAAAGGTTCAGCAGTCTTTGAATTAAATTGTCCATTACACATTAAATACTATATTTAGTATTTTCTTTAGACTTTAGCTTTGAAAGAATTTAAGTCTTTATTAAAGTTTACTCAATACATTTCAATATATTATTATCCCTTGCAACAGCGAGTACAATGTGGGGACCATTACACTGTGTCCAGCACAAAGGAGAATGAGATCTACTACTGGGGCCTGCGATTCAGGGACCAAGGATCACCCAACCCTGACCCGGTAGCTGAGAGCAGGGAGTCTCTCAACAAGGACGACCTACGAGTGGAATCAGTGACGCCCCGTAATGCATCCCACTCACGCCAAGCCAGTACCACCAGTGGCATTAGCCTGAACAGTCTTAAGGAAAATGAAGGTAACATATGGCTGATATGGCTTATGTCTGGGATATACTCACATAGTTAAAAAACATTATGTGAAAAAAATGCTTTAGTCGCTCTAAAAAGGTTAAATACTCTTGAGCTTAAAACACAGGTGTAATAATCTAAAAATAGAATGTTAAATTGACTTATTAACAAATTAAGTTTAGTGACATCTTGAAACAGTACCCCTGTAGTCTGCTTCATGGTATCTATACACACAAATTACCTGTGTATATATGAAACCCTGATAATTATGGGGAGAACTGATTGTGTCTAAATACCTGTCAAAATATTTAAATATAATCATATTGCAATTACCATATAACCATTATTGTGCAATGTATTTTTACCATACTATACAGATGGTAACGATTTGACAGAGAAGGATTCCCAGCAGAACCAGGCCACAGACCGTCCAGTGAGCATGGATAGTACAGTGTCACTGACAGACAGTGGGTATACAGGGGACGCCAGCACCAGCACAGACATCACAACACGACCAGGCTTCAGACCTCTCAGTAAGTGATTGCGGGTTCTTGTATAATCATATTCTCTGGTTGATGTTTGGAATCAGCTAGTTCTTTTTATTTTAATTACTAAATGGATATTAAGGGTATATATTTCTTAATGCATATAAAAGCCTGCAGACTTGCAGATGCTACAACAAAACTATTGCTTAAATATTCAGGCAAACAAATAAGTCTAGCAATTTTGTATGGTGTGTATGCAAATGTATTATTATACCTAGATTAGTTGTATTTAAAATGAAGACAAAAAGGATATACCTGTACTGTGAACTTGGAAGGTAGCTATCTTTACACTTAGCCTGCTGAGAAAGAGTTGATAAAACATTGGAAAACAGTGCTGTTTCAGACCAACAGACTTCCAATGGGAGGATTGGTCAGGATCTACACTACATGTTCATAAGACACTATGAAAGAAACTACTGGTAATAACCGTCCTTGGAGTTGTTAGCAAATAACAAAGAATTGTGTTTTTGTTATTACTAAATAAAGCATGCCAACTTTAAATTGCTTGCAGGCAGTGTGCCCCGTCGGTCCACCAGTGCAAGCAGTAGGGAGAACACCAAGGAGAAAGAGAAAGACGCAGATGCCTGTAAAGACACATCCAAGATCATCTATCCACCAGACCATCTCATGAGGTAAGTCTTGGATATATTTATTTTTTATAAAATTCCCATTTAACATATTTTCAAAACATTTTCCAGTGGTAAAACTGTTCATTTAGTGATTTGCAGATTTTCAATTTTGTTTTTCTTCGAAGCCTCTCTAAAACAGATTGGCATTCTCTTGTTTTTCTCTGAACATCTGAACATGGGTATCCCTATAACAATTTAAAAATTATGTGAACTGCTATCAAAGTTGATCATTGAAGATTTGCTTTTTTTTGTGTTTTAAATTTAGTTTCTAATGGTTTGGTTAATTTAACATTGCAACACTATATGGGTTCACATTTTTAAATAACTTATACCTGAACAAATCCAAAGGCTTGATTGGTTGGTCAATCTCTGGTCATATGTGATTAAATATCAAGTAAAATTAACTCTGAAAAAAAGTGAAATTGACCAGAGAATATGCTCACTGTTCAACATAAATTGATACAAGTTAAAATATTAGCAATAGCAGTACAACAATTATTGATGTATTCACAATGCTTTGTTAACTTTACCCAATATTATTTTTATTGTAAATATAACTTCAAAAGCAAGTAACATTTTTCACCATTAAGTTATGCTGTCATTTAAGATGTGACTGTTTGGTTATATTTCTTATGATGGTAAAAATATTTAATGATAAAATGTGGGTTATTATGGTTGCTTTGATGCAATAATTAGGTTTAGTTTATAACATAGGGAGGCCCCTGGTTTGATCCCAGGCTACAACATACTAAAGTTGTTAAAAATGATAGTGGTATAGCTCCCTTGCTAATGCTCAAGCAAATATAAGGGTAATTCCACAACTGGCAGGCCCAGTGTCAGGATAATGTGACTGGGTGTAGTATCATGCCAGGTGTTTCATGGAATGCTTTACACAGTTAGGCAGCACTATATCTACTTTAAGTGGACACTGTGTACAGATAACATGAAATAGTTTTGGTGGGACGATAAACCCTATAAACAATAAAAAAAACAGTATAACGTAATATATTTTTGCAAACCCACTTGTGACATTGACCATTTTCCTTAGTCAGTATACCCAGTTCCTTTATCCTTGTCAAAAAATGGTTTTACATTGACATTGTTTACCTGACATGAAGAAAAAATGCTCAATGAAGTTTTCAAAATAACATTTACTTGCAACATTATCATTTTAAAAAAGGTTTGTTTTCCTAGGCTTTTTCAATAAATATCCTTTATTACTATTTATAGAATCATTCCCAGTGGGGAAGAGATGTTGACCTTGACTTCCTTCTACTGTCATGGAGAAAACATATTTTTCCAAGTGGAGACTACTGCCCCTCCACCCCGCCGCAAGAGTCGCAAGAAACGAGGAATTAGGTATCAATTTAAATGGACATCTTTCTTTCAAGAATCAAAGCTATCATTTAAAAAAAAGATATACAAAATCATATTATTGATTATCTACTTTAAGTATCTGTGCAGTAGATTATCAGAAATCTTGTTAGGGGTAGATATATATTTAATCTAAAATCGATGTGATAGATGACATTGTTTTTTTAAGTAAGAAAAATATGTTAATGATATGTACAAAATATACTTGGGAATCAAATACACCCAATTGAAGACTACTAATAATAACAGAAATATTAATTTCTAAAAATATTATTGAATAACAGAACTACTCACAGGACACTGCAGGTTAAAAAAAGTATTGAAAGTTATTGTTATGCTACTGCAATACACTGTCATTATGTACATGAACTACCAATTAAAGAGAAACACTACAGTTCTCTAGAATAACTATAAAATAAAAAGTAGTGAAAAGAGATTTTGTCTGCTAGGTGAGTGGTGAGTGAATTTGTCATATTTTATAAGAGAAATTAAAAAATCTATCTTTTTCTGTGGAGAAATGAAAAAGAAAAATTGACCTTGCGTTATTATGAACATATGTGTTCTTGTATTTGCTATAAAGAGTTGCAGTATTTTTGTTACAAAGGCATATTTTTATTGCACCTGTTTATTGATAGAATATGTTTTGCTTCAGATTAAGTTAGAAAAGTCTTCTATGGACCTATCATTGCATATTGACTATCATTGCATATTGACATATCACCATGTGTAACTTTAATTTAAGTGAGACAATCAAATATGGTTAGCTTATTCAAATTAAAGAACAGTGTGTTTGTTACTTGACTATTTCAGGAAGCGTTTCAGTGGCTCCACCCTGACTGTGCCTGCCTCAGAGAAGGGTACATCAGCATCCAGTCGGGAGGGCGGGGATGAATACTCCTCTGAGGCTTCGGAGATGGACACACAAGGCACTGTGAGTTGACCAGAACTATATTTTTGCTACCATGATCAAAGCTCCTGTTTAGAGATGTTATTAGTGTTTTCCAATTTCTGTTTCACATCATGTACCCTGCAGTCCTTGTAATTGAAACTTCTAATCTCCCATATCACATAAGTCCAGATGAGGGCAAAAAGTTATAGATCAATCGTTGAAAGTTACTCCTTTTATCTCAATAGTTTCTTATAAATGTCATTCTGTGCAAAAGGAAAACCTTAACACATAGAAAGGTAAAATAGCTCCTCTGTAAGGAATGTATCTGGCCAGCTGGAACAAATTACATGATTCTACTTCATAAATTTTATCATACAAATGTTTTCCTCAAAGAGAATAGTACATAGATTAAGAAATAAGATATATTGCTCAAGATTTAGCAGATAATAGTGCCTATCTGTGCTAAAAACCTTATGAGTTAAATTATGCTGAAACACCCACTTCTATCCAATGAAAATTACTATAGCCTCAAAACACTGCCACTCTCTTTCCTCATCATCACAGGTGCCATGCCTGGTTGCGTCAGGAGCTTGCCCTGTCAGATAATGATGTCAATGATGGTAACCTTGCTGATGATACAAGTGGCCAATCAGAGGAGGAGAAGGGTCGGATTTCCATCGAGAGTTCAATGTCCAGTATTCAGATCAATCGTGACCTGACCCCATACAAGGCGACCCAAGATAGCAATCTCACTCCCAGGAACAACTTCACCAGTGCCAGTATCACAACAGCAGCAAAAAAGGTGAGATCTATTAAGTGCATAAACATGCATAAATACCTAAAAATGTTAGTTTTGCTTTATTATCATTATGGACTATATTTCTTTTAATTTGTTGATTTTTTAATAACTATACTTGCAATTTCATAACAAGGTAAAGGAAAGCATAAAATTAAACATTTGTTTCATTATAAATTTTTTTTACACAGATTTATGATTAGAAATGTGTTATAATATTACAGTTAATTAATTTGATATCCTAAAAACTGTTTCATACCTGTATATCTTTTAGAAAAGTATTCTTCGCCATTGAAAATGGCCTTCCTTATAGTCCCATCTCAAGATCACACTATGCTGTGTGATCACAGCTGGGAGGGTCATAAACCAATACAGTCAACTCTCGTTATCTCAAATTTCAAGGGACCGTAGAAAATAGTTTGAGATATCCAAAGTTTGAGTTATCCGAATTTAAGGATAGTTTGTGTAAATCTTAAAAAACTGACTATCCCCCCAGTACTAAGACCGGGTCCTTCATCAGATTGCTCGACACTTTCTCGTGTCTGGTCTGTTGCCATAACCAATCTTATTATTTTATTCAATAATCAGTACGTGTATTGTAGGTAGGTAGTGGAACAATGATAAAATCACTAACGCGACCTCTCATTTTATTTACAAGTTGAGAAGGCCATGTCAACAAGTTTTCAAAAACTGTTACAACAAGTACAAACTGAAACACTTTAATCAGCGTTAATTGATTAACGAAATTGTTGTTCATTAAATCAGCTAATTAAATAATAATCGATTAACCTCTTCTTTATATTACGTGACATCCTGATTGCCGATAATTGGCGATAAAACTCGCGCCCAAATCTTCGCGAGTTTCACGGTAGGTGTGAAAATCACTATTGTTGCCGTTTTGCATCTTATAGCAATTTGAAGTTTGAGATAGACCAGCTGATTTCAACAGTTTTATATGTGTGGGGACAAAGAATTTAGTTTGATATATCCGATAATTTGACACATCTGAATTCGAGTTAAGCGGAGTCGAACTATATAGAAACTATAGGGAAAAAAACGGGATCGTAGAAAACAGTTTGACATAACCGGAAATTTGAGGTAACCGATTTTGAGATAACGAGAGTTGACTGTATTTACAATATGCAGTGATGTCTCATTCCAGACACAACAGATGCCTGAGTCTGTCCAGTCGAGTATACCCACCCAATTTCCATAACCCTCATTAACCCATTAACCTTCAACTATTACTTCAGATAAAGCAGTGGGGTTGACACATTCCTATTTCACTTCCTTTAACATATAAATGCTTTTTTGCTAGACATCACCTCGAGATGTGAGAGTACGATCCTTCTCCAACAGCACTGAAAGTGAGGTGTCCAATCAGTCAGATGGCAGTACCAAAGATCTCACACTAGCCAGGTATTAATCATTTTTTGCCGAAACTAGCCAGGTATTAATCATTTTTTGCCAAAAACTAGCCAGGTATTAATCATTTTTTTTGGCCAAAAACTAGCCAGGTATTAATCATTTTTTGCCAAAAACTAGCCAGGTATTAATCATTTTTTGCCAAAAACTAGCCAGGTATTAATCATTTTTTGCCAAAAACTAGCCAGGTATTAATCATTTTTTGCCAAAAACTAGCCAGGTATTAATAATTTTTTGCCCAAAATTAGCCAGGTATTAATCATTTTTGCCAAAAATCATTATGTTGAGTCATGTTCAACATGTTTAAAGGAGAAGTCATATCACATCTACTCTCTGTGGTGTTAAATTATTTGAGAATATGTTAATAGATATAAAACAATTACATTATTTTCAAATACAGGTGTTCTAAGTGTATTATCCACACTATTATAACACTTGATAGCATTGCAAACACAACATTACGTAGAAAAACATGAACAGTACTTTGATCATTTGAGCAGAATTACCAATGGAAGTCATGCCAAATGTGTGCTTTAAAAGTTATGTCATAAGTGTGCTTAAAAATCATGTAAAAAGTATTCTTTAAAGGTAATTTATAACTGTGCTTTAAAAGTCATGTCAAAAGTATTCTTTAAAGGTAATGTCATAACTATGCTTAAGTCATGTCAAAAGTGTGCTTTAAAGGTAATGTTATGTGTGCTGACAAAATCATGTCAAAAGTCCTTTTTATTTGTTGGCAGGTATCTAGCATATTAACATTTTACCTTTTTACATTGTATGTAGTTGTAAGAAAAGTCTGAGGTATTGTACTATTTATCAATAAATGTTGTTTTGATGAGGTGCCATTGGGTGTTTCCTTAGAACTACTCTGCAGTGCACAGTAAATGTTTTAATAAAGTGCAAGTGTAAGTATACATGTATCTTCTCATGTAGAAGATGTCTCTTGTCTCTTATGTACTTATTAATACCCACATGTATTTGAGTTATTAGACAATTGTTGAATCTATCCATCTTAAACCAGTGATTGCTCCACAAGGACAACGCTTCTGAGACCCTCCTCAACGAAGGTCACCTCTAGTAAAGGTCGCAACAACACCACAGGTGCTCGGGCCAAGAGTGCTGTAACCAGCGGCAACCAATGGGGACATAACCGCCTAAGAAGGGGCTACACAGGGTAGGCCTGACATCAGGATTGTAACTTAAATCTATGTCTTTTTATACGTCAAGGACCTCCAGATAACTAAACCTCATGTCACTACTGCTCTATAACATTTATTTAAATAGGTGCTAGAAAAATTATGAATAGAAATATTTTAATCCATATTACATGTTATCCTGACATAACTGTGAGTTCATCATATTTGCTTTTTTTATTTTCATATTTCCCTTTTTGATAATTCTTAAAATTTTACTTCGATACACTTGTACAGTTTGATAGTGTGTGTTTTACTTACCAGTATCTACATATGTAACTATCTTAACATGTTTGATTATTTGATAATGTTACAAAAGTTTACTAGTTACTTGTTGTTTGTCATCAATGATCGTAATTTGTAAATTGAAATAAAATTAAGAATGTGAAGTTGTCATTTCCTTGCAATAAACTAGTATTATTAACGTATTTCAGAAATGATATGGCATTAAAGGAACAGTTAGCAGCTCGAGGCTTTGTCTCTGATGTGACAGTTAAACGAAGGGAAGAGGCTCTATTGGTATGGTTGATTTCATGTTGTATTCATGTGTTTGAATGATGCAAAGGTTGTATACATGTGTTTGAATGATGCAAAGGTTGTATACATATGTTTTAATGATGCAAAGGTTGTATTCATGTGTTTTAATGATGCAAAGGTTGTATTTATATGTTTTAATGATGCAAAGGTTGTATACATGTGTTTGAATGATGCAAAGGTTGTATACATGTGTTTTAATGATGCAAAGGTTGTATTTATATGTTTTAATGATGCAAAGGTTGTATTCATGTGTTTTAATGATGCAAAGGTTGTATACATGTGTTTTAATGATGCAAAGGTTGTATTTATATGTTTTAATGATGCAAAGGTTGTATTCATGTGTTTTAATGATGGAAAGGTTGTATTTATATGTTTTAATGATGCAAAGGTTGTATACACATGTTTTAATGATGCAAAGGTTGTATCCATGTGTTTAAATGATGCAAAGGTTGTATTCATGTGTTTTAATGATGCAAAGGTTGTATCCATGTGTTTTAATGATGCAAAGGTTGTATTCATGTGTTTTAATGATGCAAAGGTTGTATACATGTGTTTGAATGATGCAAAGGTTGTATCCATGTGTTTTAATGATGCAAAGGTTGTATACATATGTTTTAATGATGCAAAGGTTGTATACATGTGTTTTAATGATGCAAAGGTTGTATACATGTGTTTTAATGATGCAAAGGTTGTATACATGTGTTTTAATGATGCAAAGGTTGTATCCATGTGTTTAAATGATGCAAAGGTTGTATACATATGTTTTAATGATGCAAAGGTTGTATACATGTGTTTTAATGATGCAAAGGTTGTATACATATGTTTTAATGATGCAAAGGTTGTATACATATGTTTTAATGATGCAAAGGTTGTATACATATGTTTTAATGATGCAAAGGTTGTATACATATGTTTTAATGATGCAAAGGTTGTATCCATGTGTTTTAATAATGCAAAGGTTGTATACATAGGTTTTAATGATGCAAAGGTTGTATCCATGTGTTTAAATGATGCAAAGGTTGTATCCATGTGTTTTAATGATGCACAGGTTGTATCCATGTGTTTTAATGATGCAAAGGTTGTATTCATGTGTTTTAATGATGCAAAGGTTGTATTCATGTGTTTTAATGATGCAAAGGTTGTATTTATATGTTTTAATGATGCAAAGGTTGTATTCATATGTTTTAATGATGCAAAGGTTGTATACATGTGTTTTAATGATGCAAAGGTTGTATACATGTGTTTTAATGATGCAAAGGTTTTATTCATGTGTTTAAATGATGCAAAGGTTGTATCCATGTGTTTTAATGATGCAAAGGTTGTATGCATGTGTTTTAATGATGCAAAGGTTGTATTCATGTGTTTTAATGATGCAAAGGTTGTATTCATGTGTTTTAATGATGCACAGGTTGTATTCATATGTTTTAATGATGCAAAGGTTGTATACATATGTTTTAATGATGCAAAGGTTGTATCCATGTGTTTTAATGATGCAAAGGTTGTATTCATGTGTTTTAATGATGCAAAGGTTGTATTCATGTGTTTTAATGATGCAAAGGTTGTATTCATGTGTTTTAATGATGCAAAGGTTGTATCCATGTGTTTTAATGATGCACAGGTTGTATTCATATGTTTTAATGATGCAAAGGTTGTATTCATGTGTTTTAATGATGCAAAGGTTGTATTTATATGTTTTAATGATGCAAAGGTTGTATTCATATGTTTTAATGATGCAAAGGTTGTATACATGTGTTTTAATGATGCAAAGGTTGTATACATGTGTTTTAATGATGCAAAGGTTGTATTCATGTGTTTAAATGATGCAAAGGTTGTATCCATGTGTTTTAATGATGCAAAGGTTGTATCCATGTGTTTTAATGATGCAAAGGTTGTATTCATGTGTTTTAATGATGCAAAGGTTGTATTCATGTGTTTTAATGATGCAAAGGTTGTATCCATGTGTTTTAATGATGCAAAGGTTGTATTCATGTGTTTTAATGATGCAAAGGTTGTATACATATGTTTTAATGATGCAAAGGTTGTATACATATGTTTTAATGATGCAAAGGTTGTATCCATGTGTTTTAATGATGCAAAGGTTGTATCCATGTGTTTTAATGATGCAAAGCAGGGCTTTTTCAGGGGTTTTTGGGAAAAAGGCCCCAGCCCAAATTGGGAATTTTTGACGCGGTAAATAGTCAAATTTGGGAAAAAAATATCGACAAATCAAACCAATTGGGAAATTTCAATAGAAAAATATACATTAATTTTTCTGCATTAAATCTTAATCTGCCTTGCTTTTGTGTCCCTGAAAGTGTTACAGAGCTCTGCCAGAGTTTGTTCAGAAAGCTCTGCAAGACCTTCAATACAGATTCTTATTAAATTGGAGAGTTTTTCCTGACCAAGGGAGCTTCTCAAAGAAGTGCATAGTAGGTTCATGGTGCTGAACCCACTCTCCACAGCTTCTGTGCTGGATGGTATTATGGTCATCATCTACAGAAGTTGGTAGATTGTAGATCGCGTAGTATTTACTACTGTACAACATTTTTCGTCACTATATTTCGCGGGTCAGTATAAAAGCCGGTACTGCATGTACCGTTTTTGCTTCATAACTCCTTTCAGTTTTATACGCAGTCAAACATTTATGGCGAAAATACTTTTGTTTGTGAAATAAAAAATGATTCCTGTTAATTTTCAAACCATATATTGATTACAATGTTATCTGGAATGGCTCCGTGACGCATCTTCAACTTGCGTTACGGTATACGGCTGGGTAATAGTCTATGTTTTCACCGGTTACATTCATACATAAATTCACGGGAAAGTAGTTTTCACAGATCACCGATCAAATGTAAACAAACGATTCGCTTAATTGGAAAAGTCTCTTGATTTTATGGTTTATTGGTTATTTGTTTTTTAAAGGTAAAAGGCATTTCGGTTCAATTGGGAATTAATTCATGAGATTGGGAATTTTTTTCTTGAAATTGGGAAAAATGGTCGCTATTTTGGTATTGGGAATGGGGCCGGAGATCGGCCCTGTGAGACAGGCTGAAAAAGCCCTGCAAAGGTTGTATTCATCTGTTTTAATGATGCAAAGGTTGTATCCATGTGTTTTAATGATGCAAAGGTTGTATTCATGTGTTTTAATGATGCACAGGTTGTATTCATATGTTTTAATGATGCAAAGGTTGTATGCATGTGTTTTAATGATGCAAAGGTTGTATTCATATGTTTTAATGATGCAAAGGTTGTATCCATGTGTTTTAATGATGCAAAGGTTGTATGCATGTGTTTTAATGATGCAAAGGTTGTATGCATGTGTTTTAATGATGCAAAGGTTGTATGCATGTGTTTTAATGATGCAAAGGTTGTATTCATGTGTTTTAATGATGCAAAGGTTGTATGCATGTGTTTTAATGATGCAAAGGTTGTATGCATGTGTTTTAATGATGCAAAGGTTGTATGCATGTGTTTTAATGATGCAAAGGTTGTATCCATGTGTTTTAATGATGCAAAGGTTGTATCCATATGTTTTAATGATGCACAGGTTGCATTCATGTGTTTTAATGATGCAAAGGTTGTATTCATATGTTTTAATGATGCAAAGGTTGTATTCATATGTTTTAATGATGCAAAGGTTGCATTCATGTGTTTTAATGATGCAAAGGTTGTATCCATGTGTTTTAATGATGCAAAGGTTGTATTTATATGTTTTAATGATGCAAAGGTTGCATTCATGTGTTTTAATGATGCAAAGGTTGTATTCATGTGTTTTAATGATGCAAAGGTTGTATGCATGTGTTTTAATGATGCACAGGTTGCATTCATATGTTTTAATGATGCAAAGGTTGTATTCATGTGTTTTAATGATGCAAAGGTTGTATCCATATGTTTTAATGATGCAAAGGTTGTATTCATATGTTTTAATGATGCACAGGTTGTATCCATGTGTTTTAATGATGCAAAGGTTGCATTCATGTGTTTTAATGATGCAAAGGTTGTATTCATGTGTTTAAATGATGCAAAGGTTGTATGCATGTGTTTTAATGATGCAAAGGTTGTATGCATGTGTTTTAATGATGCAAAGGTTGTATGCATGTGTTTTAATGATGCAAAGGTTGTATCCATGTGTTTTAATGATGCAAAGGTTGTATCCATATGTTTTAATGATGCAAAGGTTGTATTCATATGTTTTAATGATGCACAGGTTGTATCCATGTGTTTTAATGATGCAAAGGTTGCATTCATGTGTTTTAATGATGCAAAGGTTGTATTCATATGTTTAAATGATGCAAAGGTTGTATTCATATGTTTTAATGATGCACAGGTTGCATTCATGTGTTTTAATGATGCAAAGGTTGTATTCATGTGTTTTAATGATGCAAAGGTTGTATTTATATGTTTTAATGATGCACAGGTTGCATTCATGTGTTTTAATGATGCAAAGGTTGTATTCATATGTTTAAATGATGCAAAGGTTGTATTCATATGTTTTAATGATGCACAGGTTGCATTCATGTGTTTTAATGATGCAAAGGTTGTATTCATGTGTTTTAATGATGCACAGGTTGCATTCATATGTTTAAATGATGCAAAGGTTGCATTCATGTGTTTTAATGATGCAAAGGTTGTATTCATATGTTTTAATGATGCAAAGGTTGCATTCATGTGTTTTAATGATGCAAAGGTTGTATTCATATGTTTTAATGATGCACAGGTTGTGTTCATATGTTTTAATGATGCACAGGTTGTATTTATGTGTTTTAATGATGCACAGGTTGTATTCATATGTTTTAATGATGCAAAGGTTGTATTCATGTGTTTTAATGATGCACAGGTTGTATTCATGTGTTTTAATGATGCACAGGTTGTATTCATGTGTTTTAATGATGCACAGGTTGTATTCATATGTTTTAATGATGCACAGGTTGTATTCATGTGTTTTAATGATGCACAGGTTGTATTCATATGTTTTAATGATGCAAAGTTTGTATTCATATGTTTTACTGATGCACAGGTTGTATTCATATGTTTTAATGATGCAAAGGTTGTATTCATATGTTTTAATGATGCAAAGGTTGTATTGATGTGTTTTAATGATGCAAAGGTTGTATTCATGTGTTTTAATGATGCAAAGGTTGTATTCATATGTTTTACTGATGCAAAGGTTGTATTCATGTGTTTTAATGATGCACAGGTTGTATTCATGTGTTTTAATTATGCACAGGTTGTATTCATATGTTTTAATGATGCACAGGTTGTATTCATGTGTTTTAATGATGCACAGGTTGCATTCATATGTTTAAATGATGCAAAGGTTGTATTCATGTGTTTTAATGATGCAAAGGTTGTATTCATATGTTTTGATGATGCAAAGGTTGCATTCATGTGTTTTAATGATGCAAAGGTTGTATTCATATGTTTTAATGATGCACAGGTTGTGTTCATATGTTTTAATGATGCACAGGTTGTATTTATGTGTTTTAATGATGCACAGGTTGTATTCATATGTTTTAATGATGCAAAGGTTGTATTCATGTGTTTTAATGATGCACAGGTTGTATTCATGTGTTTTAATGATGCACAGGTTGTATTCATGTGTTTTAATGATGCACAGGTTGTATTCATATGTTTTAATGATGCACAGGTTGTATTCATGTGTTTTAATGATGCACAGGTTGTATTCATATGTTTTAATGATGCAAAGTTTGTATTCATATGTTTTACTGATGCACAGGTTGTATTCATATGTTTTAATGATGCAAAGGTTGTATTCATATGTTTTAATGATGCAAAGGTTGTATTCATATGTTTTAATAATGCAAAGGTTGTATTCATATGTTTTACTGATGCAAAGGTTGTATTCATGTGTTTTAATGATGCACAGGTTGTATTCATGTGTTTTAATTATGCACAGGTTGTATTCATATGTTTTAATGATGCACAGGTTGTATTCATGTGTTTTAATGATGCACAGGTTGTATTCATATGTTTTAATGATGCAAAGGTTGTATTCATATATTTTAATGATGCAAAGGTTGTATTCATATGTTTTAATGATGCACAGGTTGCATTCATGTGTTTAAATGATGCAAAGGTTGTATACATGTGTTTTAATGATGCAAAGGTTGTATGCATGTGTTTTAATGATGCAAAGGTTGTATTCATATGTTTTAATGATGCAAAGGTTGTATTCATATGTTTTAATGATGCAAAGGTTGTATTCATGTGTTTTAATGATGCACAGGTTGTATTCATATGTTTTAATGATGCACAGGTTGTATTCATATGTTTTAATGATGCACAGGTTGTATTCATATGTTTTAATGATGCAATGGTTGTATTCATATGTTTTAATGATGCAAAGGTTGTATTCATATGTTTTAATGATGCAAAGGTTGTATTCATATGTTTTAATGATGCAAAGGTTGTATTCATATGTTTTAATGATGCAAAGGTTGTATTCATGTGTTTTAATGATGCACAGGTTGTATTCATATGTTTTAATGATGCACAGGTTGTATTCATGTGTTTTAATGATGCACAGGTTGTATTCATGTGTTTTAATGATGCACAGGTTGTATTCATATGTTTTAATGATGCAAAGGTTGTATTCATATGTTTTAATGATGCAAAGGTTGTATTCATATGTTTTAATGATGCACAGGTTGCATTCATGTGTTTAAATGATGCAAAGGTTGTATACATGTGTTTTAATGATGCAAAGGTTGTATGCATGTGTTTTAATGATGCAAAGGTTGTATTCATATGTTTTAATGATGCAAAGGTTGTATTCATATGTTTTAATGATGCAAAGGTTGTATTCATGTGTTTTAATGATGCACAGGTTGTATTCATATGTTTTAATGATGCACAGGTTGTATTCATATGTTTTAATGATGCACAGGTTGTATTCATATGTTTTAATGATGCAATGGTTGTATTCATATGTTTTAATGATGCAAAGGTTGTATTCATATGTTTTAATGATGCAAAGGTTGTATTCATATGTTTTAATGATGCAAAGGTTGTATTCATATGTTTTAATGATGCAATGGTTGTATTCATATGTTTTAATGATGCAAAGGTTGTATTCATATGTTTTAATGATGCAAAGGTTGTATTCATATGTTTTAATGATGCAAAGGTTGTATTCATGTGTTTTAATGATGCACAGGTTGTATTCATATGTTTTAATGATGCACAGGTTGTATTCATGTGTTTTAATGATGCACAGGTTGTATTCATGTGTTTTAATGATGCAAAGGTTGTAATAATTGTTAAACAGTTTGGTGAGGATATGATTGTAAGTTTCACTAAAACTAAAGCATTCAAAAAAAAAAAGTTGACTAAAAAGGACTACTTGTTACTTCATACTTTCTAGTATAACCTACTTATTCCCTTTATCTTTGATAATTGAAATAGGCAGGGAGTGCCTTTGGTAAGTAGTTAGAGTTGCAGATTTGTTATTCGTCAGCCTCTCACTGTGATGGCTTGAGTTGCAGTCAGGGTGAAAGTTTTTGTGTGGTAGGTTTCCCAGCTAACCTGCCGTGTGCTGTCAGTTCTAGACATATGTCTAGAGTCCTCTTCCACCAATAATTGGCTGGATGTTGCCAATATGAATATAAATTTGTCAGTGCAGTGTAATAAAAAGAAAAAAAATATTAAAAAAAAGACATCTGTTGGAAATTTTGATATAAGAAATTCATCCAGCTTGCTTGCAGAAACTGCTAGTTTGGCTTACAATGTGAGTCGTTTGCTATGAACTGCATGTAAGCCAAATGTTGCAGATATGGTTGCTTTTGCAGGAGTTGCTCATGAAGAAAAACTGATTACAGAAGTTGTTTTAATGATGAATAAGAGGCATTCCGAGTTTTATTGTACACGATTTATTTTTCTACAGGGTGAGCTGCGTATGACGCGAGAAGAGAAACAGTTGGCTGAACAGCGCCTGAAGGAGTTAGAATGGGCCCACAGACAAGAGCAGGAGAGGCTGAGACTGGAGGCTGAACAGAAGGCCATTGTAAGAAATAGTTATAATCTACAAAAGCTATTGTTTTGTTACTATAATTGTATATTACTGGTATAGAAATATATGATTTACATCACACACCAAAAAGCATAAATAAAGTTTTACAAGTCTTATAGAAACGGTTTAAATCAGTATTTAAAACATCTATATTTTAAATAATTTTTAAATGAAGACTTCTAAACAAGATGATATTTTTGCCTAATTAAACAAGATAGTAAAATTCTGAAAGTTAGCATTGGTGCACTTAAAATCCAATTCAATTTTAAACTATGTGTACTATTACTGTAGGAGAGGGAACGGCTCCTCCAAGAACAGATACTCCTGTTGAAACAAGAACTCCAGAATCAAAACTCACAGCTGAAGTCCAACCAGAAAATTGTTTCTTCCTTACAGGTAAGCCTGGAAACATTCAGCACTTAGCTGGGGATTTAATTCTGATAGTGTGCATTTCAGACATGTGATATTTCCCGATTTCCCCAAGAGACTCCCGATTTCAGGGGTCTGTCTCACGCCTCACGCTGAGCACATCAATTCTCCCACTTTGATGTTCCCGACAGACTTAATCATATTTCTCCTAAAGACTGCCCCAGATAGTGGCTACCAGCGGATCATTTATTTATACAATATTACCTACTGCAAGCGACCCTCATCTGCGTGTGTATGTGTGCAGCTAATCTGAACAGATCACTGTCAATCATTGAGTCTACCGAGTGTTCATAGGTCGCGACGATAATTTCGTGCCCCGCCTCCTGGTGTTAAAAGGCAAACTGTAATCCCTTTATTGACAATATAACCACACCCATTTAGTGAACTCATAGATCATGCCCAATCATTGCCACATATCTATTGTCTTACACAACTAATGGAAGCAATGATTAACGCATGTGCCATCATAGGCATCGAACTGAGCTTTGTTAATAGGTTGATATGAGAATTAATTTGTTTTTACCCAAATGCAGGCTCTGGATAATTAGACTTAACGTCTTTATTTTTTTTCCTTATCGAGCCAAGGTTATAATTCCCAGCATTATTATTGTGATTGACAAACATCCTGACTGCAAAAATGTACACTGATTTCTGTTTACTTTGGTACTCTAAATACACTATGTAAATCAAGTAAATATGTAGGAAAATGGACATGCATGCACTTTAATGCAGGCAACTTACATACGTGCCTTACAAACAAAAAACAAACTAATGCTAATTATATGTGTGACATCATCGCGTCATAGCGCCATTTTGTCAGCAGACTGCTGCATTTGTTGAAACGGATGCATTCGTGTGTACTTACTCTAGTATTGTAGTATTGGTTTTCTTTTTCTTAAACCAAGACAATTGTGTACAGTTTTACCATGTTAGGGTTAGTGTCTCAATGGTCGACTCATCCTGGAAATAAAAACTAAAGGGAGTGGACAAAGCGAGCGATCAAAGCAAAGAATCACCAATTAAGATTCTAAGCCTATACTCAGAACTTGTTGAGTGTAATTAACATGGTTTGAAATAAACATTATGTGAAAGTAATAATGTGCATATGAAATTAACATTAATACAAGTTTGCATGAAAGAGATGAATGTGTAAAAATACACAGAGTTTGCAACAAGTATATTTGAGCATTCTGCTACTAAAACAATCAATGATTCTAATTTGATACTTTGTAAAGTCTTTTGCTAACTGCATAGTATTTAGGACATTATCGGCACTCACAAAACAACACATTGTGTTAGACATATAGACAAGCTTCTAGACCTGAAATATGTCGGGGGTGGGCATTAGGAGACAAATCTGCAAGGGTCACAGTTACATTGGAACACATCAAATCTAAGAAATGGTGAACATTTTCCAACATTACGTAAAGCTTGCTTTGACTTAGAGAAGTAAATCGTTTCTTTACTTTACAATAGTGTTGTTTCTATTTGAAAAAAAATTTGTCTTCTTCCTGCAAATAAGCATTTATCATAAAAGTAAATGATTTTCGTGACAGTTGATACCATTTTATTGTATGCATGAGCAGTAAATAAAATGCCAACCATAGACACTTTTAAAACATATGTTCCATTTCAACTACCCTTAGTTCAAACCAGTTTACATCATACATTGTCAAAAGATGAATTCTTTAATAAATGAAAAATAATTTTATCTTTCTTTACATTGGTATGTGACCAATATATGTAAAAAAAATCTGGACAGTTATCTGTTTTCTACTTTGTCATAGAAAAACACTTGTTTTCTATTTATTCTTGACAAGTATAATGTCTTCATGTATTCTAAATTTATTAAACTTTGTTTAGACAGTAATGGTATCAAAGTGTGCACCACTTATATTTTATAATTATCAAAACTCTATTGTCACTAACTTACAAATTATATAAACTATTTTTATGCTTGCATACTCATTATTTCTTTGGAAGCCTTTTTTCAATTCATTGGTAAGTGCTGTTGACACTTGACTTTTTTACACCATGTTTGGCTGTTGTTTTTGAAGGTCGCATGCTTGAAACCAAAGCATACAATTTATGTCTAGATAGTGAACTAAAATATGCTAGATATATTTCAAAATACATTTAAAAATATTGTAAAGAATTTTTTTTTTACTGAAATTACTAAAATTATTGACACAAAAAGATAAAAAAAAAATGCTGTTTTACAAATAGAAATAGACCACAAAGTCAATTTTACGCACATACATGGAAATCTCACTCCCTGGCATCCCAATCTCTCTTTCTGGGAGCCTTAGTCTCCCTCTTTGGGGACCAAGGAAATATCACATTTCTGGTATTTACCCTTTTTCAATGGTTGTCTGTTTCTAAGACAAACATATTTAACAACAAACTTGTAATACTATTCAAAAGTATATACCTAACCATAGTAAGGACCAGCAAACATGCTATTTAGCCATAAACTTAATAATAATATGTTGAAAGAATTATGCTTGAGAATTTTCGAGCATGCTTGACTGTTTGTCAGTTCTGTGTAAAGATCTTTGCTTTTTATTTAATAACTCTTGTTGATTTGATGCCCTCTATGTATAAGTAGTTATGTCATAAAAAAGAAAATACTATTTTTTCCTCAGGAGCAACTAGAGAAGGTTCAGAAGAAGAAAAAACAAGGAGGTATTGGGGGTGGCATTACTGGTTCATCCGAGAGTAAGGTGTGTTCTCTCCAGTGATGGTGTACGATCAAGAAATGGCTGGTTCCTGTGTTATACTTTAATATGGCTTGTCTGAGAGAAACCCAGATGGTTGAATGATAAATGTTATAATAGAGAAACCAGTGCAAACTATGTGGCAATATTGCATACACTGTTGACATGTTTTAAAACATTTTTGCTGTGAGATTAATTTTGCTTTCAGAAAATTATATGGGAAAAAGTAAGAATTAACTAGCTGTTATTAACAAATGAAACAGGTTAAGGGTAACATTGATATATATTACAACACTGCTGCTGGTCCCTGGGATGGTTTGTATCCATTATTGAGGCAATATAACAAATCATGGACATTTTGTATTAATGTTGTTGTTTTTATTGCTAGTATGGTGTTATATGAGAGAAAACAGTGCGAGCTATAATTATGATATAGTTTTCTTACATAATGTTGCAGCCATGTTAAGAGTTCCTATGTTACTTGCTATGATATCTGTTATGGTTACATGAGGTGTCTCATCTCACATGTAATGTCAGGTTTAAGATTTTTATATGTCCTAGGTTGGGGTTAGGGTCATATTTCATTGTAAGATAGATTCAATCTAATGATGTATTTTGCTGAGTAATGTTGTGTTTCTGATTTTGTATATCAAAGGACCCATGTCTTGAATGCTTTAATGTATGCATTGTTCTCTGGGCCATGTCTGTAATACATATGTGTTCATTTGTGTGTGTTTGAATGCATGAATTAGTGCTTCTGTTTTCTACCAACCCTTTATATGCTAGCCATATATTCACCTCATTAACATATAACAAACCCAGCCCTTATGGTGTTTTCCAGGGTTTAAATATATGTTTTGACATATAAATCAATGCAACATATTGCATGTTTGTGAGATGTATGTTACTTTTGATAATTTTATGTCAGTTTTAATACTGTTATAATGAGCTGTGTTAAAGAATTATAAAGATCTTTGCTGTTATAAAATATATAAACTTTTGATATAAGAATTGTTTATACATTGTGTAAATGTGCTGGCACATAGTTTCTGTTTACCTGGTAGATTACAGAAGAACAATAGACACGAATTGGTGGTCACTGATGGATCCCAATTCTTAATTTTATTCCAAAACATTGCAATAATCTCAGAGTAATAGAGTGGCATCAACAAAGTAAGAATAAATGAGTGTTGAAGTAGACAGAAAAAATAAATTGTAGAATGCATTGTCAACAACTCTACCTTTGATGCCCATTATTTCTTATAATGCTATGTTTCATAGGTAATGGAGTGTAATGTAATAAATGAACACTGGGTGCCTATGGATGTGCAGAACTTAAGCAGTTTGAAAAGATATAGTAACATGTAGATATCTTATATGACAAATAACTATACAAGCACAATTAAGGTATTGAATATTGTACCATTTATTAAATTCAGTTATATGTTAATATGTTTTTTCATAAACATTACCATGGCAAACATGAATTACAACTTAAAAATGTTTTTCTTTTAATAAAAATCATGCAATCTCTCAAATTTTAACAAAGTTTGATCTAGAAGAAGGGCTGCTAGAAGGATAAAGTGTTTACTAGTTAAAAAAAATACTATAACAATCAAAACTTGATATCACAACTCTAAGTGAAACCCAGATAGGGAGGAAGACAAAGAAATCATGGAAAACAAACATATGCATGTATGTCATTTGAAATTATGTTATTTTTTATTACATTTTGCAATATTTTGTTATTTTTTACCTTGTGTTTTCAACATATGTGTTATTAAGTCAGTAATTGTTTTAATCACAGTTCATTGAGATAAGTGTTGGATTATTTTAGTGCTCAAAACATTTCTTCTGCTATTTATTTCTATATATTAAAGAAAATTATTGATGCATAATTTTCGCTGTTTATATTATATTTTACATGTTATATTTTCTATTGAGATTATTGATTATATTAGTGCAAATAATAATAATTGAATGTTTTATAGTTTTATTTTATCATTTACAATTCAGCGCTGTGTCTATATTTGTTACTGGCTCATTATAAATGTCTCATTGACAATGGACCCTTTGATTTGTATCACACTTAAATATTCAGAAAGTATTTTATTATTATTTAAGATGACACAAATTTTTAACTACAAAACATGCTCAATAATTACATTTCATGGTTCATTGGATAGATATACATAAGTTACTGAATTAAATTGCTCAGTGAGCAAATTGTGTATAATTTCTCATTAAACATTTGGATCAAACTTGATTTTGCTCAATGCTATATCAGCATCATTAAAAGTCATACATTCTCATTTAATATCTCAAACCAAAGTCATTGGACAAATACATTATTACAAAACATCCCAAATACAGTTGAAAAACCCATAGTTATATCACATGATACTTCCTTTTTTCCAATCAATACACCAATTACATATTTTGTTATAGAACAGTTGTGTAATACAGCTTTTTGATTGATACTCATACTACTATTTCACCGAGTACTGTTGTTAAAAATTTCTTGAAATTTTTTATTGCTGATTAAAAATGTGTGATTAAAAGAATCGGACAATCGTTGTCATTTCATACAACATTTATGAAACTCCTCCAGGAAAAAAAATACTAAGTTAGCCTATGGCTTGCTTTACTATTACTTTTCCTGGACTCATTTAATAAATGTTCATATTAAATGACAACTTGTATCTGATCCTCTATGAATTACTTTTAATCCAATTTATAATGAATTTATTTATAAATTAAATAGACACACATTTACTTTTGCTAGGGTATTATCTGTTAGTCTATGGCAGAATTTCTACCAAAGGTTATGCTGCCTTTAAAGAATAAGCATGTAGTGAACATCATGAAATGATGGCCCACTTTGCTTAAGATTTTATTCTGTTGGTCAGTTGTGTTTGCTAAAAATGTTACACTCATTAACTAAAAAAAGATGTATTTATGAAGAGAAGTGGGGCACGTGATAGCAATTAAAAATAAATGAAAACAACAAAACCATTATCATTATTCCCACTCACAACTGTAAGATGTTTCACTTTTGAATTTGAAAGGGAAAACATGATTCCATGTTTTAACTTTTAAAACGTTTTTTACTGTTATTCGTTTTTCATTGTAGATTTTCAGAATAATTGTGTGTTGGACAAAACTCTCCCAATCAATTTTCCCTGGTGGAAATTACACCACATGATTAGTTTTAATGGTGGGCAAAACACGCCTCAATCTTTTTAAGGAAACATGAAATTTTAAATGGAATTGGTCTGTGAATCCCTTTTTTTTTTCATTTTCTATTGTATGCTCAAGCAATGAACAAAGAAAATATTCAAAATACATAAAACCCAAACAAATACAACTTTGTCCAAGTTTCACAGAGAATTGGCCATGACTGACAACCTACACTACAATAAGTGATAAATGCTCACACATTTAGTTTAGCACCTTGAGAGTAGAGTAGAATAACTAATCAGTATGAACATGCGAGGTATAGTACACCCTTTATTGGAATTTAACAATACTTGAAGTCAAGTATTTTGCAATAATGAAGTCAAGCATTAAAAGACAAATACTAAGAAAGCACCTATCACCAATTAGAAGAATGATAAAGTTTGGATAAATGTGTAAATATTCTTTTTTGAAACAAACATTGATTTTTTCCAAGACTTTATCTTCCCATTTTATCATATCACTGTTTACTTTAGAATTGTCCAGGTCCTAGTTTGTTTCTTTTTTGTTTATATTTTGAAGCTTATATAACTTAATAAATAAGATTTGATGCCTTTGAATGTGTTTTATTTTGGGAAAACTTTTATATTTTTTATCTCTTGTCACCATTTAATGGTAGTTGTTTCCGTCCATTTTTTGTCTTTTACAGTTTTTATGCAGCCTAATATGTAAAATTGTTCTGTGGTTCACAATACATGCACATGGATTGTGTGAGGACATTCTATTTTATAAACATATATGTATGAGATCAAACAATGGTCTATATATATAATATATCTATATAGATACTGATGAATTTGTTTTGTTTTGTTGTTGTTTTATTCCTCTTTCTCATTGTCTTTCACAAATATCAATAAATATAATTAGTTTTGGATACATGTACTAGCAGCAACAAGTTATCACAATTAAAATATCATTTTCAGAGTTAAACTTCAAATATGACTTTTAAAAGAAGGAATGTCATGAGGAACAATAAAATGATGACATAATGAATATTTGTTAAACTAACTCTTATTACAATACTAATTAACCATCAAATTCAAATATTGGAAGAATTTTTATTCTTGACTTGTAGATCTATTTTGATTTTAACCATAGGCACACATATGGCAACCTCATATGCCAGCATATTCATGGGATATCTTAAATTTTAAAACACAGTTTTAAGATCTACTCCAATATGGGGGGGGGGGGTAACCTCACTGAAAAGTCGGATAAATTTTGTGCTTTTGAGAACTGTGGTTAGACTTTGTTTCTTCAGAACTTTATAATACTGCTAACTCATATAAGTTCATACCTCTGTCATATCATACCCATTTAGACAGCCTTCATATCATACACCTTCATTCTGTCATTAAGCCATACGTGTTCATACTTCTGTAAAACCATACCTGTTCATTCTACCATTAGATAATATCCGTTCATACTGCTGTCAAATCGTATTTGTTTAGGACGTTGTCTAAACATACCTGCGGTAAAATTCCATCCGTTTATACTGCTGTCAAATCACACTTGTTTAGGACGTTGTCTAAACATACCTGCCGTAAAATCTTATCCGTACATACTGCTGTCAAATCACACTTGTTTAGAATGTTGTCTAAACATACCTGCTGTAGAATCCTGTTCATATTGCTGTCAAATCGGACCCATTTAGACTGCTGTAAAATCCTACCAGTTTATACTACCATAAAACCATACCCGTCCAGACTGCCTTTAACCCATACCCGTCCCCGTCCAGACTGTCTTCAACCATACCAGTCCCCGTCCAGACTGTCTTCAACCATACCCGTCCCCGTCTAGACTGTCTTCAACCATACCCGTCCAGACTGCCTTCAGCCATACCCGGCCAGACTGTCTTCATCCATACAAATCCAGACTGCCTTCAGCCATACCCGTCCAGACTGCCTTCAACCAAACCCGTCAAGACTGTCTTCAACCATACCCGTCCAGACTGCCTTCAAACCATACCTGTCCAGACTGTCTTCAACCATACCCGTCCAGACTGTCTTCAGCCATACCCGTCCAGACTGCCTTTAACCCATACCTGTCCCAGTCCAGACTGTCTTCAAACCATACCTGTCCAGACTGCCTTCAACCATACCCATCCAGACTGTCTTCAGCCATACAAGTCCAGACTGTCTTAAGCCATACCCGTCCAAACTGCCTTCAACCATACCCGTCCAGACTGCCTTCAAGCCATACCCATCCAGACTGCCTTCAAGCCATACCCGGCCAGACTGTCTTCAAACCTTACCCGTCCAGACTGCCTTCAAACCATACCCGTCCAGATTGCTTTCAAACCATATCTGTCCAGACTGCTTTCAAACCATACCCGTCCAGACTGCCTTCAGCCATACCCGTCCAGACTGCCTTCAGCCATACCCGTCCAGACTGTCTTCAGCCATACCCGTCCAGACTGCTTTCAAACCATACCCTTCTAGACTGTCTTCAGCCATACCCGTCCAGACTGTCTTCAGCCATATCCGTCCAGACTGCCTTCAAACCATATCTGTCCAGACTGCCTTCAAACCATACCTGTCCAGACTGCTTTCAAACCATACCCTTCTAGACTGTCTTCAGCCATACCCGTCCAGACTGTCTTCAGCCATACCCGTCAAGACTGTTTTCAAACCATGTCCGTCCAGACTGCCTTCAAACCATCCCGTCCAGACTGCCTTCAAAGCATATCCGTCCAGACTGTCTTCAAACCATAACTGTCCAGACTGCTTTCAAACCATGCCCATCCAGACTGACATCAAACCATGCCCGTCCAGACTGTCTTCAAACCATACCCGTCCAGACTGTCTTCAAACCATACCAGTCCAGATTGTCTTTAAACCATACCCTTCCCGACTGCCTTCAAAGCATGCCCGTCTGGACTGCCTTCAACCAGGCTCGTCCCGACTGCCTTCAAAGCATGCCCGTCCAGACTGCCCTAAAACCATGCCCGTCCCGACTGCCTTCAAAGCATGCCCGTCTAGACTGCCTTCAAACCATACCCGTCCAGACAGCCTTAAAACCATACCCGTCCAGACTGCCTTCAAACCATGCCCGTCCAGACAGCCTTCAAACCATGCTCGTCCAGACGGTCTTTAAACCATACCCGTCCAGACTGCCTTCAAACCATGCTCATCCAGACTGTCTTCAAGCCATGCCCGTCCAGACTGTCTTCAGCCATACCCGGTCAGACTGTCTTCAGCCATACAAGTCCAGACTGTCTTAAGCCATGCCCGTCCAGACTGCCTTCAAACCATGCCCGTCCAGACTGTCTTCAAACCATGCCCGTCCAGACTGCCTTCAAACCATGCCCGTCCAGACTGTCTTCAAACCATGCCCGTCCAGACTGCCTTCAAACCATACCCGTCCAGACTGCCTTCAAACCATGCCCGTCCAGACAGCCTTCAAACCATGCCCGTCCAGACTGCCTTCAAGCCATATCCGTCCAGACTGTCTTCAAACCATACCCGTTCGGACTGTCTTCAAACCATACCCGTTCGGACTGTCTTCAAACCATACCCGTCCAGACTGCCTTCAAGCCATATCCGTCCAGACTGCCTTCAAACCATGCCCGTCCAGACTGCCTTCAAACCATACCCGTCCAGACTGTCTTCAGCCATACCCGGCCAGACTGTCTTCAGCCATACAAGTCCAGACTGTCTTAAGCCATACCCGTCCAGACTTCCTTCAACCATACCCATCCAGACTGCCTTCAAGCCATACCCGTCCAGACTGCCTTCAAACCATACCCATCCAGACTGCCTTCAAGCCATACCCATCCAGACTGCCTTCAAACCATACCCGTCCAGACTGCCTTCAAACCATACCCGTCCAGACTGTTTTCAAACCATACCCGTCCAGACTGCCTTCAAACCATACCCATCCAGACTGCCTTCAAACCATACCCATCCAGACTGCCTTCAAACCATACCCGACCAGACTGCCTTCAATCCATGCCCGTCCAGACTGCCTTCAAACCATACCATCCAGGCTGCCTTCAAACCATACCCATCCAGACTGCCTTCAAACCATACCCATCCAAACTGCCTTCAAGCCATTCCCGGCCAGACTGTTTTCAAACCATACCCGTCCAGACTGCCTTCAAACCATACCCATCCAGACTGCCTTCAAACCATACCCATCCAGACTGCCTTCAAACCATACCCGTCCAGACTGCCTTCAAACCATACCCATCCAGACTGCCTTCAAGCCATTCCCGGCCAGACTGTTTTCAAACCATACCCGTCCAGACTGCCTTCAAACCATACCCATTCAGACTGCCTTCAAACCATACCCATCCAGACTGTTTTCAAACCTTACCCGTCCAGATTGCCTTCAAACCATACCCGTCCGGACTGCCTTCAAACCATACCTGTCCAAACTGCTTTCAAACCATACCCTTCTAGACTGTCTTCAGCCATGCCCGTCCAGACTGTCTTCAGCCATACCCGTCAAGACTGCCTTCAAACCATATCCGTCCAGACTGCCTTCAAACCATCCCGTCCAGACTGCCTTCAAAGCATACCCGTCCAGACTGCCTTCAAACCATACCTGTCCAGACTGCTTTCAAACCATACCTGTCCAGATTGCTTTCAAACCATGCCGTCCAGACTGTCATCAAACCATGCCCGTCCAGACTGCCATAATATCATATCCGTTCATACTTCTGTATAATCATAAGCGTTTGACAGCTTTAAAATTGTGCTTAACACCACATAATAATTTACACATAACAGACAACTTAAAACATGTAAATCTTTAATTGCTTTTTGTTATACACATGTACACCTTAGTATATAATTTGAGTCTGTTTGCCTTTATAAAAAGCGGCCCTTGATTTAAAACCTATAACCTCTATAGAAGCAATTATTGTCTTTGTACACTTAAATGATTGGTTGTCATTTAAGCTGTGAATAAGTTATAGCGTCATACACATATTATTCAGTTAATTACTTCAGTTTTATTTTTTAATGTCAAGCCTTACCGATAAACAATATCAAACAAGGCTTCTATTATTATGATTTGGTTAGGAGAAAAGCTAATTCCAAAATTGTCTTCCACTCCAGAAGACAAGCATTCAGCAGTGTCATTCATGTGTTTTTTAAAAGTTAAAACAATGTCCTGATCTGCAGAATATGCTGGAAAAGGCTATTTTAAGCTGCATTGCTTCTTTCATAAAATGGCGCTACAACATGAATAAAGGGTCTAATAAAACACACGACAGATTCGAATTATTTTACATACGTTATTTGTCTTCATCTACAGCGAACACATATGTCCCAGTGCATGTAATTCATGTTGTCATTTAATTAATCCTATACGGATTGTTACGTCTATTTCTTTGGTTCCTCATTTCCGTCTTCAAATAAACAGGATGCTGGAACAATTGACTCTTCTCTGGTCATTCTTTTTCTTGATTAAAAAAAACACAACAATTTCATTTACAATCAACAATTTTTTGTAGTCTTCTAATCGAATTGATACCTCTCTCTCTCTCTCTCTTCTAAACACAATATGGACATAATTTTTCAATGACTTTCGTTATAACTTATCAAAGAAAACGTTAGTGCTTGGAATTTTTTTCAAGTAGCTCGGCTTTCTTTTCATTGCTTGCATTTGAGAAAACTACCAGGAAGTGCGAGGTAGAGCTCTGTAAAACCGGTTTAAGCACACCAGTCGGTCAATATTGCCGACTGACCGCTCCAAGGCGGTAACTGTCGTGTTTGCTCTTTTTGTTAAATGACTCCTAACAGTGTTGATCTTACTTTTACATTTGACTGGCATGTAAAAACCTTTGTCCTGTGCCTTTTCACGTTTTGGTATATGTTGCAATGCTTATAGGACTTTATCATAATTATATTCTTATTCTATCGCAAAAACAAAGTATTCAGAAGTTCGTTGTGTGTTAAAGTTGACGTATTCACTTTTATACATTGAACATAAACAAAGAGAAATCCTTTATCAAATATGGCAGAAAGGGAAGACGTTTTTCTTGAGCTGTGTATTTACATTTAAATTCCAAATTCTAGGTTATTCATCTGTTATAGAGTTAAATGTTGTCATGAATACGGATAACAAGCAAGAATCGGTTCAGAATTTGAACCTTCAAACAAACGGTTTGGTGTTATGCAGTTTAACCCACTTTTGTTTTGTTTCCGTTCTCTGTAAAATGTGTGACCTAATTAGAGACAAACACCTGAAAATTCTTACAAAAGCCTAAATATCAGTACTTGGTATCATGCTGGTTAAAGCGGAGTCCTCAAATCAAAATATGTTAGTATAGTAGTTCAGACAAAAAGGTTAGTAAGCATGGTTTAAATACATCAATTAGACAGCCGACATATGCTAATTATAACTTTACAAATGTACAATGTAAATGTGCTTTTGCAAGTCATACTTATTGCACGAATACCTTTACATTTGTGTACATTTCAATACAGCTTGCCAATATAAAACGCATATTGACATTAATATTATGTTTCTCATGTACATATCTACATTTACTATGTTTGAAATATGGTCCTTGGTAATGACCATCTATGTATGACCATCTTTGAGCAACTTAATTATAAATACAAGAAAGAAACAGTTTGTTTTCGTGCAGATGTCATTTTTATTACCGTGCCTTTAAGCAAACTGTAAGTATATGGAGAAAAAACAACTTGCATTAAGGCCATTTTGAGAAATCACAACAGACAAATGGTTCAAGTTAAATAAGTCGAATTGATATAAAGCAACAGGAAAACCAACATATTAAGTCAGGAATTGTATCTCGAATTCATATCAGTAATTCCTGTTACGAAAGGAATATAAATGCCTTTGTCATAGCGACTAACACGTCGTCCTAACAGCAAATACAAATGATTTATCTGTCAATTAAATGCAATAATCATCATATAGCTAACGAATCTTGAAAAGTAAAGTATAAATAGAAGAACAAAAAGTTGAAAATTGGTACATCTCTCCCCACCAGATACTTCCAAGGAGAGATCGTCCTGAGAACCTGAGAAGTTCCGTTTTGATGCACAAGAGCACAAATCTTCTCCCATACCAAGAGCTACAAAAAGTAACTAAATCGATTCAGCAATTTGACATCTTTTTTAATTGGTCAAATATCTGTACTAGCTGACCGCAAAAACTATAAAACTTAGCCGTGCTTGGTAAGATTTTATTGAAGTTTTTATCTGTTTAGGTTTTTATTCTTTCAGGACAATGTGTACACAGCTGTGTATTCTGCATACAGGCAGCTATTTTTAAACAATGTGCATCTTGTGCTTCATTTAGCCAGTTTTGCCAAATTCCTTGATCTATTTACATGTTTACAAGAGTTTTAAAGTGCGTAATCAGTGCTCTGTCACTAAGTCTGAGTATTTAGCCGATATCGGTGAACCTTTTGATATTAAAATAACAATCGGTTCGTGTATCACTATATCAGGTACAAATGTGAAACTTCCAAATATTCAAGTAATTTGTTTTGTTGTTTGAATCAATGTGTAAGCAGCTAGTAAATGTGATTACACACATTTTTCTATTACTTGGATGTCAATGCGTTGCACTTATAGGTAAATTAAAGCAAATGTCTGATTACTTATACTGAAACAGTTTTATGCCATACTGGAGAATCGAGATAATGTTGGTATAGTGACTTGGCCTTCTCGCATCTCTTCTCTTTTAGACTGGCATTGTTTATGTTTGGTTTGTAAATGAAAATTCAATTATCAATAACTATGTTACAGTTCACAGAAAAAAATACTGACTAAAGTAATTTAAAGTACACAAAGCAAAATTAACGAATCACTCGAGTCTGTCTGTTATGGACAATAATACTTAAAAGTATTTGAAAAGTATATCTGCAGAAATGTGTTATACATATATACAAAAACGTTATCGAATTTAAAAGTTATTACCGTTGTTTGATGACAGAAAAGGGAAAATGTCATTATAAATAACTGTTTCTTTTTATCGAATACTTTAGTTTACTACACTGTATTTGTTGACATCTCTATTGTTAAAAACACAAATGTACTTGAAACCGTAGGCCATGAATGAGTAACAAACAATTGTTATTGCATGTACGGATTAGAAAGTGACGCACTGATTTAAATAAATATAAAGTAACATCCCATTTTGTGTATGAGTTGTAAATGCAATCTTGTGGTTGTAAGAAGAAGGTTTTTCCCCACCAATCCCCATCTAACACGTATCCGCAGCGGCCGGCCGGATCTCAGGCCAGATACCACAAGTCGCATACAACAAAAAATTCTTCCGCGATAACAATTAATAAGATTACCATTAATGTAATCATGCACCCATACATAACCATTTTAACACAGTCTGTTCAATACATTAAGGATATGACATCACTTCTTGTTGATAAAAAAATCAACGAACAAATTTCTTATCTCTCATCCAACTAGTGTAACTGTAGTCTTTAACGAATAAGAATGTTTGATTATATTTATCACACATCCAAGAAATCAGCTGTTTTACTGACTATGAATCCCTTTGCATAGTATAGCCGGCCCTTACATGTACATAATTCGCTTTTATGAATTGGGCAAAGGGAAATAGTTCCAGTGTGAACAAATTCAATTTTCCAAGAAACATTTTTTTTACAAATCATATTAAAAAGAAAACATGACTATAGAAGCAGGTTTTTTTTTTTTTTTTAAATTTACCACTAAGAGACGATAGTTGTTGCTACGGAGAAGGGGCTGTCCGCCGCGTAGGAATACACTACTCGGTGATTCGATTCGACTTAATAGCTGCCCCATTGTCGGAGCCAAGGCTACTGAAGGTTAGACGCCACTAAATAAGTTTTCTATATATTCTATAGTAATTCGCGAAACTTTGGAACCAAATGTATCATGACCAAGCTATGATCGACCCCATAACTATATATAGGTGAAAAAAGCTATTTGTTGTCTATCAAAAAGACCCAGAAATAAGTCAACTGTTGCAACATGCAAGAAGGTCCTGCTTCATACAATGGACATACCATCGAATTACCACTCGGAAATCCCCAGATTTCAATGAAATAGGTACTTCAGGTAAAGGGGGATCAGTTCATTATTGTGCATAGGTGTGCAACATTTTTGCTTAATTTTAATTCAACATGGTTTCAGCTTTCTTTTGATACAAAAAGGTTCAGATTGCCATCAAAATAGGAAATATGATGACAAATTATAGCAACAGACAGTTATTAAAGAGCAAAAGTCGATGTCACACATTCTACTTCCGGTCGGTATTTAGTGTAATCAACCCTGAATACGTTTCACTCCGTTTATACACCGTGGGGTTTTATCTACGAAATTGCCGTATTGACGGTTAAATTTGAATAGATATCAGCCAATCAAAACAATGCTTACATTTCCGCTAGTCGTACGTGTGGAGGTTGCTAAGTATCTGGAAACTTGAATCCTCTTTGCATTGATGACGTCATTGTGGAAGGAAAACCGAAACAATGAAAGAACGAGCTTTGTCATTGGACTGCAATCTTTATTGGATTATGAAGGGACCAATGAAACATCATTACCAGAAACGGCGACAAGTGAACAAAATATCCAAAGGGCGGTGAACGGAGAATAACGGAATGGACCGGTCGTGGGTGTTCGACAATATAGCTGCCCGTGAATCAATAAAAGGATAACCCATGGTCAGGGTTATTTTCTTTCGGCGCCAGTATGTCACTTACTGCACCGGTAATAAAACAGAAACTACATTTTTAATATATTATTATCCAAACAATATTTGCTTAAAAAGTAAGTACTGAGTTCTTTCGTTTAAAGCATCATGAAAACAAAACTAAGATCTCGAAAATAAAATGTATACGTTTCCTGTTAGCACCATAATGTAATCTAACATGCCTTCTAAGATGAACTATACTTTAATGTGCTAAGTTGTTTCAAATTGATCTATAATTACATACCTGTTAACATTAATAGTAAAATATCTCGAAGAAACACGAGTTTGCAGTCAATGACACATATCAAATAGATCAAGCAAGTACAAGGCTTGCTCAGATATTATTATCGATATTATTACGATATTATCATCGTTCAAACGATTTTCAAATGTTCATCATGTAATGACAGTATCAATATAATTGAAAGTACATAAGATCCACTACCTAATACAAAATAAAACTGGACGCAAAATGTGTGTATCTGTGTGTGTGTGGGTGGGGAGGGGGCGTTGGGTGTAAGGGCGGGGTGGGGTGGGGATAACAATAAAGTATTGTCACGCTAAGACTGTCGATAAATATTAGAAGCCGCATCGCCCATATTGTGCAAAATTTATGAAGGTATTTCATCACCATATATTTTTTCATAAATATGCTCTGTTAAAATTAATATGTATTGAGTCATGTTTACCGGCAGAGCTACACCATAGTTTCCGCCTGTTAAAGCAGACGATGGCGTAATCGTGATTAAGGAATGTTTTAATACCGTACGTCTTTTCAAGCCAGGTGTGGTTTAAACAATCTTCGCATTTGTGACACCACAGAAACCGTCTAGGGATAGGTGAGAAGTAAGCTTTGTCATAACATTGCCGCAAAAAGGTGACTTTTAAAGCGGATTTAACTAAAAAGTACATTAACGTTTCCTGCTTAGATTTATAGACTGACAGTAACTTTTCCAAGAAAGGAAGGGCGTTTTCTGTTTGATATTGGATATATAGTAAACAAACAAATGGTCATTATAAACAATTCTCAAGGCATTAATGTTGTATACCCCGCAGTATTGCTTAAAACCTCAAGAATAAGGATTTATCATCAGAACTTCTTCGAGTTGAATAACAGCAATTATTCTTTTATTCTACTGTTTAAAGGACAATAGATTAAAAAGATTCTGTGGATTTGACCAGCCTGTCACAATTGGATATTATTCGGAACTCAGAAGAGGTTGTGGAAAATATCTATCATTATTTTTTCAATCGGGAACGAGTAGCTCGACATTCCCATTTGAGCGCACAGAGATGGCATGCCAGTTAGAAAAAATCGCGGCATTATTTATGTGCATGGGCAATTATATGTTTGCCCAGGATCTAAGGATGCTGTATTCATTGGCTGAAACTTGTGATTATAGTTATGGATCTGTGTTATCCACCATTCCGCACGTGCGCGGCCTGGTAGATTGCGCCGGAAAATGCTTAGAAACAAGAGCTTGCAAATCCGCAATGTATTACAAGGAATTCATCCACATGTACGCTTAATTCCGAAAAAGCAGACATGGGAACGCTGCCCACGGACTGTGGCGTGGAATATCTGTCCTTAGAAGTAGGTATGATGGTTTTACGAAACCGACTCGAGTAACATAATATTTAAAATATAAATAATATATGTTACTTTTAAATTACAATATATTTTCCTTGATATAGTTATTGTTAATATGGGTTTATCGTCCAAGCAAAAGAATTGCTGTAATCTGGAGACGGTGTTCACTTGAAGCAGATATAGGCGCTGCCCTCACTGTGTATAGCATGTAATGAAGACCTGACATGACACCACATCCAGTCACATTATCCTGACACCGGGCCAACCAGTCGTGCTACTACCCTAATATTAACATGACAGTTAGCAGGGAAGCTATACTACAACCACTTTAACGACCTTTTCCTTGGTATATGTAGATAACATTTGTGTACTCTGTAGTCTTTCAAATCCAGATACGAATATCACAATATCGACAGATTGGTGGAGGACTTCAACAAGTAACATTGGTATCCACAGAAGAACCACATACATTATTGATAGAAATATCCTTTTTCTGAATAAAACTACAGCTAAATAACTACGTATATATGGTAGTAAACATCTGGTTAGTGGCCAGTAAATAAGTGTACTTATATTTACTGTAAGCGACCCCAAATTTGTGTCGATTCTAACCATTTACATGTAGAAATCAACATTAATGTGTTGACACATGACTTCTAACCTTGAATAATGAAATGCAGAGTAATGTATACATAATCATCTACAGGGACAACGAATAGTTTCAAGCAGCTATCTCGGACCTTGCAATGTGAGCACAGAATGTAGTACCAATGGCACTGTTTGTGTCAACAACACATGCGTGTGTGAGACCGGGCTGCACTTTGCTCCAGAAGTCAACTTGTGTACAGCCACTCTCTCAGGTCAGTAAATGTTTTGTAACTTGATTGCAATGTCCGGTCATCTCATGAATACAGAGTATTGAGCAGAAATCGAAAAGAACATTCGGATAGATTTAATATTATTTAAAACAGTGTGTAACCAACACATCGGTTCACGTTAAGGTATGATCACACAGTACAGGGTATAACTGACCATCAAGTAACGAATGGAAACAGTATTAAAAACGACGTGCGCATGTCTCTGCAGCAAGCAAGATGGGTATTAGCGATTGTTGTATAACAGGAAAGAAACGGACAATACCGGATGCTTAACGGATACCACCAGATGCGTAACGGATATGTACCTTATAATATTAGCATGATCCGCATGAAAGTTCCTGTAAGGGTAATGACAAGGAGACAATACAATTGGTACTTTCAGTGCTTTTTTGGTAATTAAGTAGCTATAAATCGCATGATAGAGCGGAAATGTACACAACAAAGGCTAGAAATACAATAAAAGTAACCCTGCGCTTACACGATCCATAGATGATGTTAGTATTTATATTTGCATCTAGTCGGCAATTCTATCTGGCCTGATTTCTTTACATGCTAGAACTTTCTCGTTTAGCTAGTATAATTTATGAATGTTCTTGTAGAACGAAGTTCTTATATTCTCGTGCATCTCGTGCTGTTCAGGAACAGGTAAAATCAGTTTTTGATGCAAATTATGCATGCACTAGGTTTCTGTACACATTAGGAGGTTACATGCCAGAACACCTTGCCCTTTCTTGTTTGATTTGGATTGTCCTCTATCGTCACCAGCATGTGCAAGGAATGTTTGGACTGTTCGTCGTATACGCTTATAAAATATTTTGTGAAATATTTAACGTTAATGAAGTCGCTTGAGGTGAAATGAATATCGTGTATAAGAAATTGGGATATATTTATGACAATTACAATAAATTAAAACATACATCTTTATAAAACTTGTCCTTTGCCTTCCAATGCATGTATGATATTTTTGGCAAGTTACTGTGCAGACAACTTAACGAACTGTTTAACAAGGCTATAAAATAATTTTTGTACGTACTTTTAAAACATGTTACATTGATGCCAGATTTGATGTACATCCAACTGGTAACCAAACCATGGTCTGAATGAACATGGCATTTTTGATACAAAACGGTAGCTCATAGCATGCCATTACCGACGTGAGTCCTAATGTAAACAAGTTTGTATATCGCTAAAATCTCGTTCTGCCATTCTAATTTTCAAATACGGACTTTTTCAGAATAAAAAAGATTTCCACGAGTATTTAAATCTCAGAGAATTACCAAATTGGAGACATTTTTATCCGAGGATATCTAAATAAGAGACATTTATATCCGATGATATCTAAATTGGAGACAATTATATCCGGGGATATCTAAATAAGAGACATTTATATCCGAGGATATCTAAATTGGAGACATTTATATCCGAGGATATCTAAATTGGAGACATTTATATCCGCGGATATCTAAATTGGAGACATTTATATTCAAGGATATCTAAGTCATTAGGCCCTTTAGAAAAGGACATTGAACCGTTCTGCGATTTGTATTCGACTCCTAGTTTTACTTTGAAAGTTTTAGTTTACATCTACCTAATATGCTCACAAAAAAAGAAAAGCATATGCTATTTTTTTATATAGTAGGCCAACAATTCACCACGTGCTTTACACTTACACTGATGGGATAAGTCTGTTTATTTAAACAGGCTTCATGGACCGTTTTGAAACCATCTATTAAGTCCTTCTAAATAAACATATGGATAATTTGAACGCAATGTACACCATGGTATTTTTTGGATAATTTCACTCTCCTTCTCAAGCCTGACTATTATTTTGCCTGTATTTACTGAAGGTTTACAATAAAAATCATTGAAAGTTTCATTAAAAGCAATGAAACAACAATGACAACATGTAAAGTAATTGGGTATTATCTGTATAGAATACAACAATTGTAGGCTGCAAAATCCAAACTTTCTAACATTTTATATTATAACATTAAAATGCAGCCGTGTATAAACGAGCATTGAGATTGTCGTTTCCAAGTGTGAATCATTGATGTGTAAATTGGATGACCTTAATGATGATATCAGAACTCATAAATGATGTATCGCCTTAAAGCTGGCTTGTGGTCGTACCATCGCTTGTGGGGCTAGTTACGTGTAGCAACAACGTGAATTTTCGTCATACATTCCAAATTACAGATAAAAATAATGACTCAGATAAATCAGTTAGAATAACTAAATGTCCTGATAAACTATGAAACAATTGGCACGCAGATAATAACAATAGGGCATTAAAACATAGACCCGTCAGTTATTCTAAATTGAATAAAATCTGAAACATTGTTCAGTGCTAAATATATACTTGTGTGTGTGTGTGTGTGTGTGTGCGTGCGTGCGTGCGTGCGTGCGTGCGTGTGTGTGTGTATGTGTGTGTGTGTATGATTGTTTTGTGTTTTTGTGTTTGCGCATGAAAGGACAATCAATAAGTTGTTATGAAAAGAAAGAACATAAACACCTGGTTGGTGGCATCGGTTACACCTCTTTTGTTTCTTGTTTATCAGACTGCAAGTCGAGCGACTGGTGTTTCCATGCTACCCCTGTCTCTGAACCGTGGTCCAACAACGCAAGCCATTTAAGAATCGAGATGAAATGCTTTATGCCGTTACCTTCTGACGTCATTCCTACTGGCAAATTACGCACTGCCATAATAACTGATGAGCCTACGGTCATTCAGGTATAGTACGAATTGTAACGTTGTCGCTTTAAGCTATGACAGTGTAGCGTGTCTTCTTATATATAACACACGCAAATATACATGAGAAAAGTATAAGTACAGACGCCCTATATAGCATCGCTTGTCGCTTGGATAACGTGGAGTGTAACTGATGTTTTACACGGAAATTGCTTAGAACGGCTCCAATGTATAGTTAAATGCCCATACATCGTTCGAAAAAATGCATTTGTTAAGAGTAAATCTAAGTAGAAGTGTTTCAGGAAACCAAACGTTCTCAGCACATTTACAGGACAGTTAATAGTTAAACAGCTAAAACTGAATGCGTGTTAAGATATCAAAGCGTAAAACTAATATTTACTGTTACCGTTGAAAGACGTGGAATTAAGATTGACGAATTCTGAATAATCAAGGATTAAAATCACAAAGCATGAATGCCAGTTGAAAAAGATTTAATCTTTAACATATTCATTATTATTTCAGACCGGACCCTTGTTTATGGTTATAACGGAAGCGTTGCAAAATGTTTATAATGCAAACTGCAGGGAAACTGACAGCCACAGGCTTTCATATAAAACGCTCACTTGCGTTACGTCCCTTCCCTAACCTAAATGGTTTACGAATCAGAAGTGAAATGGATGTTCTTGTTGTCTTCCCCTCAGCGGAATATGATATAAACATGCATACTCATGTTTATTCAAGCGCACGACGCCATGCATTCATGCCTTTTCTGGCCTTAATTAAAATTTACGTTCATGGTTATAAGAGTTAAGATAATCTTTTTCTTCAGAAAATAATACTAAAGAGAAATGAACAATTTTCTGTTAATAAACAAAAATCCGTTAAACTGTGTATTTCTGTTTCCATTTTAGTCGTTCGACTTCATCAATAAGACCCAGATCTCGGACCGGGAAGTAATGTTTATCAACAGATGGAACGCTACCAACCCCTATGTGTATGGCTTCCACATGATCTACTATGGTCACGTGACCAAGTGGTTTGGCCACACGCCGACAGTTGACGTAAAAGTGCCGAATGCGCAGTGTCGTCTGACATTTTTGTAGAAGGAATATTCCGTATGATATTATTGTATTGAAAATCAATTGTCTGAAATTTTAATGCACTTTTAAAACCTACAAGACGTACACTTTTATTAATTTACCTCTAGTGATTTTGAGTTTCGTCGTTAATACAGTCGGGAGAAACCATTAGGCCTCAGGCAGTGCCGTCAGAAAGTCCTGTAGAATTTTATTATAACTATTTAATATCTATTAAACGCTATCGGATGCCCTCTGATGTACATATAGAAGTTTGTCACATATTTTTAAATAAATATTAAGTTAAAGGCATCTCGAAAGGAATGTGGTATACCACTGAGCCAGGCCCCGACCTGCTATGACCAGACCTGCTAATTGCTGGTCATCACTGCAGGGAATCTTTAGCCAATATAGTACTAATCTGTCACAGTAAAACCTCTGATGGGTTAATGCAAAACTAAATTACCTGCTAGTATGGAAGTGAGACAGTAGGCTAGTTTAACACAAAGCCATAAACATTAATGTAAGTGATAATGTGGGTTGTTTACTGTATGATCCCTTACATGTTCTTTATTGCATTAATTACTAGGTTGCAATTTTGTAACTGCATGATTACACAGCACCTCCTCATGTTAATCTGTCTGTCTGTGTGTCTGTCTGTTAATCCTGTACGCTAAAGAAATGTAACGAAACGTTACTAACATTGTAAAACGTGCTTATTTTATAATTGAACTGAAATTAATAAATAGTTTATGGAAAATCATGAGTGTTGTTTTTCTTCTTCATTTATATTATTATGACATAACAAACAAAAATCAAGTATTTAAAACAGTGTTGATTTTCTGGTATAAACATGAGTTGAGGGAAGAATTAAGAGAATGAAAGTATTTAGTAATACATAATTTATTTCCAAACTGAACGTCGCTTTTAATGATAAATTTTACAAATCAAAATAAAATATAAATTAAAATATATAAAAGAATGAAAGAAAGAAATAACAAAATGTATAAGAAATAACAAAATCAACCAACAAAGTAAGAAAGAAAACAAATAAAGATTTATATTTAATTAAATAAAAAAGAATAAACAAGAACTGATAGAATAATTTCTGGTATTTAGGATTGCGTAATTGGTATATTCACAACTATTTCCTTTACAAACTGTGAATGACTATGTTCAACCCACAAATATAGCATACATACACTTGGATCTTGAACAATACCTGTGTGACAGACACATCGTTACAGACTGTGGCAGCCTGGCTTATCAGAAAACATATGCCCTTACATGCTGGGTGGGTGAATAAATGTGTGTGTGTGTGTGTGTGTGCGTGCGTGCGTGCGTGCGTGTGTGTGAGGGGGTTGTCAGTTATATAAGGGTTTTGAGATGCCTTTAAAAACGTTTTCCTACTATAAGATGATAGGGAGTGTCGTATAATATGTGAATGAATGTGTAAAACTTCTGTCATTTTACCGATTGTTGCAACGTACATGTATAACATCAAATATATCAATGTGCATTGAGAACATAATATTTGATATTGTTGTGAAATATACCTTAATAATCGTCTTACGGCTTAAGTTTGCTAATTTGGTGTAAACTGTATTCTTGAATAAATTAATAACATATTAACCCGCATAACATTTCAATTTATGACAAAACTAGGCTACATATGAAAAAAACAACATTAAACTCCATACAAACATTATCCAAATAAGAAGCATAAAGCACAGACAACTGACCAAAACAATATCCCTTCTTGGGCTCGAGTGATTGACTTCTTCAGTTCGAGTGATTGACTCCTCCTTGAGCTCGAGTGATTGATTCCTCCTTGAGCTCTAGTATTGATTCCTCCTTGAGCTCTAGTGATTGATTCCTCCTTGAGCTCTAGTATTGATTCCTCCTTGAGCTCTAGTGATTGATTCCTTCTTAAGTTCGAGTGATTGACTCCTCCTTGAGCTTTAGTGATTGATTCCTTCTTGAGCTCGAGTGATTGATTTCTTCTTGAGCTCGAGTGATTGATTCCCTCTTGAGTTCTAGTGATTGACTTCTCCTTGAGCTCGAGTGATTGACTCCTCCTTAAGCTTTATTGATTGACTCATCCTTGAGCTCGAGTGATTGATTCCTCCTTGAGCTCGAGTGATTGATTCCTCTTTGAGCTTTAGTGATTGATTCCTCCTTGAGCTCTAGTGATTGATTTCTCCTTACGCTCTAGTATTGATTCCTCCTTGAGCTCGAATGATTGATTCTTCATTGAGCCCTAGTGATTGACTCCTCCTTGAGCTTTAGTGATTGAGTCTTCCTTAAACTCGAGTGATTGATTCCCACCTTAAGGTTTAGTGATTGGCTTCTCTTTGAGCTCTAGTGATTGATTCCTTCTTGAGCTCGAGTGACTGACTCCTCCTTGAGCTCGAGTGATTGATTCCTCCTTGCTCTCAAGTGACTGACTCCTCCTTGAGCTCTAGTGATTGATTCCTCCTTGCGCTCGAGTGATTGACGCCTCCTTAAGCATTAGTGATTGGGACCTCCTTGAGCTTTAGTGATTGACCCCTCCATGAGCTCTAGAGATTGAGTCCTCCTTTAGCTCGAGTGATTGATTACTCCTTTAGCTTTTGTTATTAACTCCTCTCTAAACTCGAGTGTTTGAATCCTCCTTGAGATCTAGTGATTGACCCCTCCTTGAGCTCTAGTGACTGACTCCTCCTTGAGCTCCAGTGAGTGACTCCTCTTTGAGCTCGAGTGACTGACTCCTCCTTGAGCTCGAGTGATTGATTCCTCCTTGAGCTCGAGTGATTGACTCCTCCTTGAGCTCGAGTGATTGACTCCTCCTTGAGCTCTAGTGACTGACTCCTCCTTGAGCTCTAGTGACTGACCCCTCCTTGAGCTCGAGTGACTGACTCCTCCTTGAGCTCGAGTGATTGACCCCTCCTTGAGCTCGAGTGACTGACTCATCCTTGAGCTCGAGTGACTGACTCCTCCTTGAGCTCGAGTGATTGACCCCTCCTTGAGCTTAAGTGATTGACCCATCCTTGAGCTCTAGTGACTGACCCCTCCTTGAGCTCTAGTGATTGACTCCTCCTTGAGCTCAAGTGACTGACTCCTCCTTGAGCTCTAGTGACTGACTCCTCCTTGAGCTCGAGTGATTGACCCCCCCCCCCCCATTGAGTTTTAGTGATTGCCTTCTCATTGAGCTCTAGTGATTGATTTCTCATTGAGCTCGAGTGATTGATTCCTCCTTGAGCTCTAGTGATTGATTTCTCCTCGAGCTTTAGTGATTGAGTCTTCCTTAAACTCGAGTGATTGATTCCCACCTTAAGGTTTAGTGATTGGCTTCTCTTTGAGCTCTAGTGATTGATTCCTTCTTGAGCTCGAGTGACTGACTCCTCCTTGAGCTCGAGTGATTGACCAACCCCCCCCCCCCCCCCCATTGAGTTTTAGTGATTGCCTTCTCATTGAGCTCTAGTGATTGATTTCTCATTGAGCTCGAGTGATTTGCTCCACCTTGAGCTCGAACGATTGACTCCTCCTTGAGCTCGAGTAATTGACCCCCCCCCCCTTGAGTTTTAGTGATTGACTTCTCTTTGAGCTCGAGTGATTGGCTCCTTCTTGAGCTCGAGTGACTGACTCCTCCTTGAGCTCGAGTGATTGACCCCCCCCCCCCATTGAGTTTTAGTGATTGCCTTCTCATTGAGCTCTAGTGATTGATTTCTCATTGAGCTCGAGTGATTGGCTCCACCTTGAGCTCGAACGATTGACTCCTCCTTGAGCTCGAGTGATTGACCCCTCCTTGAGCTTAAGTGATTGGCCCCTTCTTGAGCTCTAGTGACTGACCCCTCCTTGAGCTCTAGTGATTGACTCCTCCTTGAGCTCAAGTGACTGACTCCTCCTTGAGCTCTAGTGACTGACTCCTCCTTGAGCTCGAGTGATTGACCCCCCCCCCATTGAGTTTTAGTGATTGCCTTCTCATTGAGCTCGAGTGATTGATTCCTCCTTGAGCTCTAGTGATTGATTTCTCCTCGAGCTTTAGTGATTGAGTCTTCCTTAAACTCGAGTGATTGATTCCCACCTTAAGGTTTAGTGATTTGCTTCTCTTTGAGCTCTAGTGATTGATTCCTTCTTGAGCTCGAGTGACTGACTCCTCCTTGAGCTCGAGTGATTGACCACCCCCCCCCCCCCCCCCATTGAGTTTTAGTGATTGCCTTCTCATTGAGCTCTAGTGATTGATTTCTCATTGAGCTCGAGTGATTTGCTCCACCTTGAGCTCGAACGATTGACTCCTCCTTGAGCTCGAGTAATTGACCCCCCCCCCCCTTGAGTTTTAGTGATTGACTTCTCTTTGAGCTCGAGTGATTGGCTCCTTCTTGAGCTCGAGTGACTGACTCCTCCTTGAGCTCGAGTGATTGACCCCCCCCCCCCCCCCCATTGAGTTTTAGTGATTGCCTTCTCATTGAGCTCTAGTGATTGATTTCTCATTGAGCTCGAATGATCGATTCTTTATTGAGCCCTAGTGATTGACTCCTCCTTGAGCTTTAGTGATTGAGTCTTCCTTAAACTCGAGTGATTGATTCCCACCTTAAGGTTTAGTGATTGGCTTCTCTTTGAGCTCTAGTGATTGATTCCTTCTTGATCTCGAGTGACTGACTCCTCCTTGAGCTCGAGTGATTGATTCCTCCTTGCGCTCGAGTGACTGACTCCTCCTTGAGCTCTAGTGATTGATTCCTCCTTGCGCTCGAGTGATTGACGCCTCCTTGAGCATTAGTGATTGGGACCTCCTTGAGCTTTAGTGATTGACCCCTCTTTGAGCTCTAGAGATTGAGTCCTCCTTTAGCTCGAGTGATTGATTACTCCTTTAGCTTTTGTTATTAACTCCTCTCTAAACTCGAGTGTTTGAATCCTCCTTGAGCTCTAGTGATTGACCCCTCCTTGAGCTCTAGTGACTGACTCCTCCTTGAGCTCCAGTGAGTGACTCCTCTTTGAGCCCGAGTGACTGACTCCTCCTTGAGCTCGAGTGATTGATTCCTCCTTGAGCTCTTGTGATTGACCCCTCCTTGAGCTCTAGTGACTGACTCCTCCTTGAGCTCGAGTGACTGACTCTCCCTTGAGCTCGAGTGATTGACTCCTCCTTGAGCTCGAGTGATTGACTCCTCCTTGAGCTCGAGTGATTGACTCCTCCTTGAGCTCTAGTGACTGACTCCTCCTTGAGCTCTAGTGACTGACCCCTCCTTAAGCTCGATTGACTGACTCCTCCTTGAGCACGAGTGATTGACCCCTCCTTGAGCTCGAGTGACTGACTCCTCCTTGAGCTCGAGTGACTGACTCCTCCTTGAGCTCGAGTGATTGACCCCTTCTTGAGCTTAAGTGATTGACCCCTACTTGAGCTCTAGTGACTGACTCCTCCTTGAGCTCGAGTGACTGACTCCTCCTTGAGCTCGAGTGATTGACCCCCCCCCCCCCATTGAGTTTTAGTGATTGCCTTCTCATTGAGCTCTAGTGATTGATTTCTCATTGAGCTCGAGTGACTGACTCCTCCTTGAGCTCGAGTGATTGACCCCTCCTTGAGCTTAAGTGATTGACCCCTACTTGAGCTCTAGTGACTGACCCCTCCTTGAGCTCTAGTGATTGACTCCTCCTTGAGCTCAAGTGACTGACTCCTCCTTGAGCTCTAGTGACTGACTCCTCCTTGAGCTCGAGTGATTGACCCCCCCCCCCCCCATTGAGTTTTAGTGATTGCCTTCTCATTGAGCTCTAGTGATTGATTTCTCATTGAGCTCGAGTGATTGGCTCCACCTTGAGCTCGAACGATTGACTCCTCCTTGAGCTAGAGTGATTGACCCCTCCTTGAGCTTAAGTGATTGGCCCCTCCTTGAACTCTAGTGACTGACCCCTCCTGGAGCTCTAGTGATTGACTCCTCCTTGAGCTCAAGTGACTGACTCCTCCTTGAGCTCTAGTGACTGACTCCTCCTTGAGCTCGAGTGATTGACCCCCCCCCCCATTGAGTTTTAGTGATTGCCTTCTCATTGAGCTCTAGTGATTGATTTCTCATTGAGCTCGAGTGATTGATTCCTCCTTGAGCTCTAGTGATTGATTTCTCCTCGAGCTTTAGTGATTGAGTCTTCCTTAAACTCGAGTGATTGATTCCCACCTTAAGGTTTAGTGATTGGCTTCTCTTTGAGCTCTAGTGATTGATTCCTTCTTGAGCTCGAGTGACTGACTCCTCCTTGAGCTCGAGTGATTGACCCCCCCCACCCCCCATTGAGTTTTAGTGATTGCCTTCTCATTGAGCTCTAGTGATTGATTTCTCATTGAGCTCGAGTGATTTGCTCCACCTTAAGCTCGAACGATTGACTCCTCCTTGAGCTCTAGTGATTGATTTCTCATTGAGTATGAGTAATTGACCCCTCCTTGAGCTCGAGTGATTGACTCCTCATTGAGCTCGAGTAATTGACCCCTCCTTGAGCTCTAGCGATTGACCCCTCATTGAGCTCGAGTAATTGACCCCTCCTTGAGCTCGAGTGATTGACTCTTCCTTGAGCTCGAGTAATTGACCCCTCATTGAGCTCGAGTAATTGACCCCTCCTTGAGCTCTAGCGATTGACCCCTCCTTGAGCTCGAGTGATTGACCCCTCCTTGAGCTCTCGTGATAGATTCCTCCTTGAGCTCTAGTGATTGACCCCTTCGTTGAGCTTGAGTGACTGACTCCTCCTTGAGCTCGAGTGATTGGCTGATTCTTGGGCACGAGTGATTTTCTCCTCCTTGAGCTCGAGTAACTGACACCTTCTTGGGCTCGAATGATTGACTCTTCTTTGAGCTCGAGTGATTGACACTTTCTTGGGATCGAGTGATTGATTCCTCCTTGAGCTCGAGTGATTGATTTTTTCTTGGGCTCGGCTTTAATTTAAATTAACCGATCCAAGCTCGCTGAACTCGCCAAATCAAAATAAAGGTTTTATTAAAAGTTGTTTTTATACTTTTGGTTAGATGCAATGTATGATAATACTTACAAGATAGCATTTTCATAACTCCTAAAATTTATCGATACATATTCTCTTGCATTAATTTTAAACAAAGACAATTTGAAGTTATGCATTGGGGAAAACAATAACTTCTAAGCCTGTTGTTCGGATAGTGTTAAGTTTAACTGACATTGTCACAGACCATGCAGTATTGTTACATTTATCTAGTTTTGTTGGTTTAAAAGTCGCTGCTTCTACTATTTTACTATCATTATAAAATCTTATCTACCATGGATATGGTTAACATTTGTTGACAGAGTAAGTGAAGAACATTCACCCCACCTCCAAAATACCCAAAAACTATTTCGCCTAAAAAGCTATTTATATCAAGCGTATTCCATCTCCATGGCTCCTTTTTGCTCAACGGATCAAGGCGATAAGGAATTTTCTTGGCCGAAAAATCGATATTTCCATTTTTTATGTTTAATCTTAGACATGATCTACTATGGATATTATTCCCTTTTATTAACATTATTGAAGGACAAAACATCGTCCGCACTCAAACAAAAAATAGTTGTATTAAGTGCATTCCATCTCCAGGGAGAAAAGGTATTTTTATTTTATTATTTTTATTGGTTTATAATTTCGATTCTTCGAATAAAAAATTTAATAATGCTAAGTTATAAGCTACCACGGATTTGTTACCTTGATTAGATATGTCTTAGTAAAGGTAGAAGTTATATCCCAGGAAATTATTAAATTTTAACTTCTGCGTACACGCGTACACTTGTTCCCTATTTGGAAGTGTGCGTAAAAGATACATAAGGCGTGCCACAGTTTCACTATAAACAAATTTATCCAGGGATGAATCCAGGAGGGTAGGGGTGGGGAATGCATCCCCTCACCAACCAGGTAAAAGAGTAGAGTTGTGAAAAAACATACATCATGTAAGCTTAAAAATACTAAGCTTTAAAAAATTTTTTGTCTGTTCACTGCTTAGGTCGAAGTAAGGGTCCCTTGCTCTCTCTCTCTCTCTCTCTCTCTCTCTCTCTCTCTCTCTCTCTCTCTCTCTCTCTCTCTCTCTCTCTCATCTCTCTCCCTTCCTCTCTCTCTACGTTTATTCCCTTGCTGCGAATCCTTTTCGTATGATATCATCAAACCATTATCTACCGCTCACCAGTAGATCTCATCAAACCATTATCTACCGCTCACCGGTAGATCTCATTAAACCATTGTCTACCGATCCTATTACAATTTAAACTCGTCTTCTTTCCTGACGACTTAGCTAACTCCAAGATTTGTAATGTTAAAGTGACCACAGACCCGAACGAAGCAGCACAAACGTTTTATATAATCTTAAACATGGTCTTCTTGTAAAATTTGCTCATATTAAACAAAAACTGGTATACCTCTCACTCAACCTAAATGGTTTTCGTAAAAGGTGAAAGGAGCTTTGAAATTACGAGATCAATATCCATATTTGATATAATCTGTTGGTTCTTATCAAATGTTTCCAAAGATAAACACCAATTAAATAAAAATAAAAAGCAAGAAATTGCTAACATATCTGCTTATACTGCCAAGAATAATGACTTGTATAGCCTTATTTCGTCTCCTATTTCTACTGTAGTTTCTGCCAGGATGTGTAGGTTTATTCCTAATTAAACACATTTAAACATTGAGAGCCGTTTTACCACCTACCCATCTTGTTGGTACAGCACAATCTCATTTTTTAATGATTGTAGTATGTAGATCAGGAGGTCTCAATATTTAAACAGTTTAATTATAATTTCAGAATATTTATCAATGTATCTAAATCATATTTACGGAAGTATGAAATGCTGATTGGAATTATCGACTTAGCTGAAATTAAATAAATGGAATACATCATTGGGAGAAATAACAGCACAGCATGTCATCTAAGCAAATACATTCTAATGACATGTTTTTAATTGGGGTTTGGTTGTTCTCTTGTTTCCTCCATTCTCCTTTGTGCATTTATCTATTATATGACAAATTGATACACTTTCAATGATTTAACGAATTATTATGTTAATAAATTATACACTTGGAGTAAAAAGAAACGCAATCTTTTTAGTTCTGTCTGGGACTTCGCAATATGAAGTATCCCGTCAACTTGGGGTACACACATGCACAATTTCAAGATTATTTAAGCGTTTAGGGGAGACTGGTTCAACCATCGACCGTCCAAGACCAGGACGTCCACGCGTGACGTCACATCGTGACGACGGCTACATTAGGCTTTCACACCTCCGCAATCGGTTTCGTAACCCTCTAGAAACTGCCTTGGACCTGAGAGACCATTTTGGTGTGAGAGTCAGTATAAGGAATGTCAGAAACAGACTACGTAGCTTCAAATTACCAGCTAGACGTCGGGTTACCTCTTACCAGAGAAAGACGACATCGTCTAATGGACTTGATCACTGAACATCGACCCGGAGCATTTTCCCTCAGACAGCGGAGACAGGTCTTGTTTTCGGACAAGTCGCAGTATCGTTTGTACCAGCCGGACAGACGTCCATATGTTTACCGACGACGTGGTGAACGTTATTCGGATGCACGTGTAATAGAGCATGATAGATTTGGTGGCGGCAGTATACTGGTTTAGGATGGTATTAGCTATGGTCACAAGACACCACTGGTCTTCATCGATGTGACCCTGAATACTCAAAGTTATCGAGACACAATACTTCAACCTGTTGTCCTTCCGTTTGTACGACGTCATACCGTGGTGTTCCCAACATGTCAATGCACAACTGCATATTGCCAGGATATGTACAGCTTACCTTGCCGAGAACAACGTACCCGTACTGCCATGGCCAGCTTTTAGTCCAGATTTATCCCCTATCGAACATCTGTGGGTCGTTTTAGTCTGTCGAATACGGAAACGTCGTCCAGCACTGGCGTCACGCGAGAAATTGAAGCAATGCCCCTGGTGGAAGAGTGGGAAAACATCCATATTCACCAAGTAAACTGCTTGATAAATTCCATGCACGGGAGAATTAGAGCCGTGCTGTCAATAAATGGCGGTTATACCAGGTATTACTCCTGGATTACTTATCCATCCTTATGTTACGTTTAACGTCACATAAAGTCAATCGACAATTTGGTGTGGCACTAAAGAATGTTGCTTTCAAGCTCAAGATTTCGAAGTTTACTCTGAATTGATTGTACTGTGCATATTGCAATTACTCCATGAAATAATTGAGTATAGATCCGTAGTTGCTTATATATATTCGATATGCAGAATGCAATCAATATATATAAGGCAAATATAAACGTATCAAAATCTCGGCAAAAGGGCAGACTGGGTTGCATAAGCCGTTTTACAGAGCTCTAACATCGCACCCTTTTTCGGGTGGTCTTGCACAGTGAAAAGAAAACAAATCTATCTGAAAGAAAACAGCGTAAGCCAAAAAATCCATGAGTAGAAAATTATGACGTATAATCTGTTTTCACAGTACACCTTTTAATGTCATTATAAATATAATTGATTATCTATGAGATAAAAATATACTTCATTACTTCAAATTAACAAAAGGAAAGCAATAAATGTTATGGGGAATAAGTGTCTTTCAAGCATGTCCGTAAATTTGAAGCCGTACCAAAAACAACAACCATTTTTCGTATTAACACAAGTGATTATGTCATTAATCATCATAATCCTTTATTACATAACATATATAAGGCCCCCATACGTCTTTGTTTACGCATAAAATCTAAGCCACACTATCAAACTTGTGTGTGTAGTTAAACAGACGAGCTCGTAACAATGATTTAGTAAGACGATTTGATTACAGTACTTGTCTAGGAAAACGTCGTTTAAACAAACATTGCATTTTCTGAGACACGCATACCGTAGGGAGAGGACAGACAAACGTTTTCATATTTGCCGCAATCGACTGAAAAGAAAATCGGCAAAAAACTGCTTCAACTGGATGTTTGCTTTCAATGACAGATTGAAGGATAAAAACCTTTCAAGCCAACGAATTGTCAACCTCTCGAAAGTGTGCCTGGTTTAACTACGGCAACTGTTAACTTTACCGTTTTGACGTGCTTAGCTTACAATCAAGACAGCAGAAGCGATTTTGTTGTGCTACATGTATTAAGTATTGGCTATACAGTAAACAAATAAAGGTTCTCATTATGCAACCATTCTGTATGCATTTGAGTCGTCCACATCGCGCAGTTATTAATGGTTTTGAGACAGCTTCAACAGTCAAACGTCTTCGAATCGTCTGACAGACAACAACGACTTTGGTTGATTTTTTTGAAAGACAAATAAGCAATAGTAATCTGTGGATTTCATCATTCTTTCATATCTGGAACTGGGTTATATTTACATGTTAAAAAAACACTCAGAACAGGCATTAGACAGTGTCAGATATTACTTTCTTTAATCGGGATATTTTTACAGTTGTTCGACAGGCCATTCTGAACGCTTCAAGATGGCAGGCCGCTTTGTATTACTAGTAGCGGCATTTGTGTTTATGTGCAATTGTATGCTTGCCCAAAATATTGGAGTGTTTTATTCCTTAACTGAAACGTGTGACCATGATTATGGGTTTGTGCTATCCACCATCCCACAAGTTCGCTCATTAGTGGCTTGTGCCGGAAAATGCTCAGAGACAAGTAGTTGCAAATCCGCGATGTTTTACACAAACTCATCTGTATGTTCATTGAACGCCGACACTGCCGACATCGGAACACTACCGCCGGGTTGTGACGTAGTTTACATGTCCATAGAAGTAGGTATTATAGCCAGTAGTACGAATGTCGAAATTTACGACACAATTATTCACGTTACGGTGAAACGTATTTTTTATCTTTTCATTTTAAAGAGACGCGATTTGGAGTTGGCTTTTTGATTGTTGAAGGACAGCCAGGTTGTATGCTTATCTGCGAACAGCATTCAAGAACCACCGGCACTACTGATAGAGGGATTTCCTCAATCAATTTTCTCAATAAAAATTGACGAAACGTCTATGAATCTGTAATACATATCTGCCAATCTGGCCAATACGTTATGAAATAAACAACATTATAAAATAAATAACAAAAATACTAATGTTTACTCTAAGCCAGGGGTGGATCCATGGAGTGGGTGCGGTGCGGTGTGGTGGATGCTTCCCCCCACTAATCAGGTTAAAGAGTAAAGTTGTGAAAGCACATACATGTAAGCTAAAATACTAAGATTTTAAAGTAAATTTTGTCTGTTGACTGCTTAGGACGAAGTTAGCCCCCCTTACTGTGTTTATATATCTAGTATTTACTGCGATAAAGTTGAATGGATCTTGAGTGATACGCAAACCCTATTAAAATTTTCTGGATCCGCCCCTGCTCCAAGCGACCGGATTTTAGTTTGTGTTATGTGTATATGCTATTTAGCCATTTAAGTCAATTATATAATGAAAGCAATAAACTGTTTTCACAGCTGGCTTACAATTCATAACGATGAGATGAGTATACAATGACCAAGTTTTTTTTTTCTTTACAGGGACAGCGACCAAAACATGAAATCTCAAACAACAATCTCGAACTCTGCAATCTAACATCAGAATGCATTACCAACGGCAGTGTTTGTGTCAACAACACATGTGAATGTGAAACCGGGCTAAGTTTTTCTCCGGAAGTCGGCGTGTGTACCACAAATCGCTCAGGTTAGTAAATGTTTGTGTACATGTTTACACTGTACGGCCATCTTCGTTATTTAGATGAAACATGCAGCAATGAGCATGAGAATTTCGATATACTTCATATCCTAGATTAATAATGTTAAACGTTAAATGTTTTTACTTGTAACCTAACCCGAAACATTAGATGTTTGGCAGATAATTAATACCAGAACTTATAGTTTATTGGCATAAGCTTCATGTTTCTTGGCATAACTTAGATCTTGGTTGCTGAAGAAGTTTATGTTTTTCTATTACAACGTGACTTCAGTCGTTTAGAAATTAAATAATTCACAGGAAATCTGCCGTTTAAAAAGATCTACTCTTTACATATATTCTCTGTGCTAAACTTGCTTGCACAAACCTGTAATCGGTATATGTATATGTTTTATATCCAGCGTTCAAATAATATTTATAACATTTGTACTATAAAAAATACAGTAAAGCTCTAATAGAAATATGTTACAAGCAAAAAAACAGCTAAATTCTCAAACAACATTGTAAGGTAAATATTTTTATATAATCATCATACACTGTAAACTTTGTATGAATATTATGGGGGCGGGGTGGGAATCATCCTCTGGAGGGGATCGCCATAATGTCTGTTGTTTAAGGGGCGATCATCCAGGGTCAATTCCCTTAGAAACAATCGTTCTGCCGTCAATTAATCTATGGGACAATAATCCCGAGTCAGTAGGGGGATCGCCCTAGTGTCAATTGTCTAAGGGGCAATCCGTCTAGGGCAGGTGTCCTAGACGCCAGCTGTCTTGGGATAATTGCCACTACGCCATCTCAATAATACTCACCTTCCACTGACAAACAAATCCCAACATATTGCATCATACATGTAACAAGGGCGGAGTGAGTTTGACCTCCAATTTAATACAGATCAATCATATAAACCGCAGATACATCAAATTGTATGTTGTTAAAGTGACGAGTCACACCTGTTATTATTTTGAATCATAACCAACGTCTGCCGTTATCCACTACAATCATTACATATTATATGTTGCTGTGGTCTTTGATTAATAGCAAAACGGAATTATTTATGCAGAATTTGACAGTCTTCGTGTTGAAATAGATTAACTTGTTCCTTTTTTGCATGTTTTTGTCACTGTTCAAGTTGAAACTAAACAATGTTATTTGTAGGTACAAGTATGCGAATGAGAACATACCTATATATATGAGGAAAAGAGAGGCGTGTAGCACTGAAAAGAAGGCATGCGAGGTCTTGTAAATGATTGTGTCCATTACATCAACAGAAATTTACATATCTACATAAATAATGTAATACAGATAGTTTATCAAAAGTGATCTTTAATGGCTGTTATATCTAACGTTCAGTGAATATATTTGCATATTATTGTAAAATCACATTTTACCCAATTCCTGTCGACACTTTACATGCAGCTATTTTATAAAATATATAATGATGGACAACAAACTCAATTTTCAGCAAATATCACAATATTACCATATTTTTCTTTTGCATAAGCAAGGTAATAAACAAACAACAACAATAAACAACAAAACAAAAATACTTATCACAATGGACAGAAGGGGTCCGTGGCATAATGGTAGAGTCATGGGCTCTAACTCCACCGATTGCTCGCCTCCCACCGCATGGGTTCGAGTCCAGGTTGGGGCTTAATGTAGGAAGTAGTAGAGACTTAATGTAGGAAGTAGTAGAGACTTAATGTAGGAAGTAGTAGAGACTTAATGTAGGAAGGTCTTCTAGCTGACCTGCGGTAAGTCGGTGGTGCTACCTATTTGTCTGGGGATATTTTTTCATCAAAATAGCTGGATGTCGCTATAATGATTATCATTGTGTCGACTTATTTGTCCAAACAAAAAAAACCTAATCACAACAGAGGAAGCTGTTAATTAATTCAATTAGTTCTATTTATGTAGTACTTTATTTGAATTAAGCTAATTTATTTACTATCTGTTTACAACTTAATTTTAAGTTTGTGCTTAATTAATGTTTTGTTCAAGATCACTTTAATCTATTGATAACGGTTTAAACGAATTCATTTGGATCAAATGTTAGCGAAAAATAATAAAACTCGCCTCGTATATCAGAAGACAAGGGACACAGATGCCCTGTTCAGTGAATTGTTTCTAGCCTTTCTCATATTTCAAATTCTGGCAAATAATGATTGCATTAACTGGATGTTCTGTTTTCAAATGCAATAAAAATGTAAAACTCAGTTAACTAAATTTTATCATTGTACCATAATTAGTGCCGCTACTTTTGACAAGAAACAAATTGAACTATTAAAAACAACAATGTTATCAAGTGTTTTTACAACCTGATTGTTTCATTTGAATCAACGATTCTACGCATGCTTCAGGTTCATCGTTAAAAGAATTTATGAAATCAAATCAGTCATTGTCTTCAAATTGCGGTCATTCATGGATGCCTGAACAATTACAAGATTATTATACCCCCAGTAGTTAACATTGGGATGATTTCAATATATTATCAAATAGTAGCGTGTAGAATACATTTCTATTCGTGAATAACGTGAAGCAGTTTACACAAAATATAGTTAGATGTAATATTAGGTTGGGCAACCTTTCCGTGGAAATTTAACTTTAGCAACTGAGTGTAGATATGGGCATGCATTTTGAAGTTCACTATGCGGTGGTTTCAAAAAACAACAAGACAAAAACAACAACAAAAAACCGTCTATGTAATTTAGTGATAATTAGAATTTCTTGGTTCCTCGATTTTTAACAGTACCAGTAAACTTATATTGTGAAAATATCTATAATGCTATCTTCCAAAATATGGTATGATGTTATAGTGGAGGAGTTTGAATATTGACATTGTTGTCAGTTGTTGCAGTTACCTTTCGGGGCATTGTACACTCTTACATGTAGTGCCTCGTCCACCATTTGTACTTTTTTTTTTAGAATTTTAGAATCTCAGTTAACAAGGTCAGTTTCATTAAACACACTAATAATAGCTTAAAAATCATTAATTACCAGGTGAAAATCGCAAGCCATGTTTTAATTATGTAGTCAGTTACACTTGAATATGCGCTTTCCGGTACCAGTTCGTATGAAGTACTCTAAGACGTAGTAATTCTCAAAGAACTAACATACAGCACTGCGCTTTCTTCTTGAATTTGAAATGTTCTTGGCATGTCATGGAAACATATACAAATATAAAAACTAAAATAAAAGGCAAAACGATGTTAGTAACTTCTGATGATGATGTTTGCATGTTGCCGTGTTCTCAAATATATTTTAAATAAAACGGTTAGGGTTTTGGACACCGTGCTAAATGTATACCCAGGTGTGCGTGCTGTGTTTTTTTGTGTGTGTGTGTGTGTCCTGCGCTATGTTCTTGTGCTGTATGACCGGTGTTTAAGTGTGAGTGTTGTTTGTCGATTATGTAAAGCATTCATTGTCTGTTTCATCCTGGATTTATAATTTTTACGGGGAGAACATTTCACCACTAAGTCATTGTTTTCCACATATCAGACTGCAAGACGAGCGACTGGTGCTTCCCTGCAACGCCTCTCACCGAACCGTGGACCAACGACGCCAACCACTTAAGAATCGAGATGAGATGCCTTATGCCGTTACCAAACGACGTCATTCCAGCCGGCAAATTGCGCACTGCCATTCTAACAGATCGGCCTACCGTCATTCAGGTATAATACGCCTCGTAACGACATCGTCACAAGTCGTGACAGCGTGGTTTGTCTTTTTATCTATTACTATCACCAACACAATTATGGATATAATGAAGAATTTCTAAATAGAACCACCGACGAACTGCAGGTTAGCTAAAAAACTGAAAGTGTTCGATTCCACTTGGACTCGTGGTGATGAGAAGACGGCTTACCTGTCATCTAGTCTTACCGCATTGACCATTGACCAACCGTAAAACACTGTAGGTGATCCTTTAGGTTGGAGGCTTGAGGAAGGCTTAAACGTCATTTCCTTATGGAGTTAACTACGTTTGCTTTTGGTATATGCTGCTTCAGTCTTGATAGAAGCTCTTACAGAGACAGCTTACACATGCGTTAAATTCCGAATGATGTTTAGATACCCAATCAATTAAAAACACAATACAATGGAACATAACTTGCCATCTCCTGGAATAATGCTTTCATATTAACCGTTCGGAATATTTAAAGAATTAATAAGTTAATTTTGCCTTTAGACATTAAACGCCAATGAATCACTTTGAAGTTGATTTTGAACAGTTTATTGATTTTATCATGACAGTTAAAGAGCAATTAACGTCTAGCAGCCCAATTCGATTGAATTTGATTGAATTAAATTGCATAATTCCAAACAATGTGTTAATGTACGAATTATTGAAATACCATTAATCGTGTATATCTTCTTCCATTTTAGTCGTTCAACTACATCAACAGCACACACATCACTGACCGGGAAATTATCTTTATAAATAAATGGAACGCCACTAGCCCCTATATGTATGGTTTCCATGTTGTCTACTATGGTCACGTGCTCCAGTGGATTGGCCACACGCCGAGGGTTGACGTTACCGTACCGAAAGCACAGTGTCGTCTGATATTCTTGTAGAAAACTGTGGTTGATCTTTCAACAGTTTCCAATTTTTATGTACAAACTATTCTCTTGACAACTAATTTCAAGTTATAACATTAACAATTACAAGTATACAATTATTTTTTTATCATAATTGGACATCACTTATGATCGATATAATCACAAAAGTACACAGCTAACAAACAATCTGGAGTTGAATCATTGTCGTTTGAAAGTATGAAATGTGCCTGAAAGAGAAATGTGCCTTACGTTTGCTCGTTGTTTTATTTCTCCTTTAAAAAATGATAACTGAAAATATAATTATATCAAATATATACAACAATTTATCATACACTTCCCCTTGTTGAACCATTCAATACACTAATTATATATTTTCTTATATTACACTACTGTAATACAACTTTTTGATTGGCGTCCTCATCGACGTCATCATCAGGCAGTCTCATACTACTATTTCTCAAGTTATTGTTGTTAACATTTCGCAAAATCGTATATTGGCGACTAAAATCAGGTGATAAAAATAATCTGTCACTCGTTGTTATTTAATACAAACCTTATAAAACTCGCTATAGGCTCGCTTACCATTACATTTCCTGAACTCGTTTAATTACTATTTGTAATAAATGACAATTCCTGTCAAATCCTCCATACCTTACCTTTGTTCAGGGGAATTCGGGCGAAATGTCTGCATTAACCACAGTCTAAGTATCGACAAGTTTGAAGAGCCTCGCAAATTGGAGACAGTACAAATTATTAAAGTGATCACATTTATTCTTGTTAGTTTAAGACTAATTATGCAGAGGGTCTCGGATAGGAAATGTATGTTGTCATGACAACTAGGGTGTTATGGTTCACTTTTCTCACATTTGTAGGTCATCAACAAACAAAAGTTTGCGATATATTTTCAGGTAATATATTTCTGTCGTTTGAAGAAAAAATGGCCCAGACTTATTTATACTACCCTTACATGCTATATAAGGCTTCACAATCAAGCGATCTACGTGTTGTCTTCTGATGTTCTATGTAGGGAAACTTGTTTTGATTAAATATACATCGTGCAGTCAAATTAAACGTTTTCATACTAATAGACAATATAAAGTGTCGTACCTTTTATTTTATTATAAGTGTATGTAGCATAAAGTGCAGTGTCACCGATAAGTAACTCCTCTGACTCCGTGGAACTTGTACCGCATGTGTTCGAGCCTCGACTGAGAACAAACTTTTATGTGGGGAGCACTTTCAACTGACCTGTGGTACGCCTTTTGGAACTACCAAATACATTTGTTGTCTGCCCGTTTTCTACCCATAAAATGATGTACAACAGCATTGCATTACCAAAGACAGTAGCATTACCAGATAAACTTATGAAATGTGACTACATCTTAGTTATCTCTTTAATCTAATATCTTAATAAATTTGGCATAAACTGTACTTTTAATCTCAATGCATTCTACTACATACATATCAAAATACATCACATTAACCGTGGTTTGCATACCTATGGTATAAGCGTGTTAAATCAATGATTGAATGATTCCGAAGCTGTTAAATATATAAAGAGATTTTCCGAGTTAGCAATATTATTTCCGGTTTCTAAGAAATATCGATCAAGGGCTTTTGAGTCTGAACGACAACATCAATTCCCTGAGACAATATTCGATAGCGTTAAGTAGTTGTTAACGCATAACACACTTTGTTAAATAAACAACTAATGATCAAACTATTTGACGGCCTGTACCGACAATAATTACAAGTATTCGCATTAAACCGTTAAACCGACCAGTTGCTTTAGTTTTTCGCATCAACGATGACACAGGCGCTGTTAGCATATGTGATAATTATTTTTAGTTCAAGTTCAATTTACAATGTGCATCCTCTTGTAATTAATTACGATATCGATGTCACCCGCACATGTTATGACGTTTACGGCACGGAGTTACTTACGTTTTCGTCAGTGCCGACTTTACTATCGTGCGCTGCTTTGTGCTCGAGAAACAGCAAGTGCCATTCGGCGATGTACACCAAGAGCAAGTCGGAGTGCATATTAAACAACAGTACAGCTAACATAGAGAAGCTGCCTGGGGATTGTGGAGATTCTTACGTCCAATTAACGGTAATGCACATATCATCTAAGCAATTTCTACTTTCAATATATATTTGCGAAAATATCTTTTTCTTATATTAAAAAAAATAGTATATGCAAATATTTGAATGTAAGGACCTTTATCTACTAAAAAAACAAAGCTTTTATAAAATATTTATTTAAACATTAATACATGTATTTTGTGAATACCATAATTCCAGAGGAAGATTGAGGTTAATTTAGGCTAAGGCACATCTACAATGCCGTTTTGGACTCGATTTTATTTAACGATTTAAAATATTCCTTTTTATTTTAAAATTCAATGGCATTTGTGTTTTTGTTTAAGCGACCTTTACCAACTGACGCAGTTTCACTTGGCCGTTGCGACGTCTGGTCCACCTGTTACGTTAACGGAAGTACATGCGTGGAAAAAAAGTGCGAGTGTGAATCTGGTCTTGCGTTGGATACCGTAAGACTAGTCTGTACCAGTGCCTTAGATTTCGAAGGTAATTTTTGGCTCCTTTAATGTTAAACGACTGTTTTTAAGGTAGCCTTGACATAGTTTACTCCATGTACATGACGCAAAGAACGACACATCCGACTACATTGTTTAATTGCTACCGGTACATGCAATTTTGAGTTGCTCACTTGAAGGCTAAAGAGTAAACGTTTAAAAAGGGTTGAACATTGTCACGGTGTTATTCAATGTTATTCAAAAGTCAAAACAAAGCATGTTCGCATATTTATAAGTGATCAGATATGCGTCAAGTCCAATACTAATTAATGTTTAATACATCTTTGCTAAAAAAGGCAAAGTAGCCCAATTGTGTGTAGGTAGCTTTAAATGTTTTGTGTGTATGCTCAAATCCCACATGGTTGTGGTCCTATGGCGACGTCCAGCTAATTATCTTTTGAGAAAAAAAGTCCCCGAAAAAAAGTTTGGATGGAACCACCGGCACAGCGCGTATAAGCTGGAAGACCTCTCCGCATGAAAGTTCTCGCCCCGACCGGGAACCGAAATCACGTTTATTAGGCCGAGGAGATACAAGTCAGCGACCCTTACCGCTAAGCCACGGCCACCCACGCTATAAATGTCAACTACGCTACTTATGCAGAATATATATAACTTGATTTCATTGGTTATAACACGCTTTTATAGACGTTAATATGAAATACTTAGATAACTTAAAAAACCCCCACACATTTTGTCCAACACTTGCAATATATTTGCTTCTTTTAATTTAGAACTGATAATATTTATCTGTTGTATAATCATTTTAAGATAGAAATTATGAGGTCTTCTATATTAGATGATAAAAGCCAGTTTAGGAGTAGGCCAAACGGATGCAACTGTCCGCTCCGTGGTATTGTTTATAAATTAACAAGTCAACACAAACTTTTGGAATTAAAATTATCCCCTAATGACTTACAATTTCAGCGTGTGCTGATGTTGACGGCTGCCACTATGGGGACATGATCAACCAGCCGTGGGCTGAGCGCTCGACCTGCCTACGGGCGGTGTACAACTGCACCGTCGAATTAGCATCTCCATTCATGGCCACCGGCACTGTCAGGGTGGCCATCGTGACCAACATTCCTGTGACAGACGTTGTGGTGAGTGTGGTACAACTATACTATACTATGTACTGTGCTATGCGATGCGATGCGATGCTACGCGACGCGATGCGATGCGATGCCATGCCATGCCATACAATACCATGCTATGAATATATATACCCTCTTAGCTCTTAATACGCCCTTGTACAAACCTAAAATTTAGATTCGTGCGTATTTTTCCTGACTGCGAGTTGTAATGATTAACTAAAATATATTATTTATTTCAGATAGGTATATCCTGTATCGCACTTCAAATGTATTTATTTCAGCCGTACAACATGGGCATACGTAACGTCATAAGTTCCAACGAGATCATCGTGGAAAACACGTGGGACATTCTGGAACCATTCAGACTGGGGTTCGAGCTGGCTTGGCATGGTCAGTTGACATGGAATGGAACCCATAACATTGCTAATCCCCCGGAGCCCATGGCTCAGTGCCGAACACTGCTTGAGGCGGAAGCTCCACTCTATATAACAATGGTTTTATAGAAAACTTTTTAAAAAATAGACGAGAGCAATTCCTTCATTTTGACAGTTTCGTTCTGAATCATGCTACATTGTTATAGACATTGTTTATTTTCTAACTATCTCGTACATCATGTATATGAAAAAGCATAGCAGCACAAAGTGTAGATCCTGATCCGTTTTTCTTGGACGGATCTTGGCAGTATTCTTATAATAATAGATAAATTCCCAATTTTTAAAGCACGAGAAGGTTTTGTTCTTAAGCTTGGAGTTTAAATGAAATATTAAATCTTATAAAACGGTTTGTTGTGTGTGTTTAGTCGCATATTCCCAAAGACAAACGTTTGATAGTGTTTCAACAAAATGCATGCTTTGCCTGCAATCCTATACCGAACAGTTATTTACTTAACGCTTATTATTGTTGAGGGTTATATTTGTAAAAAATCGTTAATTCGTTTTCGTTAATGGACATTTCTATCAAAATAACGATGATGTTCAGTTCATTAGTTTCTTTTCATTATTTTTTCTTTTATTAAATGTATCCACCCTTTAAATATTCCTTGTGTTATAATTACAGTTTATATATTGCTATGCTGTCACAATTGTTACACGTCTAAGTGTGTGTATGTCTATTACGTATCTAAAATTATATCATTAAGAATGTTTGTTTTCAAAATTGACATTCGCATTCAATTTCTTATTCGACAGATGGCTCTATTGAGCAAATTAGCAAATTACCAACTGAAGTTCAAGCAGAAAAAACAACCTTATGTACTAAATTATATTTTAACTAAGTTAAAAACTGCAGAGAACATTAAAGTTGCCATACGCATGATATTTATGATAAACTACATATGCTCTACGAAATTGTATTTGCATTTTATACGCTCGTAGAGAGACCACCAGAGAAATGTTGCCCAAGCGTCATCTAGTATTACAGCCAAAAATAATGTCAACAAGGTAAACAACTGAACACAGCTTCTTTTTTTCAAAACTTTGCATTGTGACAATGATTCAAAGTGTCAGAATTGTCATTTAAATGCCATCGTGGAATAATTAAATCCGTAATCAGACATTCTGGCCAAAATAAAGAGAATAAGTCATATGGCGCTCCAATTTACAGTGTCAAAAGTTTTCGGGGAAAGGAATCAATATATCATATTTTCATTGTCTGTTCAGGACAACCTACTGCAGATAATAAGCAGCAGTGTTGAATATTAATAATCTGTACTTTGGGGACTTTTTGTTCAATGCACGTATAAACGTAACTACAAATAATTGATAACAACAAATATTTAATAATTAATTAAAAGATGGAACACAGGAGAAGGAATAAGTGAAACTTATTAGAAACAATGTCACACCAAATAGTTTACATATCATTTAAATACACTGCTTTAACAACTCATATCTCATTTAAAACGAGATGTTGCAACTTTATTATATTTTATTTATCTAAAAAGAAAATAACACCATACACGCTTCTTTCTTGTTATAAATATCACAACGGTTCATTGACATTGTCGGACGTCTTTACAATTTCATGAACCTTGTGTTGAAAATGTTACATACTTACAAACAGAGATAAGGAAATATGACCAAGTTTCATGAGCATTGCAACATAAACACAATTTGAAAAAGGCTCATGACATGCAAGGTATTCACATGCAAGCCAACCGAAAATGTTTGATGAGTCATTAAAGATAAAGAGTAAACACAACAGTTACACAGCATTTGAACGGCCATTCGGCAAAAGGGACCGGTTCGTTCATTTTAGTGAAAGAGTAAATATTGTTAGCTCATCATTTGACTTTCCAAAGTGCCTCAAACATCATGTGCAGAGAGAAAGCAGTAATATATGTTTCATAAACGTGTTGTGACCTGATTAAACAATGAGTCTATCAGAACTATGTCGTAAGCAGAAGAACAAACTAAACATGACAACAAAATGTAGCTACCAATTTAACATCGAATGCTTATGATGACGTCATTGATGCCATAGCGACATAGCAACAGCAAAGGTTCACTTTGTTGACCAGTCACCAGTAACGCATATTATGGTGTAATGGTGTGATTTAAACAGTGCAAAAAATATGATAATTAATTAAACAAAAAAATGCATATTTGTGCATAGTTTGAACAATGTTTCCTGATTTAACGTCGCTTCTTTTCACCGACAGTGTTTTATTGGAAGAAAAATTGTAAAAAAAAGTTTTTGCCAAACGTTGTCTGCAGACATGCGTTGATATGGAATTCTGTTGATCTGTTAAAACATTTTCCGGTCAAGCTGGATTGCTGAACGAGGGTTATGGAAAGGAACCATGTTCTGAAAAGGAGATGTTTTATTTTGTACAATATTATTGGCATATGAACATTGTTGTTTAGTATCCAGTTTCTTGTACTTTATTTATTGATCCTCCGTCAAACTTTCAGTTATCCTCAGACAGTGTTTACATGAAGAAGTTACAGTGTAGCCTTTACTAAACATCTGGCTTTATATACCATGCTTGTTGAGTCCCGATAGGCGAGAAGGACTTAATATGGGAAAATCGCCCAGCGGACCTTCAGTGTTACGCAGTGCGCCGCAGGATCTACCCATACCTTCATTAGTATGGTATCGTTTTTCACTACAAAAAAGTATTAAAACGCTAAAATGACCATTACTCTGTCGCTGCGGTGTGTTTAAACACTTCAAAAACAAAACATCTTACTATGCCGCATATATTTGATTTAGCAGTTGTGGAACTACCTTTACGTTTGCTTGAGAGAAGAATATTGAGTTATTGCTACAATGCTTTACGACGTTCGTATGTCCCTACCTGTGACAGAACCTCGATATGTCTCGACCTGTGACAGAACCTCGATATGTCGCGACCTGTGACAGAACCCCGATATGTCGCGACCTGTGACAAAACCTCGATATGTCGCGACCTGTGACAGAACCTCGATATGTTGCGACCTGTGACATAACCCCGATATGTCGCGACCTGTGACAGAACCCCGATATGTCGCGACCTGTGACAGAACCTCGATATGTCGCGACCTGTGACATAACCCCGATATGTCGCGACCTGTGACAGAACCTCGATATGTCGCGACCTGTGACATAACCCCGATATGTCGAGACCTGTGACAGAACCTCGATATGTCGAGACCTGTGACATAACCTCGATATGTCGCGACCTGTGACATAACCCCGATATGTCGAGACCTGTGACAGAACCTCGATATGTCGAGACCTGTGACATAACCCCGATATGTCGCGACCTGTGACATAGCCCCGATATGTCGCGACCTGTGAAAGAACCTCGATATGTCGCGACCCTGTGACATAACCCCGATATGTCGCGACCTGTCAAAGAACCTCGATATGTCGCGACCCTGTGACATAACCCCGATATGTCGCGACCTGTGACATAACCCCGATATGTCGCGACCGATATGTCGCGACCTGTGACATAACCCTGATATGTCGCGACCTGTGACATAGCCCCGATATGTCGCGACCTGTGAAAGAACCTCGATATGTCGCGACCCTGTGACATAACCCCGATATGTCGCGACCTGTCAAAGAACCTCGATATGTCGCGACCCTGTGACATAACCCCGATATGTCGCGACCTGTGACATAACCCCGATATGTCGCGACCGATATGTCGCGACCTGTGACATAACCCTGATATGTCGCGACCTGTGACAGAACCTCGATATGTCGCAAACTGTGACAAAACCCCGATATGTCGAGACCTGTGACATAACCCAGATATGCTGCGACCTGTGACAGAACCCCGATATGTCGCGATCTGTGACAGAACCCCGATATGTCGCGACCTGTGACAGGACCCCGATATGTCGCGATCTGTGACAGAACCCCGATATTCTGCGACCTGTGACATAACCCCGATATGTCGCGACCTGTGACATAGCCCCGATATGTCGCGACCTGTCAAAGAACCTCGATATGTCGCGACCCTGTGACATAACCCCGATATGTCGCGACCTGTGACATAACCCCGATATGTCGCGACCGATATGTCGCGACCTGTGACATAACCCCGATATGTCGCGACCTGTGACAGAACCTCGATATGTCGCAAACTGTGACAAAACCCCGATATGTCGAGACCTGTGACATAACCCAGATATGCTGCGACCTGTGACAGAACCCCGATATGTCGCGACCTGTGACAGAACCCCGATATGTCGCGATCTGTGACAGAACCCCGATATGTCGCGACCTGTGACAGGACCCCGATATGTCGCGATCTGTGACAGAACCCCGATATTCTGCGACCTGTGACAGAACCCCGATATGTCGCGACCTGTGACAGAACCCCGATATGTCGCGACCGGTGACAGAACCCCGATGCCTACCAGATGCCGACGCTGATCTCTTTTACAGGTGTCGGCGAGTCAGCCGGGGACAGATCAGGTGTTTTACTATTATTTTTAGATACTGCATCGTGTGAACATCTGTGTGAATAAACTGAGCGTTACCATGGAGACAAGGTCTTAATTATTAGACATTTGCATGACTCCGCATGGAACTGAACCCTGATCTTTCGTTCATAAGGTTGACATTTTACCTGCCAGGTCCAGTGAAAGGTGATTAAACATTTTCTCAATTTAAATAATTAATATCTTATGCATACATTTATGAACACAAAAGTATAACACACGTTATACAATTTTAACCACAAACTAGAAGGATCAGCAAATGTATTGTTTTCTAAATAAATATGTAACATTCCTTAAAACGTACACATATATATATATATATATATATATATATATATATATATATATATATATATATATATATATATATATATATATATATATATGTGTTGATAACTTCTACTTAATATATGTGATTTATAAATAAGTAATACAATGTTAATTATAATATATCCACCAAAGCGTTGTATTATTATCTTGTAAGATATTAAAATATGTTTTACGTCATGAGAATGTTGCTGTGTCCAAACAGCCCTCCTCCAAATCCAACTATTGACGTATTCGTACCGGCCATCTTCTGAAAAACGAAAGTGACATTGACCGTATTCATGTAGGTCATATACAATTTAAAAAGCAACGTGGGATCGTCATATACAACAGATTTTGAAATTAGAACCGCAAGGGTACTTGCTTTCGTTGTCTGATATAAACCTTTGTAGCTTTCACTTTTGTTTTGACTAAACTTTTAATATTAATTATGCACTTAATACGTAGATGCCCATTCAATTAATAAAAACAATGTGAAGCAACAAAATAACATGAAATCCACTTCGCGGTTATTTTATATGGAAACAATAAAGTAGAGCGTCGGCTCCAAGTACGGCAGACCCCGAGTTCGATCCCGGGACGCGACATACTAAAGTCATTAAAATGGTAGTGGTAAAGCCCCCTTGCTTACGCTCAAGCAAATATAAGGGTATTTCCACGACTGGTTGGCCTAGTGTCAGGATAATGTGACTGGGTGTGGTATCATGCCAGGTGTTCACGGCATTCTACATACAGTGAAGGCAGCACTATATCTATTTCAAGTGGGCATTGTTTCCAGATAACTGACATACAGTTGGTGGGACGATAAACCCAATAAACATAAACATAAACACAAAAAATACAAACAAGCCAACCTTCTGTCTGATCTTCATTTCCACCCTCGAATGAGTTGTGCCTGATTAGATTGTTACGTTCTGGTCTGTCATGTGACCACTCTTCCCGGTAAGGACGAGGAAGACCTTGCCGTTGCAAATTCTGGCTAATCAGATTCGGTTCTATCATTGTTTTCATCTTTGATTGATTTGCATGCAGGGAGTTGTGAGTACTTGGATCGATTCTTAATGGATTTACGTTTGTATACGTGTGCATCATTCGATTCATCATTGGCTGATCGACCTGTCTAGACGTATGTGCCCCTGGTTCAATGATCGGTTCAGGTACGTTTTTGGTATTATGCATTCTTGGTTCTATAAAGTGTTTATTAATATGTCTAGACGTTTTCATACTTGGATCTATCCTTTGCTGATAAACATGTTTAGACTCGCGCATAATTGGATCTATCCTTGGTTGTAAGACCTTGCGCATCCTTGGTTCGATTACTGTTTGGTTTCCATGCATGTTCTTGTGCGTTCTTGGATCTAACCTTGGTTGATCAACATGCAGGGACTTGTGCATGCTTGGACCTGTACTTGGTTGATACACCTGCAGAGACTTACGCTTTCTTGAATCATTTCTTGATTGATTAACATGCAGGGATGTGTGCATCCTTGGATATATACTTGGTTGATTAACATATCGGGACTTTTGCGTTGGTCGTTCATGTCTCGATTTGTAAGGATTTGTCAGGTAAGCAGGCTGTAGCTCTTTCTTCGTCACATCTCTCAAAGAGCTTGAACAGCTAAAATAATGAAGATTCTACTACATCATTTCATATTTATTAAAAAGTATTTAAAATAGAAACAATCGCAGTACCGGTACTTGCAGTGATAATAGCGGTACCTAATGCTTGTTTTGAACCGGTTTTAAGTTAGTTGTTTGATATAGTCAAATGTAAAATAAAAAAGATTGAGTTTATATCTTTATTGCGGTGTTCATTCTTATACCTGGCAGACTCTGCTTACACAGAACACATGCCTGTGTCTGAAGACTGCGGAAAAACAAGATTTGTAATAAAATGTTTTTATTTTAATTTTATAAAGTACTTTTGGTAATGATGATACTAAATAAAGCTCTAGCTGTGTGTTGTGTGCTTATCAAACACGTTTAACAAAATAACATGCTTTAACAATATACATAAGATATCAATAACACATACACGTAAATGACGTGTAATAAGAACATTACCTTTCATCAAGTTTCTTTTCCTCTTTCCATTTTCGCAGCACGCCTATACAGATAACTACCATCAGTAGACTCAGGATTATCACTGATATGCCAACAGCCAGCCCAACGTACAATGTAAACCGATCTACAGACAAAAAAAACGTTGCGCTATTTTAAATATAGTGCATGTTGTGGAAATTTTCTCATCAGAAGTACTTTATATATAAACATTAATAACAAATGCACGTTTTAAAGAAACACTCGCTGGCCTATGTACATTGCAAACATCACACCAAAAACAAAGAGCTGTCTATGGAATAGCACTTTTGGCTTAAATGTTCAACCCAAAAGTCCCCGACCAACACGTCTTAGGCTTGAATAATAGGTTTCAACGATTTATGTAAATTCTTGTGATGTTTGTTGCATATGTATTTTTTTAAAATAATGAAATGGAGTATTCTCTCACAAAATCAGTACGATATGGAGTTATTTACCAACAATCCTGAGGTTAAAACAACTTTAGATTATTAATTAATGACGTTTTCTTGTATATGACGATTACTTGTATTTAAAGAGAGACATGATAAAAACGAACAGAAACAAAATTACGAGTATCATCAAATAAGTAAGAAATACGTATGGGATTGGCCAAATGTTCATCGCATGCACATACCTGTTGTTGTATCTTCTCTGAAACAGAAAAATTATAACCGTTAAAAGTTAACCCTTGTCCATTATATCCACAGTTAATATTTCAAAATGGTAATATTCTTATCAACACACCAGACCATTATGAAGAGTTGATTTGTTTTCATGTTATACTATTTTGTCAATAGTACTATAAATTACATGCATGATATGTATAGCGAATCCAGATATTTTTGTAAAAGAAGCTCCCAGTCCAATGTATAGGCAGCATCACCGGCGCACCGCAGGTCAACTGAATGGCCTTCCAACATTTCATAGTTCGCCACTAACAGGACTCAAAACCGCACGGTGAGATGTAAGCAGTCAGCGGAGTTTCAAATCGGCGACAATACCAGAAAGCCAAGGGCGACCGCAGTTTAAGGTATACATAGATAATAAATACTTAATTAGTGTACACGCTAAATGAAAGTTTTATAAAACTATACCTGCAAATGGGAAATTCATTTTTGACAATGCATGTGTGATAGTCTGGGCATGGAGCAATGAATGTTGCTCTCACGTCACATAGATCCTCGAAATTCCCATCTACAACATAAAACAATTAACCACCATTACTCGAACGTACGTCATTCAACTACTTCATGCTTCATTTAATAAAAGAGCTCAAAATTTAATCGTTTGCAGTCTTTGTTCTATGAAGATGTGTATGTTTAAATAAGCCATTTGTAATAATGGTAAATCCTCTATTGAGGAATCAGTAATAAAAAGGTAATACTCCATGTAACATAATAACAAGAAACATAGTCGGCGCCATATATAAAATATGTTGACAAAATGGACACGAATTACCGTTGCAAGTTTTTGTCAGTCGTTTAAAATAAAACGACACAATTTCTTTTAAAATGTATCAAGTAAATTACCTCACTCTACACAATCAACCATATTCACAAGAGCTTATGGCAGATACAAAAAATACACGAAGTGAAATGTGAATGACTAAGTGAAAAATCTCATACGAACATACCCAGTATCGCTGTGACATTCTGTCCGTCATACAGTAAGGTTTCATTCTCAGCCAAATTGAACAACCGCCCTCCAATAAGCTGTAAGTTTTCTTCTGTGTCGTAATATATCAGTGACGCATTTACGATCAAACTGCCAAGTCTAGAAGAAAACAAAAATATATTTAAAACTCCCAGGAGAGTTTGTGTTGACGATGATTATTAGTATCAGAGTTTGTACAGGTTTATTTCGTTCTGATTTAAATGTGAACATGTGAGAATATGCATGAACATTGTATCCAGTTTGTGAACGATATGTAATAAAGTATGCCTTACCTTATATCGTATATGAGTATTTCAACTTCTGGAACAGTTGCATTGAAGAACAGATAGAGCTGAAAGACATAATATAAAACCCGCAGAATAGAGACTTTACATCTTATTCCTTGTACATATCGGTGTAACTTTAACTAAATAAAGGAAGGGACCTAGAAGTTGTATTATTGCATTAAAAATAAGCTTTCTTAAATACATTAAACTTGCTTGAAAAAAAAGGTTTACTTTGTTTATGTTGATTTCCATACAAAACAACAACAAAGATAGAAGCCGTTACGCAATATTGGTGCTGATGTCTTTACCTGTATAAGGTATCACACCGAATGGTCGGGTTTGAATAGTTGCGATATGCAGCTTCGTTAATTTCGTTTAAAGTTGTAATGATTACAGAGATATAAATTTACATATCTGAATACAAACAAGGTGCGCAAACTATACTTACTGCTTCTAGAACCCTTGTTTCAGTGGACTTGTATATTGTTGACAGACTTAGATCAGTATCAGGAGGGAGGTTAACTGCCAGTATTATCACTAGATTGATTTGAACTTTACCTTCAAATGTAAAACAGTTACATTACACATACACCTGTGTATATTTGAAAACCTACAGGACGCACACACATTTTCAAATAAACTAATATATCGCATATATATTTAAATAAGTAAAGAAGCTAAGGATTTAAAAAAATAAAGTTTATCAGACCCAAGCATTCAAATACTATTTAATACAAACATACTTAACACATATAAAAAGACATGCATGAACGATTCTATGTTTTGTATTATATTAAAATATACTTTGCATGCTAATAATTCAGTATACATTTGTTTTGTTAGTCGCCATTTCAGTTCTAATTTTCATTTAATTACACATAATAAAAGCAAGTTGGCATGGGATTAATTTATAAATTTATTTATGTGTTAATTTACAAGAAATGTTTAAATGCAATTAAGATATTAAATAATCTTACCGTCTTCGTTTGTATGGAAGGTTTCTTGTTCAACTACAAAGGTTCAAATAAACACTAAACTATAATAATTTTATACAGTATATTAGAATCAATGTTTCAGTGTTTTAAAATAAGTTTTGAATGCAAAAATACATTAAATAAAATCAGCAAATGAACTGTATTTCCGCTCAAACTTTTAGTATGTATAACAAAGTAAGTGAATGCATTTTTCGCAATAAAAATCTAATTGCAACAGACGACAATAAATACTCGTACAAACACAAAACAAATCGCCTTGAATGGTGTGCGTTTCTACATTATAAAATATGCTATACAAGTTTTATACCTTTACTGCAATTCTCAGTGCTGATATTTTTCGTAAACCCTCGTATGCAGTCACAGATAAATTCACCAGGTAGGTTCAGACAGCCGGAGTAGGGAAACAGACCACATACGCCCTCAGTGACACACTCATCCACGTCCATTTCACATCGCTTACCGGACCAGTACTGGCTACACAAACACTGGCCTGCCACACGGTCACATGACTGGCTCGGCTCAGTGGTGTGATTGGTGATGCAGTCACAACTCACAGAACAGTTTTCACCAAAAGTGTTGTTAGTGCATTCTGGAACAGTTAAACAAAATTGTGTCTCTTTGATGAAAGATAATGCTTTTTAATTTCTAACTTTATGATAAACAAAAACAAAATAAAGGCAAAATCATTTCTTATGAGACTTACTAATTCAACAGAACATTATTAATTATATTTAAGTATCGTAAATAATTACAATTACACAACACATCGACATCTTTCCGGTAAGATTCCGAAAATATATGTAAATACTCTTCAATCGATATACCAGTGCAGTAGTCCCATATTCCAGCTGTGCCATTTTTACAGGAACAGGTATAGCTTCCTACTGTATTGGAACAGGAATGGTCATTGCATACCTGATCAGTGCACTCATCAATGTCTGAAATAGGCAAACAATTACCTAAATACATGTACACAGTTAATGAGTCACAATAAAAATATTGTACATTTACATATTTTTAAAATTATATTTGTAAACAAAGTATTAGGCAAGCCATTCTTTCTTACAGGCAGACCAAAATTCCAACTGAAGGAAAGAAAATTTAAAGGCAGCCTGTTGATGAATAACTGAGAATAAAATGAGTCATTAAAATAAGAATTTAAAATCAATGTTCTTCTTACAGTGGACTTGTATTTCTTGCTGTTTTAACGGTATAATTAAACATCAGTTTGTGTAAAAATAACATCAAATATGTATCAAAATAATTGCACATTGTTGTTTTATTTCACAAGTTAGAGGGTCTAAAATAAAGAGCAACAAATAGAGAAGTTAAGTCGTTTATTGTTTTTATTGAATGTGCATATATTTATCATAACTTATACATTTTAAAGACATGTTATTGTTGATGTAGTCAGGGTGAGGACAATGTCAGTCAGGTTCCTTTACACAAATAGTTTAAGGACACTCTTACAGCAAAATCATAAGTATCTTTATTTATTTAAGTATTTAAATTCGTACTTCACCAGAACATTTTATGTAACTGCTTTTTTACAAATTGAATATATAATTGTAAAGTGAGTGCCTTACCTATACATGTACCATTGACCTTCATAAAGCCCGGATCGCATGCACAGTGAAAGGACCCTTCCGTGTCTATACACTCCGAATGTTCGGGACATATATCGTTTTCACATTCGTTCTCATTCAGGGAGCAATTTGTGCCAGTCCAACCCTGTAGTAATTAAAACAAATATTCGGCTTTAAGACAAAATTTTAAGCAGTGTAGTTCATTATTTGTCAATATAATTAACTTTATATTTATACATACATACAAATCGCTTATAAAATAATCAGTTTTAGACCTATATAATTGTTATTTCTTAAAACAATTATATATTACATATCTTGACTTTCAAAATGATTCAATGCATGGAAGAATGAAAAAAGTACAATTTTTTACTTTCTTATTTCGGGTAGTAGTGTACGCCTGCTTATATACGAGCATACAATTCCGGACTAGAATCATTAAATTTATATGAATTGACCATGCTTGGTGAAAATCTGCACACTCGTAGCTCAGTTCATAATGCTTTCATAAATACAATAATTATTTGTTTGTATGTAAACGGCATTGTGAGTTGGTCACCATGGAGATTTACTCTAGACTCAAATGAAGTTTTGTTTTATGCATTTTTATTCGAGTTTCTAATGCTGTGGCATTATTTTAAAATTCTAAGTTTTGAAGTCAGTAATACGTTTAATCATTTTCTTTAATGTGAGAATCGCAGTAAGATTTAAATTAAAAACACAAAACAACAGTAGCATCCGATGTGGTTAGTAAAATAAAGAATTGTTCATAAATACAATAATTATTTGTTTGTATGTAAACGGCATTGTGAGTTGGTCACCATGGAGATTTACTCTAGACTCAAATGAAGTTTTGTTTTATGCATTTTTATTCGAGTTTCTAATGCTGTGGCATTATTTCAAAATTCTAAGTTTTGAAGTCAGTAATACGTTTAATCATTTTCTTTAATGTGAGAATCGCAGTAAGATATAAGTTAAAACACAAAACAACAGTTGCATCCGATGTGGTTAGTAAAATAAAGAATAGTAACACACCGTGGACCAAGCATAAAGAGTACCGAGCGCTTTGGACAAAAATACCTGTTGCAGGGGTTGTGAAATTAACTTTTGAAGGTTTAAAAATCAATCATCGCAAGAAAAACTATAACCTTTTAACCGAGCATATGTAGAATTATTTTTTATTATTTTGATTATTGACGATGCTCGTTATTTGTCCAACGCATAATGAACAAATTCTGAAGAATATTCTTTGGTGCTTCTACAAAATGTCTGTCTTGAAAAGATGACAAAATACGGTATTTTCAAATATGACGTATTCGACATCTTCACAATAAAAATGTCTTGAGCGATGACGCGAATTTGCAACCGGTTTCCAATGCTCACTAGCTAAAAACATGTGTTTACGATATGAAAAAAATGTGTTCGAGAGTATGTATGATACTCGGCTACAAATCGCGACTTGCAAGTAGTACAAAGGTTGTGTTCTAGTTAAGAGTTTTTACCCAATTATGTGGCCATTTTAAATCAATATAACTTTGTGACACCGGACCTGGAAGCGCAATTGGTAGAGCGTCGGCTCCGGGTACGGGAGGCCCCGGGCTCGATCTCGATCGCGACATACCAAACACGTTAAAATAGTAGTGGTATAACTCCCTTGCTACGCTCAAGCAAATATAAGGGTAGTTCCACAACTGATTGTCCCAGTGTCAGGATAATGTGAATGGGTGCGGTATCATGCCAAGTGTTCACGGCATGCTATAGACGGTGAAGGCGGTACTATGTATGCTTCAAATGGACACCGTATCCAGATACCTGAAATACTGTTGTTGAGACGATAAACCCATTAAACATAATAAAACAACTTAGTGAGAAAAAATATGGCTCATATACTTATTTTGCATAATTTGTTCTACAATTTTTAATTAATCATGTAGACTTTTTATCGAGAAAAAAGCTCGAACTTAGTTGCTATAAGGCCTGGATCCAGGATTTTATTAAGGACTTTCCTACATGTGTTTATGAAAAAGTATTACCGGAAGACAGAAGCAGGTGCCATTCTGGGTGTTGCAGACTAAGGTGTGCTCTATTACACACTGGCATGTGTTCTGGCAGTCGATTCCAAAATGGACTCTGTCGCACTCTGCATTATAACGCGAATAATGAGAAAATAAAAATAGTAAAATAAATATTGACAAACATTATACGAATGTAGTCTGTCCAAACATAAAATGTCTTTTTCAAATATCTAGTACGACCATGTAACTTGTTTTAATATTTGGTGCGACCAAAGAAGGCGCACATTTTAAAAATGAAACAATATAAAGCAATAAGAAATAAGGGAAACAATCTAAGAGCTCGTAATGAGACAATGACTGTTTATTGATTGTTAAACATCAAAATTCGATTTTAAATTAAAACCGTTCATATTTAGACTAAAGAGACTCTAACGTCTGCATGTTCCGTCTTCAGTTTTCTGGAAGCCAGAGAAGCACTTGCAGACAAAAGAGCCATTTGTGTTGTCACAAATTGTGTTTTCTGGGCAACCACCATTTCCGGTCTCCGCACATTCATCAATGTCCTGTTCACACGTTTCTCCAGTCCACCCTGCCAGACAATTGCAGTGACCACTGGTGTTGTTACAGGTGTCCGTGTTAGCATGTTTACACGAACACGCATAAGTGCAGTTCTCTCCATAGCTCCATTGGTCACATTCTGTTTACATACAAAAATGTACATACATAAAAAATAAATTATATATACGAAAAGAAAATAAACCCAGGAATTTTTAAAGAAGTTTGATTTTCAACACACTCTGTTTAAAATAACAAATGAATAAACATATAAAACACTTTATTTATGTCTGTATTGTTGGCATTGTATAAATTTATTTTGGCGAGGTGATCTTAAAAAGAATATGTACGCAAAAGCAGTATACTCCAAGGCATTTCTACAATAGAACAGCAATGAAAAACTTACCTCTGCAAGAAACTAAATCTGCATCCAGCTTGTAACCGTTCATACATGAACAGCTAAAACCACCTTCATTGTTATCACACATGTGCTTACAGGGACTCGTCAGGCACTCATCAATATCTGGAATGTCCAACAATAATTCTTGTCAGATTTTTACTATATCGTATATAAGATTCTCCAATTTATACAAATGCTAATGTATAAGACGGTTGATATTGCGTGCATTTATTCATGTCCAAATTGACAAATGGGGGAAACATGCATATTGAATGTTTCATAACGTAAATGCTTATATTGCCGTATAGTTTAGTAAGCAAATGCACAAGGTAAAGGGGATCATGCAGAGTTTCAGTGATGTCTGAAATGGCCAGATGTATATATACAAGTCGGATATTTATATATATATATATATATATATATATATATATATAAATATATACATATATATAAATATATATTGCAAGGATATCCATTACACAATAATGAACTAGATATAGTTACCATGCGCATATTATGATGTCTAAGATGACAGACATGGATCATACAGAATTTAATTCGCTAGTTTTCATTTAAAACGTTACATATAAACAGTTTGCTTTAATTCGAAAATACACGTAACGAAAATAACACGCATTTGAAACATTCGTAAATGTATGATGTGTAAAGAAGAGTTTTAATTATGGAAAAACAGACATACATTCGTATATACATTTTGTGGTTTGGCATTCTTTGTTACATTGTATTGTCAATGTAATTTAGTTATTGTATCACTTCACTTAAGAATGCCTGGCATCAAGCCCCACTACTGTAATTGTTCGATTTAATATTTAGAGATGTACATACCTTCACACGTATCGCTAATATTCTGGTATCCCTTTCCACATATACATGTAGGCTCAGATAATTTCACACATTGTCCAGTGCAGTTACTTTTCTCCCCGGCAGTACATTCATTAGTTACTGAAACAATAAGGTTGGTACTTGTGACGTTATTTACCGACTGCATAAGACTACATATAAATGTACACCCATACATGCATGAACAGATAAAGTATCATATGCTTACTTGGTTGTGCATAATGACAATAGGCGTACATATCTATAGTAAAGAAATATTATTTCAAAATTTAAACATATATATTTTTAATAACAGTTGTCACACACTTCGTGCCATCCGATGTATATACTTCCGTCGCCAAACATCGACTTATATAAGTTAAAAATACTTACGAATACAGGAATGTCTATCAGTAAGATTGAGTTTGAACCCATCATGACAGGCGCAACGGTAACTTCCCAGGGTGTTGTCACATAGCTGGTCACACCCATGAATACCCGCACACTCGTCGATGTCTGTAATACGAAATTGTAATTGATATATTCGTAAATAAAGACAGACCAACGAGATATACACAAATATATAGATATAAAGACAAATGCGTAGATGTATAACCATATAGATGGGTTGGCCTTATACCAACCCAGTTGTGATAAGTGTAGCAATTATTGGTAGAGAGTTGATTCTATATACATAAAAGGCCAGCTAAATGGCCGATTTATTAATGCTTTTATACCAGGAATCGGATTCGGACCGTCCAATTAGTTACTAAACAATGAAAGATTGCCGAATTCTCTCTGTTCGGTCACTGAAACCACAGACAAACAAATAAATAAGTAGATGCACATGTACTCATTATAATCCGGAAAGAACATCCAGTAAGGTATAATAACATATCCCTTGACGATTTTATTATTTTTAGCATTAATATAAAAATCCAGTTGCATTCAATTTGATTTTACCTTGACAGGTGTCACCATTTGCTATGAAGCCATCATGACAGTAACAGGTGTAACTGCCAGGTACATTTGTGCACACTTGTTCACATGTGTTCAAGTTGGAAACCTCGCACTCGTCTATGTCTGACAACAATATATACAAGTTACAATACCTATGTACTGATAAAGAAAGCAATAGATTCAGATATATAAAATGTATTTAATGTGCTATATTACATATATTTACATCTGGTAGAAACCCACAAAAAGACAATAAAGTTATAAACATTTTGTGTATGTTAAATTGCTGAAACCTTAGCCATCATCTAGCTATCAATGTCACATGTCTACAAAACAACTGGAATATTCCGTTATCTAAGCAGATATGAGTCATCATATGGTATCCAAACAATATAGTAAGTCAACTAAACAAGACTGCACATAGAAACGTGTAAAGGTTATAAGTTATTACCTAAGCATGCGTCATTCTGTCTGATATATCCAGTATTACACTGGCACAGATAGCTGCCACGTGTGTTGATACATCTTGTATTGTCTTCTAAGCACAGGAGTGCACCCTTGCCGTCGGCACATTCATCAACATCCTGATCACAGTGATCACCAGTCCAGCCGCTTGTGCATTTACATCCTTAAGTAAAGCATAACAGAGAAAAAAAGGTCTTATATTGACTGTAAGGAAGCGGAACTAAATGATCCATAACATAATGTATTGTTGAAAACACGAAAGTAAAACGATAATATAAATTATATATAGATAATAATTCAGTCGACCCGTTTCGTTTATGCAGACACTTATAGCTCCCTTGCTCAAGCAAAAATAAGGGTATTTCCACGACTGGTTGACCTGGTGTCAGGATAATGTGACTGGGTGTGGTATCATGCCAGGTGTTCACGGCATGCTATACACAGTGAAGGCAGCATTATATATGCTTCAAGTGGACACCGTCTCCAGATAACTGAAATACTGGGACGATAAACCCTAATAAACAAACACTTACATAAATAAATAATATACACGTATACAAGGATAAGGCACAGAGAAAACAAATATGTAACATATTTACCAATGCGCCTGTCACATGTTCCTTTTACACAATTGCATACGGATTCACAGTTTCGTCCATAGTGATAGTCATCACAATCTAAAATAAATTAACCAACAAATAACAGCAGCAACAAGAAAGGCAAAATAATCAGAATAGCTTTTAAAAGGCATTTACTATAGGACCAGAAATATAAAAACAACAGTTCATTTTCCATAAATCTTTCTTAAAGTACCAAACTGCCAGTTTTAATTATCCGTTAAGACCATTTAAATTTATCCGGTTGAGAAACGCGTTTTCCTGTGAAAAAATGATATTTACAAAAAATATCAAAATATCCCTATTACCAAGACAGGTTCTCCCGTCATTGTCCAGCCGAGTTCCCAGAGGACAGATGCAAACATAGGATCCCTCCAGGTTCTCACAGACAGCTCCGTTATTGCAGCGATTACTTCTGGGATCTTCACACTCGTCTTTATCTAAAATTTGTAACATAACATGTCTTATTAATTACAGAAAAGATAAAAAACTTGACTGCTGGAATCAATCAATCTAATTTTAAGAAAAAACAACAACATTAACAACATACAACACTAACAGTCATGCTTGGGTTGACGTAAATCAGTGTACAATGTTTTTAATCTTAATATATGTGTTTTTAGATTCACTGACGGTTTTCTTTGAAGGTGGTATATTGCAGCTATAACATGAATAGCAGATCATGAACAGAACATATGATACCCCCACTTAACATCACCGTTCTGTCACCATGCATCCAGTTATTGCACTTATAAGCTGAGTATGCAAAGAAAATCATACCACGATCATTACAATATGTTTTAAACTGAACAATTACCATACCTCCGCCTATTGAATGATACTATACTATTATATGTTGGAATACGCAAATGCCATTGTAATAACTTTGGTACTGGTAAGGGAATCTCTTTCTTGGCAATACCGTTCTGCCCATGGATGAACTCACCAGGGCCGTACATTTTAATGGAGTATAAAATTATATATTTCTGTGTAACATACATAGGACTAGCGTGTACATCCAGTAAAATGTTCTAAATATTCTATTAGCCGCAATAGCTCAATTGGTAGAGCGTTGGCTTGCGGACCGGGAGTTCGCGGGTTCAATCCCCGGCCGGGTCAAACCAAAGACTTTAAAGTTGGTAGTAGTGGCTCCCCTCTTTACGCTCGGGGCTAAGGGGACAGCCTTACGCCTGGACCGTAAGTGTCCCTGTTCTATAATGATAGAAATGTCGCTGCACAGTATCGGCAAAAATGCCGGCAAATCCCAATCCATTTCCTTCTAAACAGTCTATGATATATCCGATACTGACCAACACAAGAGGCTTTGTTTAAGCCGAGGTGGTAACCTTCCTTGCACACACATATGGCACTGTCATTCCTTATAACACAGAAGTGGTCGCACGTCAAGTTGCTGAATCTTTCACATGGATTGTGAACTAAGTAAAACCAAAGCCATTTCATTAGAATATAAACGAACTGGTGTGAGAAATAAAATCTGTATATTACATCTGCATCAACGAGGATGCCAAACTTAATGAAACAATTATTTTATTATTACTACAAAGATTGATATATGAAGTTATACTAATGTTTCATGTCACGCAGGATGAGTGAGGAAAGTTTTATCTGGATGGCTAAATATGCAAAAAAGAGTGTCTAGTGACTTGGTAAAAATTGACTTAACCGTAAAGGTCACTAACATTTTAGTACTGCTTTCAATGAGATTTACTCATGTTTATTTAAAAATTATCTGTATTAAATATACGAATTGTTTTGTTAAAACATATTTGGATTGCACTAAAATGACGGACAATTTATTAATAAAACCTATGCAAAGTTTAAAACATTAAACGATAACAATACAAAAATTCAATAAGTATAAAAGAAGTAGGTCTCAATTAAAGCTAGATCAAGCACTGAAAAGGAGGTAGTACTTGATCAAATATACTTTAATTGAACGTATCCGAGTTGCTGAAAATAGAAGATAATGCTGATACATTGAAGACATCTTGGTGGAAGTGGGGATTAATTTCAAAAAGGATTTTTCTGATAATTGGTGAACAGTTTTACATTGTTCTTTCATGGCTTACGTAATACACATACAGGCTATATATTTCTGTTGTTGTAAGAGTAAAAACTGGTAATACGTAGAAACACAAAGTAAATTTTAACATCGCTTCCATACCTTTTAAACAAGATTTTCTGTCCTCTCTCAGGACATATCCAAAAGGACAGTAGCAGCTGAAGTGGCCTGGGTAGTTCTCACATTTATACTCACAGCCCGCAGAGAGGCCCACGCACTCATCAATGTCTATAAACAGTCCACCATAAACTCAAACATTATTCAAATGAACCGCAAAAGAACATTAAACAAGTACACAAATATACAGCTAAAATCAAAGCATTTTCCCCAGATATCAGATTCAACAAAAGAATTAAAGCTAGCTAATACGAATGCAAGAGTAGATATATAATCTTAAGTGCAACAAAATCCATTTCAATAAAATTCCTTTACTGATCATAAAATTTTACATTTAAGTAACAAAAGTTTTTATTTGATTTTAATACATATCTATTTAACAAAAACTGCTAATAATATACACAAATGTAAAATACCGAAGGCTTGATAAAAGCTCAAGAACTCATTTCTCGACCATTTTCCCTATCGTTATTGAAATGTGAAAATAAAACTATAACTTATTTAGCAAAACATACAATAATACGTGTCACTTAAAATAAAAAAGAATATGTAGCATTGTGTTAATAAATGTCAGACGCTTTACTAATGAATATTATAGTTGTACCAAATAATGCGGTAAAAGATCGCAGCAGTTGACATCTGGCTACATTGTGTGTTTCTTTACCAATCCAGAACCCTTTGAAATCAATTTTACTTCACTATTTGGTGCCGAGTTTAGTTAACTTTTGCCGTGAAACCGAAAAAAATGACATTCGAGTGAGGTAAATTAGACCTTTGTAGTTTTTTTATATTGCTATATACACAGACGCACACACACAGCCAAACGCACGGACGCACGCACGCACGCACGCACGCACGCACACACACATCATTTACTACAAACACACGCGCGCACGAACGCACGAATGCACACATACACAGACAAACACACTCATTCACAGACGTGCGCGCGTGCGCACACATACACAACACAGCCCAATAAATGAAACAAACATTAACCTTCTAACAGTTAAACGTATATAATTATTAATGAATATAATAACAACAGATAATTTCAAAACTGATTCATATACAATTATAAACAATCAAGAGAAAAAAGAAGATATTTACAAATATAAAATATTAAAAAAATGAAAGCAAAGTAAGATGACAAACTTTTCCTACCTTGACAGTGTGTTTTATTGAACTGTCTATATCCTTCCTTACATTGACAGGTGTAACTTCCTTCTGTATTGACACACTCATCTTGACAGGAATGCTGGAAACTTTTACACTCGTCAATGTCTTTAAGAGGAAAATATTTGGGAATATTACTAGTAATAAATATTACTTTATATTAAGTCTCCATGGCCGAATACATTCGAAAGTCTATTTAGAGCTATTGTAAAAGGAACAGAATTTAAATCATTTCACCGTAAATGAACAAAACAGATGACTGTTACTGGTGTGTTATAGATAATTTTCATATTGGACAACTTGGTACAGACGTGTACACAGCACAGCGTGTCGTTCTTCGGAATGACGTGTACAAAACTCGTCATCAATTTGAGAAATTTGACACATAAATGCAGGTGTGCATTCAGTTAAAGCGGACGTTAGCCGGTAACGATGTTTGTCACTAACGGTGTTAATATACGAATCATTTTCATTGCTCACTACCTTCGGAATCCGTTAGTGAACGGTAGCGAAGCGAACGTTAGCGTTCAGTAGACACTGTTAGCTACTGTTCGCTGACGTTAGCGAATGTTCTCTTCTATTGCATGCATGCCAGTTCACGGGACAAAACGAATGTTTTCGTAACTAATCGGAACATTTCGGAATGCGATCTGTATATTTCTTCGGTCCAATCCCTTGTGAATGCCTACGTTATTTTCTTTGTGAACGTTAGGCTATCTCTTAATACGTCATGACAATACATTTATAAAGGTTTCAATACCAAAAAAATCATAAACCCTCTTCTTATTACATATAACTGTTATATGGGAAGTTTATACTGATCGCAAACGCTCCGGTGATTCTACAAAGATATTTGTCTACATGCAGTGTCTTCTTCCATCAATAAAAGCTGGGCAATCCTGACAATGACCATAAATGTGTCGCTGCCATTAGCTTAAAAAAGACAAAAATAAACATATTCTCACCTTCGCATTTACCACTTCCATTTGTCTGATATCCGGCGACACACGTACATATGTAGGATCCTTCTGTATTAGAACATGTCTGACGGACGTCTGGACAGATATTTGTCTGCTCCTCACACTCGTCTATATCCTCATCACAAGTGTCGCCTCGCCAACCTTTCTTGCACACACATCCTCGGACAGGATGACATGTATCTGCTCCTCTACCACTACACTGGCATTTGCTCTTACAGTCCCTGCCCCACTGAAGACCCTTGCATTCTGAAAAACAACAACAACAAATTAGCGGATTCTTATATTTAAGGTGGTTTGACGTGAATCCATTTTAGCGTTTTGTGACCAGTTCATTATAAGAGATATTAAAATAAACATTTAGTATGTTTGTGTTTTGCTATTTAGTACTAAACATGTGTTAATTGACTCAAAACTTAGCAAGAAGTGCTTTATATATGTCTGCACATTATTTAGAAGTTTCTGATATAGCGCCAGTCAGTTTATCCTAGAAATAATTGCGTTTAATGAGCATTTCAGCACACATTTTGATAGCAAAAAACGATATAAAGCAATCGTAGCTATTTTTCCATTTTCTGTTTCTTACACTCAGTGCAGAAAGATACCATTTTGGTCAGACAAAACACAGTATTTGCAAAGTTTCTTAGCTTTCCGACGCCTTCATTGTTGGAGAAATGATACATTTCGGTATAAAAACACAAATGACAGCTGCATATTTTCACTTCATAAGTTAGGTACATGTAGATATATATTATATTTCATATCAACACAGATATATAGAAGGTACATGTAGATATATATTATACTACATTTCTACATAGATATACAGAAGGTACATGTAGATATATATTATATTTCATATCTACACAGATATATAGAAGGTACATGTAGATATATATTATACTACATATCTACACAGATAAACAGAAGGTACATGTAGATATATATTATACTACATTTCTACATAGATATACAGAAGGTACATGTAGATATATATTATATTTCATATCAACACAGATATATAGAAGGTACATGTAGATATATATTATACTACATATCTACATAGATATACAGACGGTACATGTAGGTATATATTATATTTCATATCTACACAGATATATAGAAGGTACATGTAGATATATATTATACTACATATCTACACAGATATACAGAAGGTACATGTAGATATATATTATATTTCATATCAACACAGATATATAGAAGGTACATGTAGATATATATTATACTACATATCTACACAGATAAACAGAAGGTACATGTAGATATATATTATATTTCATATCAACACAGATATATAGAAGGTACATGTAGATATATATTATACTACATTTCTACACAGATATACAGAAGGTACATGTAGATATATATTATATTTCATATCTACACAGATATACAGAAGGTACATGTAGATATATATTATACTACATTTCTACACAGATATACAGAAGGTACATGTAGATATATATTATACTACATATCAACACAGATATATAGAAGGTACATGTAGATATATATTATACTACATATCTACACAGATATACAGACGGTACATGTAGATATATATTATACTACATTTCTACACAGATATACAGAAGGTACATGTAGATATATATTATACTACATATCTACACAGATATATAGAAGGTACATGTAGATATATATTATACTACATTTCTACATAGATAAACAGAAGGTACATGTAGGTATATATTATATTTCATATCAACACAGATATACAGAAGGTACATGTAGATATATATTATACTACATTTCTACACAGATATACAGAAGGTACATGTAGATATATATTATACTACATATCTACACAGATAAACAGAAGGTACATGTAGATATATATTATATTTCATATCTACATAGATATATAGAAGGTACATGTAGATATATATTATATTTCATATCAACACAGATATATAGAAGGTACATGTAGATATATATTATACTACATTTCTACACAGATAAACAGAAGGTACATGTAGATATATATTATATTTCATATCAACACAGATATATAGAAGGTACATGTAGATATATATTATACTACATTTCTACATAGATAAACAGAAGGTACATGTAGGTATATATTATATTTCATATCAACACAGATATACAGAAGGTACATGTAGATATATATTATACTACATTTCTACACAGATATACAGAAGGTACATGTAGATATATATTATACTACATATCTACACAGATAAACAGAAGGTACATGTAGATATATATTATTTTTCATATCTACATAGATATATAGAAGGTACATGTAGATATATATTATATTTCATATCAACACAGATATATAGAAGGTACATGTAGATATATATTATACTACATATCTACACAGATAAACAGAAGGTACATGTAGATATATATTATATTTCATATCAACACAGATATATAGAAGGTACATGTAGATATATATTATACTACATTTCTACACAGATATACAGAAGGTACATGTAGATATATATTATATTTCATATCTACACAGATATACAGAAGGTACATGTAGATATATATTATACTACATTTCTACACAGATATACAGAAGGTACATGTAGATATATATTATACTACATATCAACACAGATATATAGAAGGTACATGTAGATATATATTATACTACATATCTACACAGATATACAGACGGTACATGTAGATATATATTATACTACATTTCTACACAGATATACAGAAGGTACATGTAGATATATATTATACTACATATCTACACAGATATATAGAAGGTACATGTAGATATATATTATACTACATTTCTACATAGATAAACAGAAGGTACATGTAGGTATATATTATATTTCATATCAACACAGATATATAGAAGGTACATGTAGATATATATTATACTACATATCTACACAGATATATAGAAGGTACATGTAGATATATATTATACTACATTTCTACATAGATAAACAGAAGGTACATGTAGGTATATATTATATTTCATATCTACACAGATAAACAGAAGGTACATGTAGATATATATTATACTACATATCTACACAGATAAACAGAAGGTACATGTAGATATATATTATACTACATATCTACACAGATATACAGACGGTACATGTAGATATATATTATACTACATTTCTACACAGATATACAGAAGGTACATGTAGATATATATTATATTTCATATCTACACAGATATACAGACGGTACATGTAGATATATATTATACTACATTTCTACACAGATATACAGAAGGTACATGTAGATATATATTATATTTCATATCTACACAGATATACAGAAGGTACATGTAGATATATATTATACTACATTTCTACACAGATATACAGAAGGTACATGTAGATATATATTATACTACATATCAACACAGATATATAGAAGGTACATGTAGATATATATTATATTTCATATCAACATAGATATACAGAAGGTACATGTAGATATATATTATATTTCATATCAACACAGATATATAGAAGGTACATGTAGATATATATTATATTTCATATCAACACAGATATATAGAAGGTACATGTAGATATATATTATATTTCATATCTACACAGATATACAGAAGGTACATGTAGATATATATTATACTACATTTCTACACAGATATACAGAAGGTACATGTAGATATATATTATACTACATTTCTACATAGATATACAGAAGGTACATGTAGATATATATTATATTTCATATCAACACAGATATATAGAAGGTACATGTAGATATATATTATACTACATATCTACACAGATAAACAGAAGGTACATGTAGATATATATTATATTTCATATCTACACAGATATACAGAAGGTACATGTAGATATATATTATACTACATTTCTACATAGATATACAGAAGGTACATGTAGATATATATTATATTTCATATCAACACAGATATATAGAAGGTACATGTAGATATATATTATACTACATATTTACACAGATGAACAGAAGGTACATGTAGATATATATTATATTTCATATCAACATAGATATACAGAAGGTACATGTAGATATATATTATACTACATTTCTACATAGATATACAGAAGGTACATGTAGGTATATGTTATACTACATTTCTACATAGATATACAGAAGGTACATGTAGATATATATTATACTACATTTCTACATAGATATACAGAAGGTACATGTAGGTATATGTTATACTACATTTCTACATAGATATACAGAAGGTACATGTAGGTATATGTTATACTACATTTCTACATAGATATACAGAAGGTACATGTAGATATATATTATATTTCATATCAACATAGATAAACAGAAGGTACATGTAGATATATATTATATTTCATATCAACACAGATATATAGAAGGTACATGTAGATATATATTATACTACATATCTACACAGATAAACAGAAGGTACATGTAGATATATATTATATTTCATATCAACATAGATATACAGAAGGTACATGTAGATATATATTATACTACATATCTACACAGATATATAGAAGGTACATGTAGATATATATTATATTTCATATCAACACAGATATATAGAAGGTACATGTAGATATATATTATACTACATATCTACACAGATAAACAGAAGGTACATGTAGATATATATTATATTTCATATCAACATAGATATACAGAAGGTACATGTAGATATATATTATACTACATATCTACACAGATATATAGAAGGTACATGTAGATATATATTATATTTCATATCAACATAGATATACAGAAGGTACATGTAGATATATATTATACTACATATCTACATAGATATACAGAAGGTACATGTAGATATATATTATACTACATTTCTACATAGATATACAGAAGGTACATGTAGATATATATTATATTTCATATCAACACAGATATATAGAAGGTACATGTAGATATATATTATACTACATTTCTACATAGATATACAGAAGGTACATGTAGATATATATTATATTTCATATCTACACAGATATACAGAAGGTACATGTAGATATATATTATATTTCATATCAACACAGATATATAGAAGGTACATGTAGATATATATTATACTACATTTCTACACAGATATACAGAAGGTACATGTAGATATATATTATACTACATTTCTACATAGATATACAGAAGGTACATGTAGATATATATTATATTTCATATCTACACAGATATACAGAAGGTACGTGAAGATATATATTATATTTCATATCTACACAGATATACAGAAGGTACATGTAGATATATATTATATTTCATATCAACACAGATATATAGAAGGTACATGTAGATATATATTATATTACATTTCTACATAGATATATAGAAGGTACATGTAGATATATATTATACTACATTTCTACATAGATATACAGAAGGTACATGTAGGTATATGTTATACTACATATCTACATAGATATACAGATAGTGTACAGATGGTATATAAAAATAATTATACAATGATTACTTGTACAGGTGTTGTCTTTCTCTTTTTTATACCCTGTGTAGCAGGCGCACCGGAAGCTCCCTATTATATTCTCGCACTCCTGGGGACATGGATGGACCCCCTCTTTGCACTCATCAATATCTAGGTTATGAAGTCAACAATATTAAAACATTTAATCATATGTAAATCGTACGTGTTATAAATGCTTCAGTCTCTTGTGATGACATTTTCTCTATGTATCACCAACCTAATATTGATATGTTTTAAGAAATGTAAAAGATAGTAAATTAAATAAGTATGCAATTACTAACAGGCCATTACTAGGTATTGTGTCTTTTTACATGTGCATAATAAAAGACAGGTCAAAAGATAAATATTCTTTTTTGATATATTACATACCTTGGCATGTATTATTTCCAGCCAAGACATAACCATGTTCGCAAAAGCATTCTTCACTTTTGCCAGTCTGCCTACAGCCATGGGCACTTGAGCAATCTGTACTGTTACACCCTTTCGTAGACTCTGGATAATAGTATATCATCAATTTTGTTCAAAATTATAAGCTACACAATCAGTTAATATAAAACAACCTTAAAGTGTTTTAATTCTAATGAAGTGGAAAACTGTTTATAAATCCAAAGTTATTACAGTAGAAGCAATGACAACTCAGTAACTGTTTCGATTGCACAATGACAAAAGTAACAAAATCATAGCTCAACGACAGGGTAAAATAAATGGGGCGAATAAATGCTTTAGAAATATTGAGAAAAAACCCCATTAGTTTGTTATTTTGCAGACTGACAGTTTCAGCGCAGTGATTGCTATTATTACGTGTATCCCTTCTTTGTCTTTTTACACTCTACATACTATTGCAGCTTTACATTTTACAGTTTTACTTTTGGCTACCATTTTTTATGAGCACGTGTACAAACGGTATTGGAACAGAAAAAGGAGTTTTATTTTATTTTTTAAATAAAGTAACCTCATTACGAGTGACTTACCATTATTTACTATTTATTTTTCACATTAGACAATTTATTGAATATGTTTTGTCAAGTAAAACAAACGATTGTCGAATAAACATTCATAAACCAATAAAGAGATGTAAAAGTCACACGTATAGTTGTTAAGTTTTCATGAAATGGCTGTACTTACAACAAAATTATCAATTGAGATTACTACCTTGTTCACAAAATCCCGTCGTATTCATCGTGTATCCAAAGAAGCAGGTACAGTTATAGCCGCCGACTGTGTTGTTACAAATCTGCTTACAGTCATGAGTTAGCTCTTCACACTCATTGATATCTGTGTAAATATGACAACTTAATTATGGCAAAGTATCATAATAAGGTGAATCATTTCTTCACACTCAATGATATCTATGTAAATATATAATATAAGGCTGTATGACAACTTAATTATGGCAAAGTGTCAAAATAAGGTGAATCATTTCTCCACACTCAATGATATTTGTGTAAATATATAATATAACTCTATATGACAACTTAATTATGGCAAAGTATCATAATAAGGTGAATCATTTCTCCACACTCAATGATATCTGTGTAAAAATATAATATGAGGCTGTATGACAACTTAATTATGGCAAAGTGTCAAAATAAGGTGAATCATTTCTCCACACTCACTGAAATATGTGTAAATATATAATATAAGGCTATATGACAACTTAATTATGGCAAAGTATCATAATAATCATTTATTCACACTCATTGATATCTGCAGAATAGTAGAAATGTAGGTGATATTGCAAGTTACATGTGTACATACCTTGTCCCAAAGTAAAGTGTCCCATATATGTGATTTAAAAAACAAAAATTGAACTAAAGTCCATATATGCGTCTTAATTTCACGCATATAATTCTGATAATGATATTTGCTAGAACGGTCTCATTATTATCTCCAAAGTGTCACTGACGAATGATTTAAAACATTTAGGTGTTGTACTTTGCTAAGAACAGGAGTATGAGTTACCGCGTACTTTTTACATTTAAATATCATTTTTTTGTAAGAAAAAACTAAATCAAACATTGACAGAAATACTTCTGGCAGTGACAGTAGTTGCAAAATATAATTAATATCGTGTACATTTATTAACAAATATTTTGTAATTCTTTTCTATTGACAGTATACTTTTCTATTACAGTTTTAAAAGACAAAAATAAAATAAAGACATCGAAATATTTTACTCCTAGTAAAAGACACATCCAAATGATTGCGTTCGTTCGATGAAATAAAGTGAAAACCTACACATTCTTGCAAAAAAGAACACAACAACAACAGTTGCTGGTGTTTGATATTCGTACTGATAATGCAGCATTAATTTCCATCCCTAACGCTGCAGCAAAGAAAGGATGCATAAAAATATTACCTTTGCATTTAGTGTCATTGTCTTGTCTTGCCCTGTAGCCTTGTAGACAGGAACATTTGAAGCTACCCTCTGTGTTGATGCAGACCTGCTCACAGGGATTTTTAGGTGTACACTCGTCTACGTCTGAAACACAGGTTTTAAATTAAATTAACAGGAAAAGAAAAAACTATCAACCTTAGTTTCATTGTATGCAAATACAGGCTTATAGGGTAATGATAAAGAACTGTTTCCTATTTATCTATTGACATGCGTTGGATACATTGCTATTAGTATAGATCAACTATGACCTGTTAAATTAAAATGATTGGAGTCTGAAAATGTGAATACATTCATGCCTGTGAAGTAAAATATCTATTTACCGCAATGAACTTTGTGAACCTAAATATGCTCGACGATGACGTCTTTTACTCGTAATTTTTATGCAAGTTCAGTACTAGCATCATATATATATTATTCTAATCAATGATAGTTTAAGTAACCTCTATACCTTTGCATTTGTCCCCGTATGCCCGGTAACCCAGTGGACAATTACCACACCTGTAGGACATGTTCTCGGCACGTTCCTCCTCTGGCGACAAATCAGTGCAGTTTCTGTTGAGAGAGCAGGGCTTGGCACGACAGCCATCATAGTCACGCTCACAGTCATCACCTTATAAGGAAGATGATTACAATAAGATGATAACATCTGGTTGGATCGCACATATATCAGCTGGTAGTTTTAACTATAATAGTTTTTCTTTCAAATGAAATTAAAAAATAAATAATTCACTAAACTATTTATTATTAATCTTGATCTTGCAGATTTTTAGCGCTATTTAATAAAGAACCAAAGACACCTTCATATCCTGTGTCGCATTCACATTCCTGGAAGCTGAAGGCTGCTTCTTGGGCTCTGTTTGCTCTCGGCCTGCCAGTACAGACACCATGGTCACTGCAGCCTGAACACATCAAGACAGGAACCACTATCTCTGGGGATGTCTTCTGGGTTATTGTATTGCGTGCAACTGCCCTGGAAGATAAATTTAAACTGTTCGGTTTTAATCTTCTGAAAGACTTGAAAATTGAAAGCGCGTTAAATGATCTGTAATACTCGAAAAAGGGTAACAAAGCAGTAGGTACTGACAACAACTATTATAACAATCTATGTACAATATACCTTATGTTGACAGCTTTTATCTTAAAGAACATCATTTCTATTGTATAAGAGGATCTGTTGAACGCCACACCATCCAATGGCTCCAGGAATCGGAACTCAATATTTTCATTATCACTGAAGTGTACTTTACAGACTGCCATTTCTCCTCTGGTCACTGTTGTTATATGACACCCCGTCAGTGATGGCACTGGTTGATCTGAAAGATGCATCAAAACAAACTAACAAGATCAACGAAAGTCATTTTCTTCTTAACAAATACACGGTAATTAATGTACCAATAGTCATCTATTTTAAAATTAAGTCATTTGTACAAAGGAAGTTAATTCACACAATAATTAAACAATTAAAAATGACGACATCTTCTTCCGGTGTATAATTCTTCAATCAAGTAATGGTGTTTGATTATAAAATTTTGGTTTTATGTGATTGGTATTATTATAATGTGTGGAGTTATATTCTGATATGTGTTTTTTTCCGCACAGACCTACGGCATCCGACGCTTTACCGTGCTTTTTTTAAATGCATCACGAACTTAAAACCAGAAATTAAGTCCCGATATATGTTTGGTTTCTATGTTCACATCGTATCCAGAAATAACTGACAAGCTGTAGTATGAAAGTGCTCCTTTATACAGTATTATGCAATCAATGGACATCAGTATCAGCAATGAATTTATAAATATACTTATACATTATGGTAAAATATAAAGAAAATAAATGTCTCAAAAGTCATACTTTGTAAGCTCGTTGACAAATAAAATCTAAAATCTTCATAGGAATTTCATAATCCAACCCAATGGAATTATTCTCATGACAATAAGTTAAACGGATAGCAACACTCACTCTTTTGATCCATCACATCTTTGTAACAAAGTAATAGAAAGCTTAGAAATTTGGCGAAAGTGTAACTGTGTTCCCACAAACGCTAAAATATGTAGGATTTAACAGGAAACGGACTAATATTTTAAATGTTGAAAGAAAAATAAACACTAAAATTGATAATGCATTCAGTCATGTTATATTAAACGGACGTAAATAACAGTTGTTGGTACGATGTGTTTTACAGTGCGAAATATTCTGTATTAAATCATGTTGTTTTAGCTGTTTCCTCTTTTCTGTTACAACTGTTGGCGACATGTGTAAATACATACCTATATAATCAGCGGTCACGTTTGCTATCTCCTGATTTTCCTTTGTGGATTTAGCAGCCTGAAGATCATCCGTAAATATATAATCAAACAAACATTGTATCTTATCTTTGCCACCACAAAACTCTTCGGCCATTTCTCGTTTGTCGCCAGGGGCATCTACTAAGAATTTCGGCAAATAAGAAGGATTGACAAAGTCTTTATGCCCCTTGCCATCTGTGTAGTTAAAAAGCGTTGCTTCTTCGGTTACCGCCCCTGTGGTTAAACATGTAATAAACAAATTTAAAAATGACAGTTTCGATTTAAAGAAGATACTAGGATAATAATAGGATAAAGTGACTTCTGAGAGCAATACTTAGTATCTTTTGTTTTAAATTTAATCGTAATATATAATACATAAAAATACGACCAAAGATTAATCTACTTTAATATAAGTTCATATTATAAATTTATATTAAAAGAAAAATTAATCTTTGGTCGTATTTTTTCTTTACTGTGCACAATGTATATCTAAATTGATTTTTTAAACGTTGATACGTAATGTTAAAATGACAGATAATTAAATGTTTGGATGAATATGGCTTTATTTCTACATCTATGTTTATTTATTGTTACTATGTCACTACGGCCGTGGTAACGCAGTACATTACTCCAGTGCGGTAACTGTTTGTTTTTCGTTTTGTGTGTAATATCTTGTCTTCTTGTTTTGTCACTTTTACATTTACTCTGTATGCCCATGTCTACATGTAGTTCAAATTGAAATATCTGTAGTGACTCTCATAATGATTCTTTTAATGTCAATTTTTTCCTTATTTTCCTAGTCTTAACTAAAGAATTGCTGCTCAAATGACATGAAAATGCATATAAATAAATAAAAAAAGCAATCAATAAAGAAGTGTAACGCAGCTAATAAGATGAATGCATAGCTTAAAAACGAGCATATTGAATCTATATTGCATATTTTTACAAAAATAAACTGAATTCAGAATAGGTAAGATCTAAAACACTATACATTTATGAAGCAGTATCTTTGTGTTAACACATACTTACACTGTTGACCAAACTCAAAATAATCCCTTTCTGACATGTTTGCTGACTTTGGAAATATTGTTCCATTTGGGTAGATAAAATCGTTGCTAGGGTCCTGGTCAAAGTTGCCCAGCAGTCCTTGAGTTTTGTTCTCAAACTGTGTTGGTACAGTCACAATAATGGACAACATCTTCACGGCAATACTGATGTTGAATGACAAACCTGACATAAAGATAAGAAGAGTTGCGCCTGAAACTTGTAAGCTTTGACTTCTTATTACATCGCGACAGAACATTTACGAATATACGGTCATTGCCAAACATAACTTGTTGAATAAACCACTGCTGTGTAAAACTATAACATCTGATAAAACGAGACGAAATAAGATAATTATTGGTATTATAATCATAATGTTTTTTTTTACCGTTTGCTTCGCAGTCAAGTCAAATGACTTTTTACCCTCATCTTCCTAAGATAAATTGTCTACACTAGTTATTGATAATTGTCCAGTAACAAAGCTTGTGTTCGTGTAAACCTTTATACAAAGAATCCATTCGTGTAGTTTTAAAAGAATTAAGAAATAAATCTTCATAGTGACCAAACTTTATACGTGTTTAAACTTTTTTACATATCAAAGATTACAATGTTATGAATTAGCCTTTAAGACATTACTTAATCTTTGAAAACTGTGTCTAATTATGTGTCTGGGACGTCACAATCCTGTTCCCTAATTTAACATCCTAAGACTTCTGCGAGTAAGTTTCAAATCTTGAATAACAATCAATAACATTTTCTAAAACAGTTTTTTTCGTGTTTCATACTACATATAGTAAGTTTTGTTTTAAGAATAACACTCACTAATGATGAAGCAAAACAACAACAACGACGACAACAACAACAACAACAACGCGACAAATATCGAAATATTTCGGTTTATTAAGACACAGTTCAGAAACATTCGTTACATTACAAAATGTAATTTCTCAACATTTGTCTAGAAACCAAGCATGAATTAGCTTTCAGAAAAGCATAGAAATGAAACTATATTTACTCGATATTTTATTTAAACAAAGAATATGCCTTAATGCAAGTCTACGCAAACAAAAGAACCGACAAATCTTGGTTCATTTTGAAAATGTGTATGAGTATCAGTCTGGTATTGCAATGGGTAGAGCGTCGGCTCCTGCTTAGGGAGGCCCCAGGCTCGATCTCGCCACGCGACATACGATACAAGAGTCGTTAAAATGATTGTGGTAAAACTTCATTGCTTGCGTTCAAGGAAATACAAGGGTAGTTCCACGAATGGTTGGCCCTGTGTCAGATTTATGTGACTGGGTATGGTATCATGCCAAGTGTAAACACACTAAAGGCAGCACAATTTCTGCTTCAAGTGGACACCGTCTCCAGACGACTAAATATTGTTGGTGTGAGGATTAAATAAAAAAACAAGTAATCTTTTGGAGATGAGATACAACCGACGTTAACATAACAATAAACAATAAGCATGTACGGATAATTTCAATTATTAATGTCAAAACTGAAAAATAGCCACAATAGTGTATTTAAATCAATTACTAGTTTGTCAATTTTTAAAATGGGACGGTTAAAAGACTGTTTTTATATAGTTTGTCGCTGCATCATAGAAAATAGTTTTGCTTTGGTATACTTATATCCACGTCAAGGTGTGAGTACTAAAACGTTAATTTTATCATCTCGTAAGAATCTTTTATTTGAAGCACGAACATTTACTTTTTCAGTTTTCTATTTTTAAAGTTTGTCAGAGAAATAATTTCGCTTTTGTTTCATGCTATATTATGACAATCAAATTTAAAAAATAAAACGAAAACTTTAAATGTTTACATGAAATTTACACTTATTCTAACAAAGGGTCATGTAACATTACCTGTGTTTTTAAAGAGAGTTTGACTTGTCCCATTGAGATTTGTGATAACCACTCCAGGTTGAGGTATTTTAAATATGCCGCTGTTCACACTCGTCTTTTGATTGTTCCCGTAAAATCTTGTTGTAACATCCTTTCCATTCGCAAAGATTATCATACCTAAACAAACGGAATAGATAAATGGACACTGAACTAACAATAACAACAATAATTAACAACAACTACGACAACGACGACGACACCAACGACAACAACAACATCGAAAAAACGATAGCAACAGCAAAATAAAATAAACAACAGCAACAAGTAAAACAACAAAAGACCTAATCTATTGTTTAAAGGAAAGTGCGTATTGATTGAAGCTTCAGGTAAGCTGAAAAATAAAGGTGCCAGTCCCTATTGAAGGTGTTTCATTGTGGGTTTGGCGGAAGAGGAAGCAAGAATGGATATAGGCCACAGAGGCTTCCCAGTCGAGTCTCCATGGAGAGCTTTTAGCAGCCTGGAAATTGGTGGACAGCAAGAGTGCTTTTAGCTCTCAGGACAGTGTGTCTGCAGCCAAGGATAGTAGTGGGGTTGTTGACAACAGTGAGTACACACTATTTCAAAGTGACAAATGAATTTGCCAGAAAGGGTTATTATCCTAAAACTGAAACCATGGGCACATTTAGTCGGATGCGCCATAGGAGGAAGAAGTGGATTGCGTCGAAACGTCCAATGACTATGGGACCCACCTGATGATGGGGATAGTAGCAGCAGTAGAACCTGTATCTTACAACTACTGTTTTACGAAAGTGGTAAATAGGATTGTGTTCTGGCAACGCATTTTCAGTATTATTACAATACAATATGAAACTATGATTAGCAATACTTTGTCACGTATCGGAAATAAAAAAAGGTATCAGAAGTTATTACCCGTTTTATTGAAGTTCATCTCTACTTGTATGCTTGATAGTCCGTCTGATGCAGCGAAGGCACTAAACACAGTTGCCTGCGATAGCATTCCATCTGCTTTAATTGCTCGTTCTGTCCTGGCCTGCAGCTGGAAGATATTACCAGTTTCTGTCGGAAACTGTAAGAGTATATATTCTCCCAGTCCATTGAAGGTGTACTCTTGTCCGTCAAGTGTTCGAAGGTGAGGGTCTCCCCAAGAGGCTCCTGATGAAGCAATAAATAGAGTTTGAAGGCAAACACATAATGGAGATCTCTCGTGCATTCAAAGACTGAGCAAATATTCTCGCGTGTTCAATAAAGTAATGACACTTGTGTCTTTAAACCTGGTAAGTCAAATATAAGATAGGATGTGGGTTACTAAAGAAAATTTTACACTCTTTAAATTCTGCTTAATAAGTAAGCAAGAACATCGAAAGGAGTATTCGCTTAAACTGACTAGTAAAAATAAAAATCAGATCACAATATCCGTCTGCTATCCCACAATAACACAAACAAATTTAAAATGCGGCATTGTCTATTTCAAGCGGAGCCTGATTGACGAAGAAAATCAGATAAGCTGCAATTTGGGTGGGAATGAGATCGCGGGTCTACTTGCGTGACAGCAAATATAATTTATGGTATGCCATATTGTCCTACATATATACTAAAATTTCTTTCCGCACACATTAGATTTTTTTCTTTTAAAAGTATATTCCGTAGTAACACGCTGGAAAATTTAGAATTAAAACGAACTACTTTGCAAACAAAGCCCAGATAGCGAGCAATGTGAATTGTGATCTTTGATTGAAAAATGATTGACAGAAAATTTTTTTTAGCATCTTGATATGTATTGTTTGGGTATGTATCATTGTTCCTAGTTTATTGTCAATTTCTTCAAAAACATTTAAAGCGTTAGACAAAAATGGAAATGGATTTTAAAATATATTACCTTAAGCTAAAGAACTAAGGAAGTCGATAAATAAATTTAAAGAGCGACTTTGAACATCACATGAGCTAAATATAAGTCAGAATATCTTATGATCAAATATAAATTTGGGTGTAAGACGCATGTGTCAAGTCATTTATTAATTTGTCCAAAACTAATGACATGCCACATTAAATTTCTGTTTTGTGACAAATCGTACCAAGTTTGAATGTTGTGTTTTTGTAGCACCGTCCAACTGGATGTAGTTCGTAGTATAGATGACAGAGATTTGATAATTTACAACAATAATCCTGAGAGTAAACATCATAGAACGCATGCTCTTTTGGGAACTCATCAGGGTGATATTGGTTAAACCCTCCGGCATGTGGTGGCTGTTGAATCCACAGGCCAGTCGTGATATTATAACAGCAGGACTGCAAAACAAAGACACACGCAAATAAAATTAGATTTTTGTTTGTAAACTTAATAAATAATTGTGCATGTAATAAATAAATTGCGCGTCAATCGATATATATTTCACGATGTGCTGTTCTATTTCTGTATTGCATCTTCTTGTAAATCTGGCCCTGAAATTTAGTTAAAATGAAACAACATTGCTGGTATTTACCTTTTGTATTAATATAACATACAAACAGCCAATTCCACGAAATAAATGGGACACTGATGTGAAAACAAGTAAAAATGGTCGTCTAAGAAAGTGGAACTAAAATGTTTTTTTGTGAATAATATACGATCTTCGTAGAGTAGATAGCGTTTGAGTGTGGGTAATTTATTAATTTCTCTTACTCTATTTAACTCTGATATTTACGAAACTGATATATTTAAGAGAACATACTATTAGATTTAACCTTTCCCTAGTATTCTTATAAAATGTTAAATAAGTATTTGTATTATTTATAATTTTATTATGTTTCTTACCATGCCATGATCGCCGTATTGTTGTGCATATAAGAGATCGACACACACTACTTCCATATCTCCAGAAAGGCCAGACCGCTCAGACGCCGCCCAAGGATCAAGTCTCAGACTGTCAATATTACAGGGACACTGAGGAAGTCTTGTCTCTGATTTGTTTATTTCTGCCTTCCTGTGTTTGTTTTCATCATACCATTTCTTGCATGTAGCTGCTGGGTTATCAACCCTTTCAGGGGTCAAGGAAAGTACAAGTAGTCCACGGATGCCTATGTTATAAATGATAAACATTCGTATATACATGTTATAAATGATATACATTCGTATATACATGTTATAAATGATAAACATTCGTATATACATGTTATAAATGATAAACATTCGTATATACATGTTATAAATGATATACATTCGTATATACATGTTATAAATGATATACATTCGTATATACATGTTATAAATGATATTCATTCGTATATACATGTAATAAATGATATACATTCGTATATACATGTTATAAATGATATACATTCGTATATACATGTTATAAATGATATTCATTCGTATATACATGTTATAAATGATATACATTCGTATATACTTAAAAGAAATGGCATAGTAAGTGGCGGCATTAATTTGCTTGTTACATTCACATTCATTAAAATTGCTTCAACCGAAAAACTTACAGAAAGAATATCATGTTCAAGTAAGGATATAACGAGTGTAACGTCCGATATTTTGTATGACTTTAGCAAATAAAACTATTTAGTAATCATATTTAATTTAAGTCCAGTTAAAATATTGTGGAGACTGTATGACAATGTTTGTACCGGATTTATGAAGACCTAGTATGACAATTTAATTAGTTTACCAAATAACAAAGTAACCTGTCATTCTTATCATTCTTATATTATGCTTACGATGATCATCTGAAAATAAAGATGGATTCTTCAACTGAAAAGTAGGCATTTAAATAGGCTCTGTTCGAACCCAATTCTTAAATCCTCTTGGAGCTTGTGGAATTATGTGCTGCAGTTGGTAGATAAACAGACGAGACAAATATAGCTTGACAATATACCTTTATGCTGGGCATTTTTGTCCATCTGTAAAACTTCTGGCAGAAATGAGTATTGATGGGTCCAATAGAATTCATCACCAGCCCAGTATCCGATCCAAACAAGCGGGTCATCTTCTCCGGTCAATGTCCATGTCATACGATCATGGCCATAAATGTAGAAGGCATAGCTCTTAAACCCATCTGTAGCCAGCACAAGTTGAAATGTTGCTGTCTGTAATATAGTATATATATAGTATATTATATATGTATATATATATATGTTTATATATGTTTATGTATATTTATTGTGAAAAGGTATTTTCTCCAAACCATTTCTTATCTTAATTATAGGTACTTAACCTAACAATAAAAACAATTACCTTTGTTTTTTCGAGAGCGTCTTCGAATGGAACTACATCTGACCAGGTTGAGACTAAAATAAATGTGGCGTTGAAAGGTGAATCTAATTCGACGTGAGTAGCAATGAAACCTTCTATGTTGGACACAGTGTCCGAGGCATTGCTGTCAGTGTTGGCAGTTCCTTCATATGTTCGGTAAAACACATTACCACCGTCCCTGCTGTCAGTGTCAACATAAAACGGAGCCAGGAGAGACGTGCCTTCAAAACTTGATTTGTTTCTTGGTGGAGATGGTGTGACCAGCGGTTCTTCGAAAGAAACCATACCATTCGAGCAAACCTATATAAATAATATGAAATTGTGTGTTAGGTTTTTCTTATACATAATGAATTAACTCACAATGAACATTTTATTACAATGTAAAGCAAACAATTAACCCCTCATACAAATAAAACTTTAACCGTATAAAACTATTTTACTTTCAAAGCAAACTAGTCGTTTTTGCAATTTCATCAAAATTTACTTATATACAAGTAATATTGCTCGATTAAATTATAATTGTTTTTTTTAAAGAGCTTTACATTAATGTTTGTTCAAATGTTATAAATTATGCAACTAGCCTACAATACTCGATAGTCAACACATATTTTACGAAGCATACAAAAATGCTATTTCGATATTTAAGTTTCTTTTCGCATTTTATGTGTATACATCCTCATCCAACGCTATATTCATTTAAAGGTACTGTGGCATACTTACATACAATCTGGTGTGAAGTTCATTATAAAAAGGTATTCCATTATCAACAACCACGGCTTCTGAGCAAAAGTCATCACCTTTCCTCATTTCTATGTCGCCGTTTTCAACACCAAACGGATATAGATACACTGGTAAAATACAGGTTAAAGGCATTTAAATATGTGCATGTTGTTAACAGACTTATCTTGCTACAAATGTGTAGACATTGTAATTTTGATAAGACTTCGTTTGACACTTTATCTCACAATGCATAACGAAGTGCCATAATGTGCTTTCATTTTAAGCTTAAAACATGCTTTGCACTCTTGAGTTATCAAATTACATCATCGCTAATTAATTAAATGTTGATCTCAGTCAGACATGCATACACAACAGTATAATTCTCATTTTTCGAATATGCTCATAAAAACTACACAAACTGACGTTCAATTAACTTACCCAAACAAACATAATCTCATTAAAATGTAATGTTAGCACTTACTTGAGTCACAGGTATTAGACCACGGGTCATGCACTCCTGTATCACAAACACAGGTGGAATTAATGCATACAGCGCCATTTGTACTGCAGCAAGACTCTTTCAGCCGGCATGTCTCGCCAATAAATGCTTAAACATTTAATCATCTCATTAAAATATTTTGAAATAAAAACAAACAGACATAGAATACAGCATTACAAAAATGTTTAACATATTTTATTACCTATTTATTTAAATTTAATACGTTTAAATAACGGTTAACATATCGTTCCGATTCTGCCTAATGATAGATTCAAGGTTGTTGTTTTTTTTCAAAATATTATAAGTTGTTCCGAAACAGGTACGCAATTTCGGGTACTAAACCGCGTGAGAATAAACAATTTAATTGAATAGTCTTACGTGTGAATTTAACTGCTATTTTGTAGGCAAAGGTCGCATTATATCAATCTGGACCCGTGTGAAGCTCCATTCGGACGCAATACGTGTCCCTATTTAAGCCTACTACTTTTTTGGTAAAAATGAGATTACGTTTAGAATATGTCTTATATTGATTTTTGTTTGTGATTTACAAAAATAAATGTTTAATTAGAAGTCCGGCGTGTTTCTTATGGTTAACATATCTGGACACTTGACGGCAGACCACCCTAAACCCTCAATTACCGGTTCATAGTGGTACATTCCTGGTCGGATAAGTGCAATGCGTTCTTTTATATTTAATAGTTTTTCATCCATACACTTGTACTATTATTAGCATGCTGCATTAAAATGTTAAAATCAATGGATTACGCGCCAAACAAAGTATGTCTAAAACGATTTAATTTCTCAATAACAACTCACCTACAAATGAATAGTTTTCTTCTTAAATAAGATTCAAAAGGTTTTTACAATATTGAACGTGTAATCAGATAAAATTTGAAACGATGGAGTCAAATGAAGAAGTCAAGTTACGTATCACCTCACAGTTTTGTGAAGCTTTTAGAAGACATAAAATAAAATACAGATTGATTCATTATGACAAATCAGTGTTGTCAGTTGTCTATTAATTAAGTGCCATAGATAATATGAAGATGTTAAAGATTCAGTCAATGATAAGTCGCGTTTTGTTCAATCTGCCAATCTGCAATTTGAACCTATCATTCTCGTCGTGTGTCCGAGACCTGTAGCTCAGAACTAGCGTTTCAGTTTTCGTTTTCTTTCCTCCTAATAAGGACATTCAATGCCTACAATGGATTCTGAAGGACGATTTATACATAAGGAATGTCCGAGGGCGGTTCCTTACCCCCAGTCCGATGACCAAATGGCCGAAGTTTCGGTGACATTTTCAAGCGACATGATGTCGCGCCGTTTTAGGGATGATATTACGCATATTTGTAACTTTTATCTCGTACTATGAATTTTGATTTAACTACATTTTAAGGATACATTTAGAAATACGTCACCGAGCTTTGGTTTCTCAATATTCAAGCATACAAAAAAGATGAGGACATAGACCTAACTTTGACATTTAGAAATACTATCTTTGAATAATCTGCCCCGTGTAACGTATAAAATGTGCGCCTTTATTCATTTTTTTTGCATGTCGAAAGTAGATTGTAAAATGGTCTTTATTAAATGCCTTACAATTAAACACAGAGCAACATTAATACACTGTTTCATCAACTTCGACTAGTACAGAAATATTAAAAAGCACACTTTTATCACGATAAGCCATACCCTGTTTGTATACAGTGGTGTTGTAACAATCACCAACTGGGTGCAGTTCGTAATATAGATGACAAAGATTAGACAATTTACAACACTGCTTCTTATAATAAACATCGTAGTTTGCGTGCTCCGTGGGATATTCTTCAGTGTGATATTGATTAAATCCGCCTGCATCTGGAGGTTCTTGAATCCACAAGCCAGTCGTGGTGTTATAACAACAGGACTGTAAAGCATATAACAATAAATAAACAACATTTCTGCATTCGTTATCAAAAAAGCAAAAATGTATCAATCATAAACATAAAAATACTACAACATTTGACCAGGTAAGTTAAAGGTTGTAAATTAATTTACATGATACAATTATTCTTTGTTAATATTGAGAAAAACATGTTAGTTAATATCATTGATATCACTATTTGACCTTCGGTAGAGGGAGAACACTTCTGAAAGAAGGCTTATCTAACATGTATAAATGATTTTACCTTGCCATGGTCTTTGTATATTTCTGCATATAGAAGGTCTACACATATTACATCCCTGTCTGCAGGAAGGTGGGGCAGCTCACATGACGCCCAAGGATCATGACTTAGATTGTCAATGTTACAGGGGCACTGGGGAAGTCTCTTTTCAGCTTCGATTATCTCGTTTTTCTTATTTATGTTATTATCATACCATATTCTGCATTTAGCTGCTTGGTTTGTTACCGGTTGAGGTGTCAGGGAAAGGAGAATCAGTCCTTGGATGCCTATGATATTATATAAACATAATTCAGCTATAAGTATATCTTCCAAATATATGTTTGCTCTTTACAGATTAAATAACTTAAGTAAATAAACCAGTATCATTGTTCCAGGTCCATGTTTAACGGAAATAAATAAATAAATAAAAAATAAAAAATAAATAAATAAATAAATGTAATGTATGTGTGCATCAATCAACCTAACTACCTACCCACCAAACACCCAAACACCCACCCACCCATCCATCCATCCATCCATCCATCCATCCATCCATCCATCCATCCATCATCCATCCATCCATCCATCCATCCATCCATCCATCTCTCTCTCTCTCTCTCTCTAGCTGCTCTCTCTCTCTCTCTCTCTAGCTGCTCTCTCTCTCTCCATCCATCCATCCATCCAATCCATCCATCCATCCATCCATCCATCCATCCATCCATATATAAATATTATATATATTTATCCAAACTCCCCTTATCGGCAAACACGCCCTTATTTATACCCAAAGAACATTCTAGCAATCTCGAAACCCAGTAAAAAAAAGATCTTTCTAGCATGATCCCTTTTCTTTCTAGCGGTTACGCAAATGCAACGTCATCAAAACCACAACGGTAAACAACCCTTAACCTGACTAGCGTAACCTTAAACGCTGGGGTACTACTGTACATAACAATACTGTTAAAGGTCATACACAAGGAATTCTAGGGGCAAATAAAAACAATTTCCTGACCAGTTTCATTTACTTGTTAAATCGATCTATGTCAGTAAGTTTAGATGAACATGATCTTAAGACATGTAGAAAAAAAATGTTGAAAATAAACGAAACCTTAAATGCAATTCATAAGGGTATCTCATTTTTTCGTGTGTGCATGTGCGCGAGTGTATGAGTGCGTCATTATATGAACGCGTGTTTGAAAAGGCAATAGTGAAGTAGAGTGCATATCCACGGGGTTATATGTGTACATTTGCCTTCATGCTAGAACAGATAATTTTGTCTCAAAAAATTTTGTATCCTTAGTTTTATGTATAATTTTTGCAGTGAGAATATAATGAGGGTAAATATAGCAACTGACAAAATGGAGCTTAAAATGAAATTTAAAAATGTAATAAAAATAAAAATACTATGCTTTGCATTTTCGAGGCTGCAATACATATGTAACAATTTTCAAAATGGCTCTACTAAAGTATAAGGTTTCTCACATCTATTAGATGTAGTATACTTCTATAGATCGGCACATAACATAATAATCATACTAATATACTATAATAATTGCACCACAACCATGATAGACATACTGCATACCTTTATATTGAGCCTGTTTGTCCATCTCTAGAGCCCGAGGCTGGAACGATTCTGGGTGGGTCCAATGGAATTCTTCTCCAGCCCAGAATCCAACCCACAACCTAGGTTCCAGATCGTTTGTCTGAGTCCAGGTCATGCGGCCATGGCCATATATAAACAGAGCATAGCTCTGGGACCCATCCGTAGCCAGTACAAGTTGGAACGTTGCTGTCTGTATGTATCATCATTAAACACATATTTTTTACATGAAGATTATATATATATACAAAGAAAGCACTAGCTCGTATGAATGACATCAGTATTGTCATATGTACTGTTACTTCAATCACAATCAGAATTTTAAAAAAAAACACACCATTTTTACAAGCAATTATTGAAAAGCAAAACAATCAAACGTAATTGTATCGTATTAAAATATTTTGCATTTGGAAAGGCATTTTGCATGTTTACTACTAACTGGAATGTTGTAGTGGATGGCGGCCCAAAATGCTACATGAGTCGCAAAATACTTCGATTCGAATAAGTAACGCCAATGGTTTAATAACAGTTTATTGAAATGAAAAAATATAAACAAAACAACTTACCTTTGTCCGATTAAAATCGTATGAATGTGGAGCGACGTCAACCCAAGTTGCGACAAGGATGTACGTTGTGGTGAATGGTGTCTCCAGTTCTAGCGAAGTCCCAATAAAACTTTCTATGCTTAACACTGCATCCGAAACATAGTCATCTGTGTTGGCAGACCCTTCGTATGTTCTATAAAGCAAACTTCCATTGACGTTAGTGTTAATATCAACATGAAACGGAGCCAGGAGGATTTTGTCTCCAAAGAGAGATATGTTTCTTGGCGGATTGTAAGATATATACGGTTGGTTGAAGGAAACCAGGCCATTAGAGCAAACCTGTAGAAAGACACAATAAGTTCACATTTCACTGCAATACAATAAAGTAATATGGGACAAACGATTATTAAAAAATCAATGAAAATGTAATAAACGGGTGTAAGTGAAAACACACAATAAAGCTTTACTGGAATAATTGCTTTTCATCTTACTTTGTACATTCATTGTCAAAAAGTGATTTGACTAAATATTGATGTGCACAGATGTACACATTTACATGCACGCACAAACACGAACACCCGCACATGCACACACACGCACGCACGCACGCACATACACAAATGATTGGGGTAATATTTGCTTTGAACAATCTCAAACTCAAATCTTTATCAAATCAGGTTAGTTTTCCTAAGATAATGTTTTATTTTTACAATGTTTACATACAGGTACATCTGCAAAATATGCAAATTTGAATTTAACACACTAAAACACCACTGACATAAGCTCATTTGTTAGGGTTATATATACTTACAAACAATTTGGTTTGCAGGTGGTTGTATACAGGTACTCCATCACGAACCTCCAAAGCTTCTGAGCAAAAATCATCGCCTTTCCCCAATTCTTTATCACCGTTGGTAACACCAAAAGACCATAAGGGCACTTCGAAAAAGAAGAATGTCCTCTTACGAATCAGTACAAATACATGCAAAACTGTTTACTTTGCAGAAATGTAATATGAGTAAAATATGTACATGTACTTACTACATCTATAATAAAGGTAAGAACATATGAAAGTATTAAAACCATTTCTGTAAATGAGATATTCAAGGTAACAACAAGGTTACCCTTTACATTGATACTTACTCGTGTCACAGGTGTCAGACAATTTGTCATACACTCCTGTGTCACAAACACATGTCGAATTGAGACAGACTGCACGACCAGTGCTGCAGTGTGAGTTTTCCTGACATGGGCCGAATATAGCAGCTGAAATAATACCGCAAATTGTTCTTTTACCTGTATATATAATCGACTTGATTTGGTCACGGTATGTCAAATTGCATTTTTGTTATATTATATATTTGTTATATATTATAAATCAAACAAAATCTTTGTTAAGTGATAATGAATACTGGCTTTAAATATAATGTCTCCTCACAAGATTAACATGTTGCATTTATACGATATTGATGTTCGTGCTATCCTAGTCAAGGGTTTTCAACTAATTCAGCTATTAATGCTATAAATCTAATGAACAAATTAGTTTTTCATGTTACCTGATTGCAGCAATAACACGACCCATGAATGCAATAATAAACTGACAAAAAGAAGTTCTGTAAACTTCATCATGAATTCGGAGCCCTGCCTGTAGAAGAAAAAACAAATTTATTGTTAAAAAGTTATATTTCAAATACGTAAAGTACAAATAATTCGAAACTGGAAATATAAAGCAAATAAGACTGGGTAAAATAAATGAAATAGCGATTTTTGTTTCCTTAGGTTCGACTTTAATCCGAAGAAACTGATAGACACTGGCTGAAACCCGTCCAAATCATTACATGAGTTATTATGAAAGTTAATTGTAAAAATTGTGCTAGTCGCAATGAATAATAAAATGACACAAAGCATGCGTCTATCAACAACATGATACATATATAGACTACTGTTCTTGATAACATGAGTTCGACTCATATGCAATAACATTTCATACTTTACTTTTATATTTCCTTCTACATGTATCAGAATAATTTCTTTCTTTTGTACTAGCTAGCTTATTTACATTCGTCGCCAAACGAAACAGCAAGGCTTTCGCTTTCATAAATTACACTTATGCAGAAAGGCATAAGCCATCCATTGTATGGTAATTCTAGTATCATTAAAAAAGCACAAACCATTTAAACCGTAATAAATAATGTTCAAAATTATGTTTGGGAAGGTTATTATGACTAATTATCTGATAGTCGGATCGGGAAAATGATATGCTAATATTACCCGTAAGGTTTACGAAATTAAGACTTGTAACTTTTTCACATTTGCCATGTTGATAATGATATGCTTACAGTACAGCTTTAAAAAAAGGTCGTAAAAACGCGAAAATACGAGGAATCTACTCCAAGTTTCTCTGAAGTGGAGTGAGAAAACAAAAAGAGTCACTTCGCGTGAAATGGAATGAGCGGAGTCACTTCGCGTCTGTAGTAATATGGAGTCGCTTCGCGGGGAGCAATATCGAGTCACTTCGCGTAAGGAGTAATTTGGAGTCACTTCGCGGAAGTGAAATCGAGTCACTTCGCGGTAACTGTCCCCGCGCTCAGCAAATTAGACTTAAAGGTATGAGAAACAACTCTGGCATTATAATTTTTACTTATAAGAAAAGTATTGATGCAAAGCATCAAAGGCGACACAACATTGAAAACAATATTATAAGAAATGTAAAGCTGTTTTATTTTTTTAAAAATAGATTTTAATTATAGTATACATTTGTAATGTATTTTTATCTTAAAAAGTATAATGCTACGGGTATATAAGGTATAAAAGAGAGACAAACATATCACGATAGACAAATTTAACAGCTAGATCTATTTTCTGAGTACGTTATTGTGCATGTTCAAATAGCAAGAGTTGTACTAGTTCTTGTCAAAGAGACAGTGAGGTTACAAAACACATCTCTTAACCACAAACACTTCCGAATTTCTATACCCCGGTAGATTTACACCTGTGCGTTCCTGCATTGAGAAAGCTTTCGATTAGAAATTCACAGATATCCTTTATTACTAATTACAGAAATCGTTTAAGTAAATTGCAAATCTATTTTAATATTGTCGAAAACTTCATTGCTATATAACGTTTGAATGCATACATATTAAAAAAGTATCACATCAACACACGTTTAAAAATATTAAAAGGCCAAATCAACGTACACTTAACTAATCGCTTTGTTTCATGTTTTTACAGTCAAACAGAATACATCACTTGTTTAGGGAATACCAACTCGCATATCAGGAATGTGTAAATGGCGGTCCATATCTAGCATTCGGAATACGCTGCCCATCATTGATCGCCCACTCTTTAGGGAGAACGAAATTTCTAAGAAGATTCGCATGCATATTTAAATCTTTTCTACATTCCGCATACAGGCGGCGCAGCAGCGCATCTGCAATATTATGTTTCATTCTGAATACATTACAAATGTCATAAGCAGCAATATTAGCCGCAATAGCATCGTCATCATTAATAACATCTGTATTAAAAGATAACTTCTGAAATTATGTTGTTGCATAATTTTATTATTACATTATAACAATAAACAATCTTTCAAGAATAAATTAACAAAACATACATGTTATACAGGAAATGCTACAATCGAGTTTCGTGAATATTAGCATATGCTTTGCAGTTAGCGTGTGTGTGGTGAATGTATTCGGAATACTCCTGAAACGTTGTCGGGAAAATATCATTCAAGTCGTATTTTGTTACGACAAATTAAAATATTCGCATTGAACAATTTTCTTTTAAAAATTTACAATTTGTATTGTAAAAGCATACTTGGAATGATGATAAAATAAATTGGTGTTGTGTTAATGGGATTTAAAACGAATCTTAGTCAACGTCATTCTTAAATAATATCCAAAATATTTCTTATATCAACTATATGGATCACTATCTAATCCTTAAATGGGTGAATTGTGGCAGTGTCTATGCAAAAATCAGAGTTTGCTTCGAGTAAGGACGGGTTTTAACACTATTATTATATTCTTCGGATATAAACAATGTGAACACATACAAGATCATTCTTTTCAAATCTATAAATAATGATGCTTTTAGGGTTGTTTCTAAAAATATTGGAGCCAGCGCTTAAAATCCATGTGAGAAGTCACGTGAATATTCGTATTCCAAAAATAGCTAACTGTGCAACGTGGCTCGGATAGAAAATTCCTGTTTCCAACGACGAATATTATGTCTCATTCTTTCCACGGATGAAAGTCTTCAATTAAATTCATATTTTAAGATCTTATCAAGTAACAAAAACTAAATTGTCTGTTTGAGAACAAACATTTTGGTCTAAACTATCAGATACCACTTTTAATTTTCGAATAAAACACACTGGAATAACGGTGGGATAAGTGTTGCATTGTAAGTAACTTGTTGGTTGGCTGGTGGGGTTTATGCTATAACGCTAGTCACATGACTCACATAACCCGGTATGTAAGACCTGCGGGATCAACGTTCTCAGTGTCCTGAAGGTAGTCGTTGACCATTAGCAAATAACCTAGTAGAAATTAAAGTCACTTCGCGAGAAAGTGGGGTGATTAAAAAAGAAGCACTTCGCGTTTCTTTGCGAGTAAAATAGAGTGACTTCGCGTAGATCGACCGGTGAAAAAGCGGGACTTCGCGTTTCTGCGAGTAAAATGGAGTGACTTCGCGTCCCCCTAGTGTTATTGAATAAATAAAGCTATGTATTTGTTCAATCTGGCAAACAAACCAAAAAAATCGTTCCGACACAGAAGACACAAACGATAAAATAAAACAAAAAACTATCCCTTAACTTGTTTTGATTATGTGTCAAAACCATGTAATTGCTACAATATTTTGGTGTCAATTAGAAAAAATAAAAGATGTTTCGTCAATGCGCATTTTTAATATGTATCGCACCTATTTATTATAGTAATAATAGTAGTAAAAGTAGTAGCAATACAAGTATAAATAGTAGTACTAGCAGTAGAAGTAGAAGTAGTAGTAGTAGTAGTAGTAGTAGTAGTAGTAGTAGTAGTAGTAGTTTTTGTTGTTTACTGTGCTTTTGGGGACATCGAAAAATGTTTCGACAGAAATTACTTAATTTTCAAATTGATCAAGGCAAATGAAAAAATGTACGGCATCAGCCCTAAAAAGCATGTACAATGTAGAAAAAGCATGTTTAAAAAACAAATCTGTATAATCTCCATTTTTTCGTATCGAATATCTTGGTAAAGCAAGGGGATCAGTGCTCCACAATTATGTTTCTGCTCTTCATTAACGACATTTCAAAGAATTAATTTTAAAGAAAATATAGATTACTTTTTTACTTTCGATAACTTAAAATTCTTCCTACTGCTTTTTGCGGACGAAGCGGGATTATTTGCACACTCTCCACAAGCGTTACAATCGCATCTTAATGTACATTATAGAAGAGGATATTCGCCAATATTCAATTTCTAATTTGCAAATTGCAACATTTCAAATGCTTAAATTTGCTATTTGTTTGCACAAACACGTTCGTTTTTACATGTATCTAATTCACATTTCTCGTATGCAATTTGGAAATCTCAAGTCACAATTATCAAGTCACAAATGTTATGTTCGCTTACAATTCACAAATCTCAAAGTCACAATTCTCAAGGCACAAATCACTAATGTACAAGTTAAGAATTGGCATCATTCAGACGCTAGGTGGCGGGATCACATAAATATAGACTTAACTAAGCTAAAAATAGAACGGAATACCATAAGTTAAAAATAGAACGGAATCATAAATGATTCTTCAAGCGAGATACAATAGAAAACAGCCAACGTTATTTGGCGTCAAATCAGACGCGTTTCTGCCATTACGCACTTTACGCACGTGCGTATCCTCCGTTCGAAAAATCGAAAATCTAAAAGTACCAAAAAGCATTAAGAAAGTCGATGCCTAACCCGGGTTAGGAATGATATATTTTATTTCCGTAGTTTCTATGTTATTTAATCATATTACCACACCAATCAAGTTGAAAAGGATAAAATGGTTTAACTTCTACACGTCAGGATTCTAGACGGTCATATTTTGTATTAAGTTTCTCGCATATCCGCATTTTATCTGTTATTCATCAGAAAAAACAAACCCGAATTTATTAAAAGTATTACTACAACGGTTATTTCCCTTGTAATTGTGCGTAACTTCAAAAACGGCCCAGATACGCGCCTGCGTCAAATTGAACGCGTTATCTTTTGCAAAAAGTAGTTATTATTGTATATATCCAAATTCTGCAAGTAATTTTACCATATAAGTCTTTGTTTTCTCAAAACTACACTCAATCCAATTTAATATACCATAGCTGTCAAGGGTTTATAAAGCATAAGAGTGCGACCAAAGACCTATAAAAGGGGGTCGGGGGATGGGAGGGTGGGGGGCGAAGCCACCCATACGCTGAAAACATACTATTTAATGGATATGAACCCTCGATGTAATATTTAATGATTAAAACTGTAAGGATCTTATAAATAAAACAATAGAAAATGATTTAAAAATAGTATCTTTTTAATTTGAAGTAAAAATGTTTGGAAACAGAATTTGTATCAGAATTTCAGCTGTTTTGAGCATTTCAACAAGATACATACACGGGGCATGCCAAATTTTGACTAGCTTAAACAAGTTTCCACAGTATATTTACACATAGATGTAACAGCGTTTGGAGATAATCTATAACAATCATCGTAATTAAAGTTTTTATATCAAAGATATCATTTACACCCACTACCGGTGGTGATCACCAAGTTTTATAAAAACAAAACAAACAAATACAAAAACATACTAAACAACAGTTTAAAAAATGGAAAAAAACAACAACACACAGTTTATGCTTACTATAATCTAAATGAGCTAACTGGAATTTTACTGGTGCTGCTTATTGTATTCCCAAGTAACTTTCTTTGAACGCTCTAGAACATCTACACCAGTAGTTTGATTAAAAAAAAAGCCAATGAAAATCGGCGTTCTATTCCCGGTGTAATTTCATTGGTTCTTCAATGCTTACAAGACTATGCCCTTGATTTTTGGCCAGAAAGTCGACTGAACAACGCAAACGTTCGGACAAAATAAACAGATTTTTTTTTCGAAAACACTGGAGATGTTGTATGTGTGAGTTTCGAGTATTTAAGCTTGAGAGCGTGATTTGAGGTTCAAAAGCGTGACTCTCACGCCGAAAGCGTGAGACTTGACAGGTCTTATATATATATCGGACATTTCCAGAAGAGCATACTCTCTCATTCACATTCGGATATGTTTGCAATGCATTAGAATTGAACTTCATCAACAGGAGTACTTGATGTGGTGAGAATGCTTTCCCCAGAGGCAGGTGCCCACGTAGCTCAGTTGCTAGAGCACCTACCTCAAGAGCAGGAGGTCCTGAATTCGACCCCCGCCCTCGGTACTGGGATTTTTACAGCATTTTTTAAATTAATTCATCAGAACACCATGGGAAGCAGGAACGTGCTAGGTACTGGTTGTTCTGTCCAGTTGTTACTTGGCTAAAAATAAGGAAGGATAAAAGCTCTCTGCCCAGGTAGGCCAGGTGGTAGAGCACCTGATGGCGGAGGAGGTCTTGGGTTCGAACTCAATACTGTGTACCGTTAAAGGAATTTTGCCAGCTCGGACCACATCGGTTAAATCAGGATGTATGCAGTTAAATAAAAGAGGGTGGGGCCATAAAGGTTGAAAGGGGATGGGGGCGGAGATGTAGGGACTGTCAGACCTGAGAGATAAAAATATACGAACATTTGAACCGATTCATACAGTTTGAGGTAAAGGTAGAGACGAGTAAATATGGACCAACTTTAATTGGTGCATGTCTACAGTACATGTCACGAATGATTATAAATGTATGTATCACGCATTTTTCTTAATGTGCCACTAACACTTAATTATCTCTGGATCTTCTATAATCACAAACATAGGCCTGTGTGTATGTAGTCATATCATGGTCAGCAGTTAAGTACAGAATAATATCCCTAAAATTGTTAAGCACAAATAATACATGTGCAGGATTCTGTCGGTAAGAAACCCACAACTTAAAAGTACACACGAACGCGGCCAAGTCCAAGCGATACATTCTATTTATAGATAGGCATTCCCGTGGTAGAAGCGCCCCCTTGCGTCCTAATGTTGAACGTTGAACTGGTGTAATGCGTTGTACGTTTTACATTAGAGATTAGCGCCTCTAGATTAGTAACTTGTAAAGTAGATTCTAGAAATGTAAAATGTAATCATGGGCTCTGTATTTAATCTATTAGAGTTTACAACAAAGAAGCATGCAATTTGTCAATCGTAAAACTTCGGGTATTTCCGTATGGTTCGTAAAATACACCTCGTACATAGCTCTAGAATACACCAAAGTGCGTCGCCTGAGTTATGAAACAGTGTCCGTTCGCGAGAAAGTAACAAATTATATATATATCATTTAGTTGAGTATATCTTGCAATAACAACGATTTTTTTTATCAATACAATCTATATGATTTACGGAAAATTGAAAAGTCAACATTAAATACCCAGTATTAAAACTAAGACACACAAAGTAGATCCAAGATGGCGCCTTATTATGTCAGAGGTCTCTTGCATAGCATAAAGGCCGAGGTGATCAGATTGGCAATTTGTTTGAGTCTAGTCGGATCAATTCTTAAAGACGGAGCAGAAATATGTTGTTATCACGAATGTAAAAACATCGAACTTATCCACTGTAAATTCATGAGAAAAATTCTCCATGTAAGAAAACGTACTAATAGGGAAAGTTAATACGATGAAACAGGAAGATACCCAATGTAAGCACAAAGAAAAATAATAATGATAAAATTTTGGATTTTGGATAAGTACTTAAAACAGAAGAAAGTTTCTTCTGTTTTAACATGATTAGCAAAGACGCAAATAAAGATAACTATGCGGGACTAAATTGGGCATCAAATATTAAAAAAGAATGAGAAGAGATTGGCTAAACAAATTACTAGATAAACCAAGATACTGCAATAAACAATTTTAACCAGACCCTCCCCACCCCCTCAAAAGGATCCTCGATATTTATCACCAGAATTGGCATTACACAATAAACAGTTCAAACAGACTTAAATTCAAACAGACTTAAAACATACAGCATGTTCAAACAACAATAGAAATAGAAAAAAAGTATTTATATTGTGTTAAAAACAAAAAAGTATGGACTTACAATAATAACGGATTTTCTGGTGCTACATTGTCCAACAATATAACGATTATTGTTACTTCTGAATTTAACAGATGATTCATATAATACTTAGAAATATTTAAGGCTAGCATTTTAATGGGTTTGAATGTTTTTCTTTTTGATCAATACGCAGGTGTTATGTCAATAGTTATTATCATTAACTTGTGAATGTAGATAATTGCTGGTATGCACATGACAATCCATAGTATGAATTATGGTACCACTTGGTACAATGTTACAATATAGACAAAATAGTATATCATTCCTAATGTGAATTCATAAGCTGAATTATGCATAATGCAGCTGTATTACTCTTTAATGGATTTCCTCTGTTTATTATCTGTAAATGCCATTACCACCTTATGTTGTATTAGACTTGGCTATATTTGTGATCAAATTATGCCAATAAACATATGTTATGTTATGTCTTTTCGTCTATCACTTTGCGTAGAAACCATTAAATAATTGTTGTAGATTTAATGTGGATGGTAGATCAAGTTACTTGTTGTATTACACTGCTGTGATATAGCAGGAAATATGAAGAAGAGTTTTGAACAGAAAAAAGGTTAATCTTGTGATAAACACAGGTCAAAAGTATGACATCATGCATGACATGTTTGAACTTAGAAAGCCTTAGTCTCTATATAGTAATATGTCAATAATTATAACGATAACAGTAATGATAATGATGATGTTGATAATAATAATAATAATAATAATAATAATAATAATAATAATAATAATAATAATAATAATAATAATAATAATAATAATAATAATAATAATAATAATAATAAATAATACCACTACTACTACTCCCAAGACCTCTTTTTATTTGTCTTCACAGAGGTAAAGGTTGTCTCGTGTTTCAACCGAATACGTATTTGAAAAGATTTGATAAAGTGAACAATGGTCGTCCGAGTGCTGATTGTTAAAGATTTAACACCTTTATTGTAATCGTAGTAGAATTATTATAAGTAGTAGTAGTAGAAGTAGTAGTAGAAGTCGTAGTAGTAGTAGTAGAAGTAGTAGTAGTAGTAGTAGTAGTAGTAGTAGTAGTAGTAGTAGTAGTAGAAGAAGAAGTAGTAGCAGCAGCAATAGTAGTAGTAGTAGTAGTAGTAGTAGTAGTAGTAGTAATAGTAGAAGTAGTAGTAGAAGTCGTAGTAGTAGTAGTAGAAGTAGTAGTAGTAGTAGTAGTAGTGGTAGTAGTAGTAGTAGTAGTAGTAGAAGAAGTAGTAGCAGCAGCAATAGTAGTAGTAGTAGTAGTAGTAGTAGTAGTAGTAGTAGTAATAGTAGTAGTAGTAGTAGTTGTTGTTGTAGTAGTAGAAGTATTAGTAGTAGTATTAGTAGTAGTAGTAGTAGAAGTGGTAGTAGTAGTAGAAATAGTAGAAGTAGTGGTAGTAGTAATAATAGAAGAAGTAGTAGTAGAAGTAGTTGTAGTCGTAGTAACAGTAGTCGTTAAAATAGTAGTAATAGTAGTGCATGCTTACATCAAATAAAAAATATTAAACATCGTAATCATAATAATGCTATACTATTAAACAAAATGCAAGAGAATAAAAAAATCAATTACCTGTCACATCCCAAGACCCGTTAAGTTCCAAGTACGAAAAAGTGCCGACGTTGTCAGCCCTAAACTGTGCACATGTGTAATTTTCGGACGACTCTTTTGTTCCTACTAGGAAGTGGATATAGGTTCGACGGTTGAACCGCCACGGTATTTAATGTACCAATGTTATAAGGCAAATTTACACCCCATTCACGATTTTGGCGGACATAATTGAACTTTTGTACATGTTTTTAATGACGAATGGGGAACTAAGCTTTGTTTTCACGTAGATGTAGGATATCAATTAACAAATCGAATGCGATATCTTATCAGATGGTCCAATCTGTCGAATTATCCCGTAAAAATGGGTAGAAGATTTCGAAAACAAAAAATCAACTTTTGACTGGTGTATTAAATGATCCGTTCAAAAAGCAATATCCGTAACACTATTAACCATACAATCGTCTTTTATCTCATTGCCTGCTACATGTGTTGTAGTACGACGATAGGCATTGCATCACCGTCTCAGGTACGAGAAGTCTTCGGCCCAATCTTTCAAACATCTATAAACAGTCGCACTGTCTTGAAAAACGATTCAACAATTGTTAAAACTATTAAATTGTCTTTGTAAGTAAGCTTAATCGAGATTACACTATATTATTTTTAGAATTTGGGGTTTGTGTAAGTTTTGGTTTTAAACGTTATCCTTTCTTATTCGTGGAAGGTTTAGGTTTCCAAAAAAGCGATAAATAAAATGCTATCATTAGGGAAGCAAAAAAACAACAACAAAAAAACAACAACAACAACAAAATACAACAACAAAAATTTCAGTGTTTTAAATATTAATACCTAACCTGATTTCAATAGACAATTTCGTTTGTTGAAGTTAAAATGTTAGCATTGTGTAGTCGGAATGTATTTTTTGATAAATAAATAATTTAAACCTGAAGACCAATACAAATATACAAAAAGCTATTGTGTTTAAATATTTTCAAATGTAATAAAAATGAACACTTTGTAACTTTTGTTATTACAGTTTGCCTTTCCAATCGATAATGAAAATAATCAATGTTGTTTAAATGACCTCCATAACTTGGCGAAATGTATTATTTATCTGTTAAGTTCTTAGTTCTAATAACGTAAAATGAAAATTAGTTTTACTGTGCTGTTAAGCTATTATTTACTCAACAAGCAAATTTTATTCAGCAAACAAATACAAAAATGACCTAAAACGGTCACCAAAATATCTCTATGTATATATTTACGTTCTGAAGGTGTAATAATCTAATGATGTGTCCAAATTTGTTTGGCAAATTGCTGGATATGATATTTTAAAGTTTAATTAAAGTGTTAGTCTAAATCTTACATTTAAGTAAACGAATAATTATGCTTTTGGTGTTACGACCGGTGTCCCTGTTTAAGATTTATTTATAAAATGATACGTTTACTAAACGACGAATTGGTGTAACAGAAAGAACAAGCCAGCAACAAACTAGTACAAGAATATTTTATTTTAATAAACAATTAAATTTATGACGTAATAAAATAATAACAAATATATCAGACAAAATTTGAGAATGCAAAAAAAAAATGTAAGCTTACAGTTTGTCCTTCTAGGAGGTGTCCCTTTAATAGTCCAAATAATAATCCAACGTCGAATAATCCTGAAGAGCTTTTGATAGAATGTCCTCGTAGATATGCACTGTTGAAATAATCTTAAGGTAGAACAATACACGAATATAATTAATACAATATTAACTGTTACGCGAATGCTACGTCATCATTAATACTACAACGGTAAACAACCCCTTAACCTGACTAGCGTAACCTTAAACGCTGGCGTACTACTGTACATAACATTGGTAAACATATCCTTTCTTACCATACTTTTTGATAAAAAAACTAAAACAGTCAATTGAAGTCATTCAAGCAAACTATCAAAACGGTTGTCAAATATACTAATACTTGTCATCAATTTTGATAAAAGAAAAATCAACAGTCAATTACGTGTACTCACTTTTACATCATAACCGCCTTTTAGTATCAATGTCACAAATCTTCAGACGTTCTTTTGCCTAGTGAAGAACAAGCTTCGTAAACAGCACCATAACAGTTTGTATCCAACTTTATATAACCAATTGAGGAAGTGAATGTAGGCTGTGATTGTCAAATAACATATTTTGCTGAATCATTTAGTTATTTTGTGCAGTTCGGCGCCGTATGACCTGTTAAGTGTCGGTGTGCCGTAAAACCCAAACCCAAAGGTATAGTGCATAAGGATAATACAACATGACTTGTTTCAACAAGGATAAAACACAAATTGACACTTGGTTAAATATTTCTAAAGCAAAAACCGGAATGACATTTGCTGCTCTAAACAATATACTTCAGTAGGAACGATGAAAAAATAAAATCATTGGGTATATTTAAAATTACCGGGTCAAATCTATTTTTCCTGTTAAATCGTTGATTTTTTTATTTTGTTTCACAGAAAGATAGCTTATACGAAGCACAGGACAAAACAAGCTTTTCATCTTCTTTTTCAAAACCAGCTTTGTAAATTCGGCGAATGAGGAAAATGAAATAGAATACATGTTATAACTGCATATTCTTTGCATCACATAATAAAAACGCCAGTCATGATTAAGTAGCGGTATAATGTGTCTTTTTAAATGAATATGATCCTTTATTGTGATTATTAACATAATTGTAATGCAGCGTACCAGTAAGTTCGTCATCGCTCGTACGAATGACTGGGATGGATAGCACATAGCTTATGATCAGAAGTATAAGATTTATTTATTTAAGGGGTATTAAATTACCTATCCGGTAATTGGAGCTAGAAAAAAATCAAACATAATGTTAGACATGGGTAACTGCTGGCCTAAAGCTGCTTATCGATTTCAACGGTTTATATGGAAATTGCCTTATAATGACATAAACATGATTTCAATAGCGGTGAATCTTATCTCAGCACAGCGTAATAATCTATTGTTAGAAACAACCACTAGTTTTTATTTACCATATTGACTACAGTAATACAAGTCTCATGTATTTTTTCTGTTACTATCAATAGTATTGGAAGACAACATATTAACTTTATCGCGTTATTATCAAAGAAAATTAAAATTTGTCAAATTTTATACTCTGTATTTAGCAGAATTCAAATTTCGTCTAAACAAAAATTTAAAAAATACATCTTTCATCACTTACGCTATTTTGCTATTTAGACAAAAGTGGTCATGACAAAAGCATGTATCTATTGTGCGTTACTCCGAATATCCAGTGACAATTGTTTTCTGTATATTGTGTTTTTTCATATACATGTAGGTGCATCGTTGGAAAAGGCAGTTCGTTGATTTTTAAAACACGTAGTTAAATCTTTAATAAATTCTTTTTCACCAACATTATAAAAATAAGTTTTCTCCATTGCAGTTTCCTAGCATATGTCTGACTTTTCCTATATGTTTATTACACTGAAGTCATGTGTTTATCTCTTTTTATATTTAGTTTAACAAAACGTCCATTTGACCTTTTACTTTATATTATCCAGAATCGGTGTATGTTCGCCAATTCCCTTTAAAGTCGCACTGTTTAAGCTTATTGATATATGATATACTTGTTATATGAATTGACGCATTTGTCTTTATTAGCCTTAATTTGCTTACTTTTATTCCTAATCTTTGCCATTTGCCCAGGCTCATTAAGTAACAACTTGTACTGTCTAGCGCTTGTTTGTCTGCATCATTTGTAAGAGAGCAGGGACACATTTTATCAGAACTCCAAGCTAAAATTTCATTTTAATTAAAAGTTTTATTTACTTTAATGTTAAAAAGCCTTATGGCGATATTTATATCTTACTTACAATTATGGAAAATACTAATACAGTGACAAAAGCTTATATGTAAACTTATATGTAAACTTTGACACATTTCTCGATTAACATCCATTCTTCTTGTTTTGCTAATACTGGATGCATCTCCGATCTTATAACTTCCAAGGTGAACACAGCGTGGCTAGGGGGCGGTATATCGAGAATTGGAAATTTCAGAATGGTGAATACCCAAGTCATAGACAATATAAGTGTAACGATCCTTTGCTTATGCTCGAGTTGTAAATGTTTTGTCTTTTTTTTTTTCGAAATACATCGCAGCGACCAATAATGATCATTATAGCGACATCCAGCTATTTTTGCGAGAAGCTAAGCGGTCAGAGGAGTTACAAGTCGGCGACTCTACCACTACGCCACTTGCGCCCCCGCCGTGTAAATGTATTTCAAGGAACGATTGTGAATGTGTCATTGCTGGATAATGTGAAGTGGTGCGAGGCTTTGATAAAATTTTACATATTTTGGAATTTTATAAAATAAAAACGTCATTCAAATTTATCATTTTTTTTTTAGCACGGGGAGTCATAAAAGCTTTTTAATTATTTCGGTCGAATCTCGAATTTTGTCCGATCAGTAACGTAAGCGTTCGTATATTCCCGCATTTACTTTCACCCTTGAGCCTTAATTCGTAAATAACAGTGGCGGACGAAGGAAGCCCGACTCGAAAGACAGGAAAGCTACCTATGTTTTATTCTGAGAGAAAAATCATTTATTTGTAGGGTAGAATAAACGCTCAATTTTACTCGTTTTGAGCAATTAAACATTTGCACAATAAGATCATGTAGGTTAACATACAGTATTTGGCGGCAGAAAGTGTCCATTCCGAAGCCATATATGACGATGCCACTTTTCACATGTAACTTGCCACTCAACAAAGATGCGCATGTCAAGAAGAAACATTTCCTCTATTTTGGTTGCAGACTTGTCTCTGTGTACCATGTTTCACTTTTAAGCCTGGCAAAATATTGAATCTGCTTGATCTTTTGACATACAAATCTAATTACATCTCATATAGTTATTAAGATTATTAACAAAATTAATCGAACAAATTTGAAGTTGTATTTTAAAAATGTGAAACATTATAATTGGGGTTGGATTTTTTCTAGTTTAAGGTCCACACTTATTATGAGTTTCGAAGCTTGAAACTATTCCGACTCTTAATTTATTTTGCAAGTTCTTGCTTTCGCTTTCTTATTAACATACATACATCTACATTCACTGGAATGTCCATGCCTATGTGTGCCCACCGAAGGACAAAAAATACCATCCTAGGAGGAAATGCCTTTATTTCATTTTGGCATATTTGGTTAGCTAGTTATGGACCTTAAAATTTCTATTCCTTCTGGCAATATTCTAAGATAATTGCACATACTGTTAACAGCTATGAATACAAATATTTTCCTTCTTTACAAGACGTACTAACTCATGTATAGTGTTACTATACTTGACTATGTGCTATTCTAAAGAGCACATCTTCAGGAGAGTTAACCAGACATCTTTTTAAACATTTTATTCAATATAGAGAAATAACATATATCACTGCCAGCCACTAAATTATTATAATGACAGCTTTTATATAAGTGTAAATCAATGAATAAAGTATCCAAAATAAATACCAATCAAATAAGTTGATAACTCAAAATACACAAGGGACTGGCATATATTAAAATAAGATAACATGACCATGATTATATAACAACAAATGACATTAGATATGATACTCCGAAAGATGTTGGTACATTTCATTGAAAAAATGAGTATGTAAATGCACCGTATTAATACAGAACATATAAATGTAGCTCCTTTAGTGTATGCAAGACAAGACTGACTATAGACATATAAAGATAATACATTTTATATCTACACTTACACAATTATCATTTGTTTTGCATTTTAAAAATCTACCCTTTACACCTTGATAAAAAAACAACACACAAGAACGATCACAAGTCCAATTAAGCTGTTGAACCATTTAAAATATCGGCATCTTTGCAAAATGTGCTTTAGAAATAATTATAATTACCACATTAAAGACACTTCAGAAGTTTACTCTAATCATGTTTATCAATGACATGAAAAGAATTGCATTAACAACAAAGTAAAACAACACTTAGTCACTAACATCAGTTGAGACTTCCAATTAGTGCACAGGTGTACGTAAGCTGTGTTGCACGCATTGTATGTTAATAATAAATGGTTAAGTGGTTGGTCTAGTTTTAAGTATATGTAGCAATTCTGATCAAACCTGCTCATATTTTCCATATGAAAAACTATCTGTAGACATTCATAAAAAAGGACGACTCATGACCTGCTGCTAGTGTTTCATACTGATATCTTATTTTTGATATTTAAATGGATCTCAGTCTCACACACCTTTCTCGACTGCTAAGAGGTACAGTGCATACATGTCCCTGATACGATGCGGTAGTCGGACGTAAGACCAGCGTCCCATTTTACGGTTACTGCCTGTGTTGAGGGCATGTCCAGAATAGTATCAGGCCCGCCCTGGTCCTGTTGAGAGGTAATTAAATCCATTAACTTACAAAGATTACAAATATTTATTGTTATTATTTTATTATTATTTACATTTATTTATCGGGGCTACTTGTGGTTACTTTTATAATAAAGGGTTATGCTTAAAATCGGGAGTTGTACGTACGCTCCATATCCCCTTACAAGATCAAAGGTATAAAAAGAAGATCAAAGGTATAAAAAGAAGATCAAAGGTATAAAAAGAAGTTTAAACAAAACTTATCATTGTTAAGCTTTCCAAATGTATTATGCAAAAGTTCGATTGTATAATTGACAATATTTACTCACACCCTGCCGAGGCATGAAAGGAAATGGCAATGATTATGACACTCTCTCTAAATAACCTTTGATGTGTGTATTACATACAAATACTAATAAAGAATAATGGCATATAATTGAGAGCTTTATGCATGATTATGTACTTGTAAATAGGACTAAAGATAGTATACCATATACCTTTTGAGTTTTACAAGACCAGTAAATGCAGTTGCATTTCGCCCAAAATATTAGACTGATTTAAATGTTTCCCTTTATCTTAAAATGTCAGTGATTACTATTTCAATACAAGTTCATTTCTTACTTGGTAATTTGAAAATAAATAACATTTCCTCTTATAAACACAACGAAAACTATACAGATTGATGGTTTCTCAACGAAAACAAATAGGTTTATTATTTGTTGTCTTATTCAGATTATTCACGTGGTAAGCCATATTAGTATTTTACCTAGAATATGCTCCTGGATTATCTAAGGCTTAATGTTTTAATGCATTCAAGGGAATTCTTCAAAAATCTGTAAGCTGATTTTCACACATCAAGACACCACGTAACTTATGATAAGCAATACGAAATCTTGCACATACATATTACAAAATTACAATTCATGATAACATATATGTATTTGTACGTTTTTCGAGTACGGACTGTTGTATTTGGTTCGGAGAAGATGTAAGAATATCAAGGCAAATGCTTCGTTCTTTGTGTTTCGTTAAGATGCCTTTGCACCTTTATTTTCATAGTTGAAGATCGATTACACAATCATACACATACCGAAAAGCAAGTTTTAAGAACGAAAACTTGTTCTGTTCATTAGGCTTCGAAGTAAAGGGGCTCCGATCAAGCATAATGTAAATTATTGCTTATCTAGTGATAACAATTCACTAGTTAAGCAGGCTCTGTACTTTAAACTATTGGAGAGGAATCGATGTCTTCTACTCGTGGTCACCCCGCACTCGCTGACTACATGCACTATGTTGTCCGGAGTTAGGCTAGCAGATCTTGCACACATTTGTGGACTATTGATTGGTGTTTTGCACAAGAGCTTGGCTATTGTCGGCATGTTTTTCTTGTTGACTGAATTTGAAAACTTTATATACCACAGAGGGTTGCAATTTGATTTGTAGTCTTTTAAAATTAATAAAGTCATCACTAGACGTTATTCTTCTCGACCACTCCTGTTGGTTATATTTATACAAATCGAACAAATATCAGGAATAAAAACCATATTAAGAGCTTGATGAATGGATAAATCCATAGTAACGTCTTAGAAAAATATTCTTCGTGACGCTGGCACTGTGAAGGCTGAGTAGCTTCCTTACAATAATATCACAGTACAATTTGTCAGGTCCCACCATTGAATCACACATGTCCGACCTGGTATTCTTTTAAAACCCTTGATTTGTTTGACAGCAACATGTTGGAATTTATTTATTCTAAAGATGTATGTCTGTGGCATATACACCATAGCTCACTGCCATGTAGTAGTATTGGTTTAACAATTTTTGAGTAGAGGTTGACAGAAATAAGCGGCTTTAAACCTTCGTCGTTTTTGACACTTTTAGCTGTCAGCGCGAAAGAAATGTATTTTTAGCTTTCTGTAACCTTTCACCAATGCGTATGGTAGGCTAGAGGTTAGTATCATGTCTTATACCCAAGTGGTTCACGTGGTCTTTGGTGATATACTTGTCCCCGTAGAGTATACCCATAGGCGGCGCCATTCTACCTACCGTAAAGACTATGCAATTGGACTTGGGTACATTTCTTTCATTATAGCAAGGTATACATAAATTCGGATTGTCGGCCAGTCCCAGCCAAGAAGTACTTAGTATAAATGTCAAGTACATTTAAAAAGTAAGCATAGAATAAATCAGGCCCCATTTGGAAAAACTTTGCTCAGTTAAAAAGTACAGAATTTAAATTTACTCGACTGAGGTGTTGTATACTTGAATAAAGACGTGTATGCCATATTTTAAGAAAATTCTCCGTCCAGTTTTAAATGTATGCCTCTTTTATAGAAAAAAGAAAACTCTAAATGTTTTGCATAATCCTCTTTAGGAAAAGTGGTGTGCTTGTCAGTATCGTTTGGAAACAAAATAAGCATTAGATAAACCAACCAAACATGTACTTGATTGGGTTGACTTAAACTATCCCAAATTTGTAATTAATTGAATACAAACACATCAAGTTAAAGACTGATTTTCACATTTTCTGCTTACTTTGCTTAATTTAAAAATCACGGACCTCTTCAAAACCAAACGATTTACTTCAGAGTTGCCCAAAATGTTTAAAGTATTTTGGTTGATACAGAAAAATATAAGATAATTTCACCACATGGTTTTTAATTGTTTTAGACTTTGGATTACCAGGTAACGAATTTGACATCAAATTAAGCACAACTTATACAATTAACATTAATTTAAAAGAATTTAATTGAAAAAGTACATGTTCCCTTCTTTATCTGGTATAGTGGTATACAGGTATACAGAAATAATTGTCTAAATGAAAAAAGAAGGAAAAAGAAAACAAGTTGACCATTTGTGCCCATACCGGGATTCAAAACCTTAACTCCCTGTTTTGAGGCATTTAACCCTAACTTTGATACTCTTCAACTGGAGGTGCAGCATTACAAATGTTCTACCTTCAAATCTCCGGAGTCATCGGTTTTGTAATGCATATTTCGGACAAATAAGCAACGTACGAGATGTATGAACCTAGATAAGTATTAAATCTTTATTATTAAGGGTATGGCAGATATTTTAACAATCTTTGTTTGGAAAATTACAATACAACAAACCAATGCAAGTTTAAGATACTATTCGGAATTGTTAAGTGTACTAATTATATTTTGTGTCGATGCTATATAATCGAACATTTGACGTGCAATGTACATAAAGATGATGACGTGATGTAGAGTTGAATTGTGTTTAACGGTTTCTATTTGTGATGACTGCGTATTATTACAAGAAAAAACATCCTCAGTCTGGTTGTAGTAAAAACAGTTGTAGTAGAAGCAGTTATGGAATAGTTAACGTTGTAATACTGGAATATTCATAGATAATTGTTACTCTTATATTATATGCCCATTATTTTCTGACGATGGTGCAAAATGCAGACATTTTTTTTACGATTACAACATCAATTAAATATAATTAAACAGTTTTGTGATAGAATTGGCATAGATGTAAATTTAAGTAAGACAGAAATGATCGTTCAAAGGTAAAAGTATATCGGCTTAATATTAACGTCGATACTGTCATAATAATCAGTTATAGAAAATCTATCTCTTCAAACATAAAGGTTATGTGTCGATTTACGTTCGCCGGTATGAGGGACTAGATATTTCGAATAAGTAGAATCAGGGAAAATATTATTTTTAAAAGTGTTCGGGGGGTGGGGCGGGGGGAGAGAGGGGAGGGGCGGGGGGGGGGGAGAGGGGGTGGGGGCGGTGTGAGAGAGGGGGAGGATAAGGGGTTACAGATACAACAAATAATTGTACTATCCTGAGTTAATGTGGACGTCTTCCATTATTTGTGTATGTATGTTACTGTATAACATACGGGTGTATCTTCCTACAAATGCCAGATAACCGCTATCCCAAACGATGTTGCAATGTTCATAGGACTGTCTTGTATTCTTAATATGTTAAAGTCGTTAGATGGAGAGGGAAGGATAACTTGACTAGACATGTAAAAGTCTTCTACACATGTATGGTTTTGGCTATATGTGGATAACGTACGAAGTGGAATTGATAAATCGGCTTAGACATGCTTTTCGACAGGGATTGATTGATTGTAGGTAGCAATATTGGTCACAGTCTGTAGCGGATTCTAGTAGATTGTACCATTACAACCATTTGTTAAATATTTTATTAAATATTGTGCGTTTTTTAACGCTGGATTTACCCTTCAATCTTCGTCGTGTTCTATCTGGATCTCACTGTTCTAGCTATAAGTTTCAAACTTAAACGGGGAGATAAGTAAATTTACCAGATGTACATGTACATTGTGTTTGTGAATACTGTCGAACGTATAGAAATATTAATGTCCCCGAATGTGAATTTTATGTATTTTTTTTTCGGTGTGAGAAATATAAAAATGTTCGAATACGCTTTTTTATTTAACTGCTATTATGCTAGTTACGATATAAATTGTTTCTATAGGTTGTTAAAACAGATAATGAACAGCGTATATTTCAACACGCCTTCTTTATTAATCATATATTATATATTAATCTAAATTAATAAACTATGTGCTTTTACATAATACTCATGTTATGACACTACTTACATATTTACATGTTTTGCATCATGTAAATTTTGTATTTTGGGCTGCTGGCAAATATTTACGAAAGAAACTTACTTAACTGTACTTAATTTGAATTAATAGTAATCAAAATAATAGTACGAGGGTTGTATGATAAATTCGTGGACTTTTGTTATAGAAAGCAAGCTATTAATATAAACTGTAGTTGCTTTTAAGTTTTCCCACATATTAACCGTCATAAAATCTGTATGGTGCATACTTCAGAGATTTTTTTTAATTATGAGTTTCAAAACAATGGACAAATAGATCAGACCTTGACCAGACTGTTGTCTAATTTGCGTCAGCACTGCTTGGACAAAACCCCTAAGACCCAGACGGAATGTGATACGAAAGCCAAGTCCGGGTAAGCGGTGGTGACTACAGTCGTCAGAGAGTCTTCTTATGGGTTCCTAGCATCCATTACAGTAAGAAACAAATAACAAGACATAGCTTCTAAAATAAATGCGATGTTGTTGAGTCCAAATAAAGACAAGCTCTTAATTGTTTTAATAATAGCAAAAAAATGCGAGGCCTATTGCGCAGAAAGATTATAAATTTTCTGCCCATTTTCTTCGTCCTTCACAAAGACGTTTATACGCAGTTATATTTAGTAGAAATAAATACGAGGTTTTCTCATTAATGTAAAATACGTACCTTTAAAGTAATAAAAAATTGTCAAGTTTGCTTCAAATATTATATGTTATAACCCCTAAAGTCTACATTCCTATTTGTTTATTTGTTTTTTGTTACATCGCAACGACATATGGTTATTGGCGACAACCAGCTAACTATTTGAAGAAGAATACCCCATACATATGACTAGGTATTATCAGCGACGCGTCGTAGGTTAGATGGAAGAACTCCCTACATGACGTTCACGCCCCGACCAGGACTCGAATTCACGCGTGACTGAGGCGTTACATGCCTAAGAATCTAGGCACTCGACCAGGGGCGCCCGCATATTCTTATTAAACTAAGAAGAAACAATCCAATTTCAAACCAGTTGGACGGTGCTTGCAGCGAATGGCTGATTCAACTCATTTATCATAAGACTATTACTATTGTACTACACTTATGAGAAAAGATGACCTACAGTGGTATCAGTCGTGACTAAGCAGAATTTTGCACACACTATACCTGTAAGTACGTCCAAAGTTAGGTTAGACATCTACACCGAAAGCTAAATAACCGGTGCTAGTAGAAGTGCTATTATCATATAATCTACCGCGCGAGCGTGAGGTAACACTCATGCGTTATTTTTGGTAACTCACTAGTAAGTTATCGTAGTATGACGTCATTGTCGTAGTGTGACGTCATCAAGTATGTGTGGTGTATATGCCATTTCCCGATCACTTTGTTGTCGCCATGTTATAAATGCATTTTGTTGGACAATTTCATTTTATTAATGAATAGATAACATTTTAGTCATGTTATAAACGAATCTGTTCCCTTTGTGTGGAAAATGGTAAAGACTGGAGCTATCTTTTGTGCGGATTCTTCCAAACCGAATTAAACATGTCAAGGCCGACTGTTTATACTATAAAAAGATTATGCATTGTAAACAAAAACAGCTGGTTTTGGTTATGTTATAAATAAAATCTAATATTCGTGGTCATTAGGTACTGAAAATATTAAACTCGTTGTCTGAATCGATACGAAACTCGACAGAGCCTCGTTTCGTATCGTTTCATTCAACTCGTTTAATATTTTCAGTACCTAATGACCACTCATATCAGATCCTCCATTTACCGGACAGTCACGCCTTTGGGAAAACAATAACGTCGGAATCGGGTCATTATTCGAGAGAAGTAACGTAACTTCGTTATTTATATATACATACGAGCGTACGCCGTTTTTATTCATGACTTACTTAAACCGTTTTCCCTCGAATGTATTATTAAAAAAACATATCGCCAATAGAATTTTCGATCCCTTCAAAAGCGACACACTGTTCAAATGAATGTGTCCCTTTTTTATAAAATTATAAATATTTGAAATCTCTGCTTGCTTTTATTTAAGTTGTATCCTATGTAACCAGAATGAAGAGTGATTTTGGCAAAACTGAGTAAAGATAAGGCATATGTTTGAACTACAGTAGCTCTATTATATTCGATCTTTGTTAGAATATCTCCGTGGTAGGTGGCTGTACTCATGTTAAATAACAAAGGTTGGTGATATGGGGAATACGATACCTGTGATCTATTTTATTATCATCCGTTTAAATGACACATTGCGCGCAGCTATATATTTCTCTGTAGTAAGAGTCAGCAATACTGTAACTCACATTTTGTTCAAGTATGGACTTTATTTGAAACGAAATATAAACAATTTAAGAACAGGCATTCCCTTTTTCACTTTGTCAAGCTTTGGACCAGTGTAATAGAACGTTGAACCTTATTGACCATTGTTTAGTAGAAATCGGAAAATAAGTGACGAAACAGGCGTATCGAACAATAAATCGGTATAGCTGTTAATGTTTTGTTCATAACGAGTAAACTCAATATCATTGAAACAAAAACGAGAATCAAATGTTCATATGTCAAAAGAATTGGTATAATATGTCCAGTAGTTTTCTGGGTTTAAGCTATATACAGACACATGACAATTGTAATATCCTAACATGTTCTGGAACTCCTCTGTTATGATTACCTCTTGGCTCTATTTGGTAAAAGGTTTTGAACAACAATGTGGTGTTGTTTTTGTTGTTGTTGTTTTTGCTGGAATATAATAACAATGAAACTGTTGTTTTTTTCAAAAGGCGGTGTTTTGTAGTCTAAGGCGTTGTATTGTCAAATGAATCCACTTAACACTCTTGCCCCTGTTATTTAAATAGATGTACAGAAAAGAATTGTTAGATTTTATGTCCGTTTAAATGACACAATTGCCACGTTATAGGCGCCCTTTCTTTTAATCGACATCTTTAAGTAAAGATATCTTCAATGCCTACATCCAGAACTGGTGACGAAGCCATCGCCGACGATTTTGAATTGGCCAAACGACTAATTTTCTCCCTGTTTACAAATGGTCTAAAGCATTACGATCTATGCTGGGCGGATTTAATCTTGGCGACTCGACCAAAGATGATAAGCGAGAGACGATTTGAAAATGTATGTGTTAATAAATTGACAACAGCTCCGGTGAACAAAAAGATAGGATAGTTCAGCATTTGACAAAAATTGCATTTTCAATTAATTAATGGAAAAAAAGTTTAGTTTGCGTATACACTATCATCGTATATAAGCGTTTCGGTACTATCTGAACATGACACAACCATGTGAAAATACCTTAACCTCTACTTCATCAAAAGGTAATGAATTTTGCTTATTTACGTATTGTAGAACAAATTAAATACTGCCATAATTGTATTCAAAAGGTGTTGATGTCGAATATTTAAACACCATTAAGGATCTGATGCATATACATGTATATGGAACTTGAAATGAAGTTGGTCACACTTAAATCGCGGTTGTATAACACCTTGCGTTGCGCGGACACGATGCGCGAGGTCACAACATGGTGTGGCCATAACCTCAGTTATCGGCATATTAAAATCGCGAAAAATCAAATATTAGTAGATCGTAAAAAAGTTGTGAATGAACGTATAAAGTATTCAATTTCATTAAATATACAGGGTTTATTTATTGACGACAAAATGATCGTAGAATGGGTTGTTTTATATGTTAACATTTCGCATTACATACATTTCTTTATGGTTTTATTTGCCCTCAACATGTACCTGCTTGGCATGTCTCGATTGCATTCGGTCGGATTATATTGCTGTTGAAAATCAGGTAAAATATCATTTCACTATAACCAATGACATGTTCTTATCTAAACGCAATGGAACAGGCCTAACATCATGAACAACATAACAATTGACAAAATTACCAGAAAGATGATGCCGATATATGCTTGCATGCTTCTTTAATTATGTTCACATTGCTCAGTTACTAGTACAACATATTCTTATTATTCTTATTATTCTTATTCTTATTCTTATTCTTATTCTTATTCCTATTTCTATTTTTATTTTTACGTGCGTAGCTAAAACGATGATTGAGGCTTATTTAACACGAAACATCTCCGGGGGGGGGGGGGGGGGGGAATATTTTGTAAAAAACAATTAAAACATGGTGAATAAAGCTGACCTAAACAAAAGCGATTGGCTCGTAATAGAGTCAGATTTGATGCAAACGAAATAAAGGGTGCAGGTTGAAGCCGTCAAAATCATAACATAGGATATGTTGAAATTGAAATGTTAACATTGGTCCGGTCGCAGAAAAACAACAACACTTATTAAAACAAGCATGTATGAAGTACAGTAGTGGCGAAGTCAGTAGAGCACTGCAATAGAAGAGATACGTCTTCGAATCCTTAAAAACAATGCATTTATTTACTTATTTCTTTCACATTTTAAATTTACTGCTTAAGTTAAGTTTATCATTCACAGATTTTATGTTTGGCAAAGACGTACCTGATGTGCGACTATAAAATGCCTTGTTAGTATCTTTTCACCGAAAATAGTATCGACATGCTCTAACATTGTGACTATAGAATTTGCATGCAATCACATAAATGCATCAGGTATGTTCACGTGCTGAAGCTGTGCTTTAATGTTTTAATGTTGGATTCAACAAAAAGGAAACGAAGCCAAGGTCATCACTAGAACAGAAGGCGACACTGCACATTCGGAATCGGGTTGTCACATATTGGAATGGTGCCATTCCAGGAAAGTATTTGTCCAAGATACACAATCTGGAACTGAAACAGATAGGGGCTCGACTCGTCGTACGCAGTCGTGAATATGGTCTCCTGGTCGGAAATGTACACCTTAGTGCCATAATTAAAAGGCTGAAAGCAGAAAGAATAAATATATTATTGCAAAAGCTATGGTAAGGACTTCCAAAGGTTTAATGTCATACAAACCTACTAAATCACATTATTGATGTAAAATGATGATGAGGATGAGGATGATATTGATGCAAATGCTGTGTTGCTGATGATGATGACGGTGATGATGATAGTGAAGATGTTGAGTAAGGTGATGATGAAGATGACCATGAGGATGTGGAAGATGATGATGAAGAGGATAATAGGCAAACACTACCTCAATGACGGCTGTGACGTCTGTGACGACAGCTACGCGCAACTGTCCAGCGAGCAGAGTAGCGTTCGGGAATGTGGTGTTGCAGTCCATGCTGGTCCGGAGGTGGGTTGTGTCATTTACCCAAGGGAGGTCCACGGATTTACCCAGAAAACAGTAGTTTACGGTGCTGCAATCTAACATGTTATTATTGTTTGTCTCGCGTCTCATTGAATATAAGCATTATTAAAGTCATAAAGGTTAGTGGAAATGGCGCGCTTGAAATAACGTCATACTTTCGATGATTTCACGACACTTTTTTAAAAATTTTAAAGAGTTTTAGCTGCTTATATTTACGATAGAACGTTTTATGATTTTAATACTTACCTATGGCAAAACAAAACTGTCGTTTTTGCCCCAAATCGTCCCCCCTCTTCCCGCTCTTGTCATCTCTCCTTCTCTTTCTCTGTGCCATAATAATCTTTTTTCTGCCTATAGCCATCGTGATTAAGATTGCAGCTTGCATTTTCCTTTGATACTTAACATCTACATACTTAACTTTCTTTTTTTAATATTTACTCTGAACTTTGCAATACAATACAAATGCTGAATGATAAGACTATTGTCTTCCATCATTAGAATATGTGTAAAGATACAGTCCTTCTTTCTAATCCATTTGAAGCTAAACAACCAAAAACAATCAACACTTGCTGGAATGTGTGCTGTGTGCAAAGGTCAGTCATAAGTGTTTTCTTTTGGCCAAATGGTGTCTCGATGTGTGGCTCTATGCTAAACATTCAATTATACTTCAACGTTAATAGAAAACAGTGTTTGATAATAATTCTATGGTTCAATTTGTTGTGACGCAAAAGCGGTTTTCTCTCGTCGTCGGAGAAACCTGTTGTCGGAAGCATGGGCCATTCTGAGTGTTGCTTTGTCTCTTTGTTAGCATTATCTTAAAATACTTCTACTTTAATATGACTATGTCTTTTAGACAGTATTACCATTTGAAATTATTGTTTAGATTTGACTATTGGTTAAATGTCTTTCTGCATGTCAGATGCAATATGATGGTAGCTTTCATTCGTAAATCTGCATGTATGTGTCGTTGTGGCGGGAGGGGACTTAGGGGTTTGTTAGTAGGCAATATCTGTATAGAACTTCAAAAATTACTATATGTCATACATAAATGTTCAGCACCTGCAAAGTGTAATTATCTATTTGAAAGCTGTACGAATCAAAGATTAATTAAAATAAAATTCCTCAGTCCATGATATAGATTTTATTTATAGCTTTGATTGTACAATATCAGAATTATCTACAAATTAACTATTATAAAGTAGCTTGAAATCTCACAATTATTTTTACAGATTTGGACTAACCTGAAGAGTTTGTGGTGCATATGGCACGTGTCGCATCAAAGGTCAATCCGGGGCTGCAGTTACAATTAAAGTTGAAACATATCCCGCCATTTGTTATGCAGGAGGCGTTAGTGGTACATTCACCGCCGTATGGAACGCCTGAAACATTCGCAGGGCTCGCCTAGGTGAAGGGAAAATAAAAAATATAGTTTTTTATTATGTTTCCTTAATACAGCCCCCGTAACATCATCTTTATTGAGGGAAAATCTTAATATTTATATTGTTATTGACAAACAGAACTCTCCGTCTTCTAGTGCTCGATTATAGTGGTCATATATGTATAAGCCAGACCAAAAGGCCAGCCCTTAAGGAAATCTCCGTCGGCATAACATCAAATAAGTGTGGTAGAGTAGGAAATTGTGGATAATTGTAGAAGAAATAGGATGTCGTGAATGTTTACAGACTCTATTTTTTTCATGTACATAATGGACTTGATTTGACATGGTTTTGATAGTTGTACTGTTTAATGTCGCCGATATTGGTTATAGTCTTAGAGCCATAATAAAGCTGGTGGAATGATGCACTCGTTAAAAACAATAAAAATCCACGAGCATTTGAAAAAATAGGCGCTGTCTGAAACGGCTTTATAATCATATCATGACAAATGTATGTTAAAAGTTGTTTGTAAACGTTTTACCAGCGGGAATGCTAAATACATACAAAAATATGAAGAATCAGTGTCATATTCGGTTAACCCGGGGACTGCCATCCTTTTTATTCTCTTTTCACTGGTGAGAATATTAACAGCTTCTCAACTTACCAAACAGTTTTAGTGCTACTTTAAACAAGTAGTCATTCTAACCCGATATAAACATATAGCACGTACAACAATGTCTGGCGTGGGCTTATTACGGCTTTAACATAGTTGACCGATGCTCATAACCAAACATACGATCCATTGTTTTCGAAATGGTGTATGTAAATAGTCTTAATAGAGACAATATCTATGACTTGTTATATAAAACATGCATTCAGTTGAAAGCAATTTATTACAAATTAGGGCGAAATAATAATAAATAATATATAGTAGGCAAGTTGGCACACACATGAGCACACATTAAACCATAGAAACTAAACAACAAAACAGACATGACATCGGCGCATGGTAACAGTGAGGTAAAAATCTAGACTATCTAAAACTTAAATAATGCCAGCCTGTCATGTACTGTAAACCTATAGTGTGATACCCAACAGGTCAATCCCAACGAAATCTTAACACTTTATGTGAAAAACACGGCAAGCTTAAAAGGTTGCTATTTGATGTTCTGTTTTATGTGCTAGTGATCAGGCAACATCAATACAAATACGATTTCATTGTGATGATTTCTTTCTGTATAAGAATCCCAATTAGTATTTTAAAAATATTGTACAATGCGTTTAATAATATATATATTTTATGTTCATTAAATCAACCGAACCCGATAGTAAAATATGTGGATCGTCTCCCCCTTGTTCTAGAGGCACCGGTTCAAATTGGTACTGCTATACATGTACTTTCATTGCAAGCACTCCAGCAACTGTATGTGTGGCGCCGTGACCAGTTGGTACGATGTCAGAATAATGTGAAACATCTTACTTAATTGTTTTCAGATATTCTTGTTCATAGCTTAATCCATTAACAATTTGATTTCTGCAATTGGCTGTTTGCCGATATTCCAGCTTATTCTTTTGACAAACTTTAGTGTGTTTAAAAACATGCCGCATGTGTTGTCACGGGTGCTGTATATTACCAGCCAAGTGCAGAAATGAACGTCTAAACTGGTTACTAGTAAAGGCTAAAATAATTCTTAAAGGCATTGAAAATTGTAATGTGGCCTTATTTGGCTTCACACTGTCATCACAGTGGGAGGTTATTGGGTTCAGGAAAGGTATGGGTTAGGGTGAGTTGGGTCTAGCTTGCGGGATTAGAGCGTTACTGACAAATGGCAGCACAGTAAGCGCATGTGCATCAAATGGGACTAACTGTTTTACGACCTCTTCCCTTATGACACTTTTGTGTATAGTCAACTAATCAAGTATTCAGCTGTGATCTCACAGCATGGTGTTATCTTGGGGAGGGAGGCACTTTAGGAAATGCCATTGGCAATGCTTTTAAGGTGCTTTCATCGATTTTAGGGTTCTGCACGAAAAAGCTCCATCAATTCAAAGAAACTGTTGTCAAACCTGCTCAAGGTCGCTAATCTTACATAGAAACAGGACCAAAATAACGTATATAAATCTACAAAAAAATAGGGGTTCCTTGGTCCAAAGTGGTTGAACGTGCCACCAAAAGAGCAGCAAACCTTACCAAAACGTCAAGAACAAAAGCAACTAAAAGCACATCTTTTTAACTATTTTATGAATGCTGAAACGACTTTTACATTTGAATTCATTGATCCTTCATCGTATCCATTTTCCATACACTTCACACGTCACATACATATTTCCAACCCACAAATATTTATGATTTCACCTTAAACCACTAACTACTTAATAAACAATTATTACCGACTATCGAAATGTCCATTTCATCAAAATCAACCGGAACAGGAAGTAGCTTTAGCAGGCTACACCTTGCGATATAAGTTAACTTGAAATCAACCCCCGATAACAGGCCAATATACATTATTTTGATTAGTCTTATGTGCCATATTCTTCTTCTTTATAACTGTGTTGTACCAATTACACTACGTATAGGATAGAGTCAATTAAGACGTTTCTATAGTAAAAAAAAGCCGAAACGAGCGCAGCTATGAATTTTCATAGCTTATGATTGGCTACAAATGTAAGGCAATTTCTAATGCTATAAATCGCTGAGGAATTTAAATTTTCATAGCTTCTGATTGGCTACAAATGCAGGGCGACTTCTAAATTTTCGGCGAGCGTATAACTTTAAATAAAGTTCATGAATGCCTTTTAACTACACGATTTTGTCTCGAGAACAGAGCCTAAGCTATTTAGCTGAGGGGCCTTTTCTCGAATCTTCTGTGACAGATGTGTGAACGACGAGAGGTGTTCCAATAAATTTAGAACTGCTGAAGTATAAAGCATTAAATGATAATGTTGCAACGGAAAATAAATCAGCATTTCCATTATGCGTTGCTACCCTTGAAGGTGTAATTTCACTCTTCCTTTGTCTTGAACGTTTTAGTCGGAAAATGGTATGTTGATATACCATTTTTTATTCTTCTGTCTTTTAACTTTTTTTTTATAAATGAAATATAAAAAAGGAAAAAATGAGAGAATCCCCAAACATAAAGCAAAATATAATAACAACAACGCTACAACCACTTCTACTAGAAATGGACATCAGTAAAAAAAAGGTTAAGAATGCATGACAAAGTCATAGACAAGTATGTATGTTAAGTAGACTCAACATGTCTAACTATGCAGTTGCAAACAAACCTTGATTTAATAAGGTGATATAAAATAAAATTAACCAAGCGATAACATTTCAACGAGTCTTACCTCACTTAGTACAAGGATTGGAGAAATGTTAGATACGATGTATAATAATAGGTCATGTAAATGTTATTAGTTCATAAGATAACAATGACCATACAGATTACAACAACGGTGACGACAAAGATGACAATGTGGATAAAAATCATCGAAAAAATAATATCGATGAAGGCAGCGATGACAGTGATAGTGAGATAAGGCAAAAACTAAATAAATGAACAAACACAACACAAAACAAAAATCAACGACAGAAAACAACAAAAAAAAAAACAAACGGGGATGAAAATAAAAAAAAGAAAGTAATAAAATACTGCTGAACTGCTTTTACTGCAGTTACTTTCACGTGCGAAAACACGTATTAAGAAGTCCGCTGACACCTTACAGATGTATATAATGTAACATACATGTATAAATGTTTTCTGTTCATTTCACGAGTGATATTAACCTGCCTTAGCAGACGATAGACGCCCCACGCATAGGAAGGATTATTGAGTCTTTGACCGTTATTCATGAATGCTCTGTTTAGCAACAACATGCACTTTCTGTAATGGTTCTCCTTTATAAATTGCGCGAATGACGTCATAGAGCACCGACCGGAGTAAAAAGACCACAGCTCTATTCTGGAATCAACGATCTTATCACAGTACAATAATAAGGTTTTTGAAAGAAATACTTGCAGCGACACAGTTATGTTCTCTCATTATGGTAGCGACGTCTTACTATTTCGGTTGAAAAAGGCACCGGACAAATGTCTGGGAAGAACCACCAGCGCAAAACGGGTCAGCTGGAAAATCTTCATTAGGTCTTTCGAACCGACCGGTATTCCTATACACAGGCCCGAAGTTACGGCCCCCCCCCCCCCACACACACACAGTTTGCCTTGTCATACAAGTGTTATCATTTCTAGAGTTTTTGTAAACCATGTAGAGATAATTACGGAAAACTCAGGCCCTCAGACTGTTATATACTTACCCACACAAGCAGTAATTAAGGCCACTCCGCCCACAGACTTTTCAGATTTTCAGAGTCGGTTTATTAAAACCATTAAAAGCTATTAACCTTATGTCCTGATACATTTAAGAACACATCTCCAACATTTTAGAAACAGTTTTTGAGGGGAGCATGCCCCTAGAAGTTATGGATCCGAGACTGAGACAGGCGGAGAGAAGCAAGCAGTCATATTCAGCAGTCAGACTCCGCAACACAACAATATTAAAATTGTATTTGAGTCCGTTTCCGGTTAAGTTATATTTGTTTCTGTGCGGGTATTTTTTAATTAAAATTTACTATTTCTTCACTATTGTTTGTTATAATATGGCCACATAATGTGAAAGCAGCACCAAAGGCAACAATAGTTGTTCATTTTGATACAAAATAATATTTACTATCAGTGCTAAGCTTTTATAATATGCACGGAAACAAGCAAGAAAATGTAGCTGTTAGTTATTGTATATTGCATTGTTTCGGATAAAGTTATATTTGTTTCTGTGCGGGTATTTTCTTTTAAGTTTAAATGTCTTTTATAAACTATTTCATCGATATTGTTTGTTATTAAATGGTCACATAATGTGAAAACAACAAAACACAAAATTTACGATCAGTGCTAAGTTTTATAATATGCACGGAAACAAGCAAGATACTGTAGCTGTATTATTTAAAGACAGCTGACTTATTTAACAACAAAAAAAAGTTATAAATGTCATTAAATTATAACAAATTATGACTACTAAATTTAAATGTAAATGTATGTCTAAGTTATTTTTATGTTCCTTAAGAATCATAATAAAAGATGACGTTTATATATGACTAGAATGGCTGATAATACATATATAACAAGCTCACTCTTGTATTCCATTCTAAGTATGAAACGCCGCAATCTGTTGGAAACGTTCCTGGCGCCACCGTTCCGTTGTTTAACGTACATACAGACGTCGAGTGACGGTACAAGGAAGAACGGCAAGTCTCCAGCCGGTCACACATTACGGCGCATTCTATCAGAGACGTAGCGTAGCTCAGGGCGTAAATAACGCTGCCGTATGCATGCTCACATGTTCTAGTCAAGGCAAAGTTTACTCCGAAGGCATCACCTTCAATAACGGCGAAAGTACCAGTTATCAGCACCACCAACACACATAGCGCCATTTTAAGAAAGCATTAGCACTGACGACGTCAACAGATGGCCCACTTTGGAAAACAGAGAAACAGTCATATATTTATATGCGTTGGTAGAAACATGCTCCAATAAAAATGTCGTAATTCTTTGAAGGTTTGCATTGTTAACAATAAAGAAAAGTGCAAATGATCAATTATATTTTTTATTTGTTATCAGATAGTCCAAGTAATGTCCCTTTTTATCTGAATGAAGAATTGCGTGAGTGTTAAGTCAATAGTGCAAGATCAACATCTGTTTTTGTTAAAGAGTCTTTTTAAGGATATGTTTCGTTTTGGTAAATATTTATTGTATTGATAAGCAAGTCAATTCATTTTCCAATAACCAGCCTTCCTTTTTAAAGTCAAGTAGTTGTCAATAATATTTGGCTCCGTCATGACTGGATCTGTTTGAAGGTAATATGTTTGAAAAGTAAACTCCATGGCACGTTATTTTTTGTTTAATTTTTATATATTGAATTGATTAACAATTAAGCAATACAGAGTAAAAGCTAGTAAAAAGCATTCTAAATGAACGGAATGTATATTATTTATTTATGTGGTATATATATATATATATATATATATATATATATATATATATATATATATATATATATATATATATATATATATATATATATATATATATATATATATATATATAATTTAAGATGACATTTTCTCATAAATAAAATTTTCATATCATCTACTTTCCGTTTATTTAGAATGCTTATTACTAGTTTTTACACTGTATTGCTTTATTGTTAATGCTTTCTTCCTTTTTTACATTGAGTGTGTGTTGTGGTCTTTATGAATGGTGATATTTTTATGACGCTTTGATTCTTTAAGATATATGTTGTTGTTTTTATATATTTTCATGGATATATATATCTTTATAAAAAGACACAAGGCTGTGTTCAGATTAAGGATTTTGTGATTACCAAGGCATTTTCTTAAATTAAAGTGCATTCCGACATCTTAACCTGACTGTACAAGTATCAAAAGAGTACAAATGAGTCGGTTTCTCTTTATTACATGTACCTCTTAAGAACGTTATTCAGGGACGGTTGATCGTACTAGGTTTTATCCGTTTTACTATCATCATCAAACGTTTTCATTTATAAAATACGTTAGTGATTTAAATACCGTATGCGATTAGAGGGAAAATAGTAAGTAATGTCGATTCGCAATGCGTTAGCAAAAATGTATAAAACATATATTAAATCATTCATGCATTACTTCAAATATATATGTATCATAGTTTTAAGGGGAAATGTGCCGAAATTTAACAAAAAAAGATGACACAAGATGCTTGCACATTAAAATAATCGTGTTTGCATGCCAATGGATCATAGTTGTGCATTTAATCATACGGTTATAAATGGTCACGTCATAATTATTGGTGCTTTATTTATCAAGTGAAATATCAGCAAAGTGAACTGTACATTCTGAAATTAAGATACCTCAAAGGATTATTGGAGCGGTATTGAAGCGGTAGACAATTGAACATACAAGCCCCTGCATTCACAATAAAACCCATCTCTTTATGTTTTTTTACTCATGATCTTTGCCAAATTTCCACTACATAAATGAAAAAGTTAATTATGTAAAAAGTAAAGTGATGTAGAAGTTTAACAAATCTGATGGAGTGGTCGAATCGGTTGTTGTAGAGAGGTTTTTGCACCGGACATGTAGCCACTATATAATGGATATGCTTCGTAGTTAGTTACCATAGCCAATATTGTTTTATGTAGTCCTGTATTATATATTTCCTTTCAAATATTTATTTATTTATTTATGCATGCATGCATGTATGCATTTATTTATTTATGCATTTATTTATCTATGCATTTATTTAATCATGCATTTATTTATGCATTTATTTATTTATGCATTTATTTATGCATTTATTTATTTATACATTTCTTTATTTATACAATTATTTATTTATACATTTATTTAAACAACAACAGAAGACAGTATGTTCCTTAAACTTTAAAACTATACCAGAACGAATGGTAAGCAACATATCGATAAGAAAACTTTTGTATAAGTATATTATTTTGAACAAACATAATGTAATTTGTAGTTAAAATATGAGATATTTACCTATATGTGAACTTTTTACTCCACGGAGAGGCAAACACATTTTTTCTTTCCGTTGTCGATCAACTTTGGACCAGGATACGATTACATATGACGACAGTAGACGTGACGAAACTAATTTGTATGCGGGTTCTCCGCACCATAATTTAACGGTGCAAACTGCATCTCTTTTTAATTTATAAAAAAACATTGATTAAATTCCTACGCGTTTTTTTGCGCCAGACCGATCATTGGTCAGCTCAGAGTCCTTACGCAAAAATATAATCCTATATTTAACGATCAACTTTTGAAAGTTGTATTTTATATCGGCCAACACACGATTGACGTCAGTAAACGTGACCATGCTCATTTTCTTCAGGTTCGCAGCATCATAAATTAAAGAGACAAAGTGCATCTATTTTTAATCAATTAATGAAAGCATTGATTAAATGAATGGAAGAACATGTATGTATACATCCTGGCCGCTGGCTTAGTCACAGGATCTATTTCAAGTAATACGGCTACACCGCTTAATCGCAGATAGTTCATGTTCCTGGTATAAATACTTTAAGAAATTAAAAGAAAGAAAGCTTATTAAACGTCCTACAGTTGGCAGAATAAATAAAGGTCCAATCTCCTCACAGCGATTACGTCACGCATTGCTACTTAAATCTCTGCCCCCAGCAAGGATCACGTGACGATAGAGTATCACGTGAAGTAAACATGGCGGCCTCCATAAACACGCCACGAACGAAAGTGAGTCAAAATTCCCGTACCCGACCGGAAGATTGGCGATTACATCTCTACCACTCAGAACATAGTTTAAACATTCAATTTGTTTGTCTTCAAGTTGCAATGTCGACTGAAATCGCTTGCACAATCTGCGAGGAGGTGATCATCCATGTTTAGTTTTCTGTATGTATAGTACGTTATATTCTGTACAGTACGGTGAAATTTGACTTTCATAATTTCATATTTTTCATACTTTAAGTTACTTTTTATTTTAATATGATAAATTAATATTTTTAAAGGAAAGATACTATATTTTGAGGAGATTAGTCCAGAAAAAAACAATAAAAAAACTATCCACCTGTATTTGGGCGAAAAACTTGCTGGTGGCAGTGATATAATGTACTGTCAAGGGAAGTAATCACTGCGGTGAGTTTGATAAAGGCCACGAACTTATTGACCATAGAAAGTGAATTTAAAACATTTCACACCAACCTACGCTCAGAGGCAGCAAAGGGGTCATGTTACAGCCGTCTGCGAGTACAATCAGCATCTGCTGGCACACCGTCCCAGTCAGTTAATAACTAGCCCCGCCTACATTATTAATACACGCTGTTAGCGTCACGTGAACAAGACGCTTGAAATTCTTCAGTAAACAATAAAAGCGTGCGTAAGACCATGACTCGGCATCTTCTTTATTTATTTATTTATTTGGGTTTTACGGCACACCGAAACTTAACAGGTCATACGGCGCCGAATACAAAGTTAAATGTGAATAGAGCGTAATCCGGTTAAAAACAAACTACGCATGTAAAATGTAGAAAAATATAAAAACTATCAGGTAAAAAAATAAATTATAATTGAAAACAGGTCAACACAAAAAAAGGTTTAAAAAAGTATGACGATTGCTCGGCATCTTTATGTATCGTGTAACAAACACGTCGTCTAGAGCATGCAAAGGCAAAGCAACGGCGATTAACATCGATTTTTTTTTAAAAATTCATGTCCGATCATGAAAACGAGTAGCGGAAGTAGCATTTGTAATGATTGTATTAAAACACAAACACCGACGTCTTCCGAAAGTAAAACAATAGTCGGAATCAAACTACGAAACTGTTGTTAAACTGGATTGCTGCATGGACTGGCTAACCAAGTAGCCGAAGTTTGGCAGTGTAAAACTGACATGTACATATTGCAATATTCACTGCTGAAGGAAAAGACAACCCATTTACCAATTACTACAAACAGATATTTTCAGATGTCCTCTACTATTTATCGAGTTCTGTACTAAGACGTTTAAATGTAAAACAATTCTCGGAAATGCTTAAAGAGACCAGGCTTTGGTACCAAGAGCTGCACAGTGTGAGGTATTGTAAGCATATTGGTGTATCTATAAGTTATATTAATGTTAGTCTAAAAAATCAAAAGTAATTAACATCCCTTTTTAATGCCTCAATAAAATTAAAGACTGGAGTCTTTTTTTAGACTAACTTCATAATATTTTCATGCACAATAATAAATAAAATTAATGTAAACCATTCAGTATTGTACAAATCATAAGCTTTTACTGCTCCAATTTTTATATCACATTAATGTAATTGTAGAATAATTTAAATAAGGTTTATGATATGTTGTTGTTGTTTTCTTGTGACACAATTATGGTCATATTGACTACATCCAGCTTATTATTGGTGGATAAAGACCTCGTACTTATGTCTAGGTAGAACCATCAACCACCGCAGGTCAGCTGAAAAACCTCCCAACATGAAAGTTCTCGCTCCGACAGGGACTCGAACCCACGCAGTCAGTTGTTGAGGACTTTCAAGTTACCGACTGTAACTGCTCGGCCCCGGCGCCCTCATTCAATAAGGTTTAATTGGCATTTGTATTACATAAACAATTTGTTGCAATTAACTGTAGTGAAGAAGTAACTTGCTGTTAAAACTTAACATTATCTTTATAATTTTCATGTATGTATAGATTAACAGAAGTAGTTCAATAGACACATACAAGAATAATAAATTATAATTATTCAAAATTATAAAATAAAGAAGAAATAAGTTCTATGTCTTTTGATAGGATTTTATTCCTGACCACGACAATAGCATGAATGGATGAAGAGAAATTATGGCACATATTTTTCTAAAGTTGTGTAAACAAAATTAATATACGTTCTTTTAGACCCACATTTTTGCATATTACCTCCTCATTTATTTTTATTAATTCTTTTATAACTCAAGTTAAGCAAAGTTAATGATGACAGAAGGAAAAAATGTATTAACTGTTGTTTTAAAGGTGGTATTTGACAGTTTACCTACATCAGATACTTGTAACAATATTTACTCCTGTTATTGGGAATTTGGGAATAATTTTACATACTCTCTCACTTCAGTCTTATTAAAGGTGATTTTGATCAGTATGAAAATTGTTAGACAGTACAATTTGTGACATAATTGCACTGATTGTTCGATCTGTCCAAATCTATAAATAGACACAATATAAATTTCTCTTAAAATATTATCAATGGCACAGCAGATTGCCCGGATGATGATATAAAGTGATCTGAAAAATTAAAGGTAACATTTTTTTTTTTTTTTTTTTTTCAGTTTAAAATCGTTGACTGTGCATCGTGGCTCAAGGATAAGTAACCTATTTGCAATGACCAGACGTGTGCGTCACTTTTCACACCGTGGCGGGAGCGGTTAGAATCGCAGACTTGCAACTCCTCAGCCCCTCACTGCATGTATTCGAGTCTTTGTTGGGGCGATAACTTTTATGTGGGGAGGTTTACCAGCTAACCTGTGGTGCGACGGTGGTTCTAACAAGACGTAATGCTGGGGTCTTCCACAGCAAATAATTAGCTGGACGTCGACAATATGACCATAACTATGTCGGTTCGGAGTAGCACTCCTTCCCACAACCCACCCACCCCCTCCCCCACCGCCCCCACCCCCCCCCAAAAAAAAAAAGAAAACAAAAGAAAACAAAAACAACACACAAACCAAAACCAAAACAAAACAATAAACACAAAAAACAACAACTAAAAACAAATTAAACATAAGTGTCGGTCATTAACATAACAATTTCGCGGGACCTTTTCAGCTAATTATTAGAATTAAATTATTGATCCAAATTGTCAGATTCCACCTTTAAGGTATTCATAACTGCCCTTTCCAGGCTTCCTGTTTCTCATGTTCTAGATTGATACAAGTCTTTATTAATATCATGAGCCTATGAGCATTCTTTGTACGTGAACATTCTTTGTACGCCTTTGTAAACCTACAGTTTATGCAACACATTTACTACTTTTAATTCCGCTTCAGTAACTGCCTTCCAGATTATTATTAATATTTTTGCATTAACAGATCCCCTTTTAAAGACTACTGTCTAATTACGAGAGCCAATCCTTTTTTCAGAAACATGTCTGATTATTTTGTAATATTACAAAAAATTCTTAAACCCGTTTCCTTTGTAATTTTCCAAAGATTTATTTTCATCTGTCTGAACCATTTCAATATTTGAATATTTTCAGGGTAATATTGTTAAACCATTAAATGTGTTCACATTTCTACACTACCTTTGACTGTACCATTTATGTGAAAGTCAAAACCACCATAGATTCATATATGCTATAATAAAACAACTAAAGGTTTGTCTCCCTGAAATGCAATTAGTCTGAAAATAATGTTGTAAAAGTAATGACTGTAATAACTACTGTTTAGCCATCTAACCATTAACCTCCAACACACACAGTAACACGAGTCATATATAGTCCGATTTATAGACACCGACTCAAAGTTCCGTCTTAAAAATGCCCTGCTTAATTTTGATTTCCGATAAAGAAACCTTTAACGTCTCGGACAAATACCCTACTGAGGTAATAGAGAGGCGGAAAGTGCTCATAGACCACACGAAAGCAGCACGTCGTGAAGGCAAGAGTGCTGTGTTAGTGCATGAAAAGTTGGACGAAATAACCGAATATTCCAACTCCTTACTGTCATCTAGAAACAACCAGAAATGCATGGACTCAAACGGTTGTTTGTTGGGTTTATCGTATTCTAGTTATCTGGAGACGGTGTCTACTTTTGTGCTGCCTTCACTGTGTATAGCATACATTGCACATTTGCACCTGGCACGATACCACACCCAGTCACATTATCCTGACACCGAGCCATCCAGTCGTGGAACTACCCTCATGTGTGCTTGAGCGTTAGCAAGGGAGCGATACCACCAGTTTTTACGACTTTGGTATGTCGCGGCCCGGGTTCGAATCCTGGGACTTTCGTACCTGGAGCCGACGCTCTACCAATTGCGCTACCAGCTCCGGTCATGAATTAAAAGTACATTAGGGAATGTCAATGGGTTAAGACAATGTTTTGACAGTGGGGACTTTATCATCTTTGCTAATCTTGTTGACTGTTTTCTGCAACAAAATATGGTTCTGTATCCAACAAAACAAGCTACAGTATATATATATATATGTTTTAGTAATAATTTATGAAAAAGGCATATCTTTACAATCAACTGAATATAACGGGATCATGTAGAAATAAATTGCTCGTACTTTTGTAAATACGGACTTTGATTTACATGTAGATTCCAACACATAACTAAGCAAATTTTATTTACACCACGAACCTTTCTTTGAATAACTATTGCTTTCAGAAGACTTTTTTCAGCTATGGATTTAGTAACTGTTTAGGGCGATTTAACGCAGGCCGTGGTTACAAGATTGATCAATTTACTGATGATAAAATATCATGTTTTAGACATACACTTGATACTGATACTATTAATAACATATTAATAACATACATTGTAATAACAATTGAAAAAAGATTTAAAATACTATCCAATCTTCATCTCTTAAAATTGTATGCAGGAAAGCAATAGAATAGAACATAGCATTTGATTTGTACAAAGTGACATGTAATGGTGTACAACATTTTAAACAACAATCTTTTTTATTTTTGATATTCAGCAAAGTGGAATAATAACCAAAATCCAATGCATTAAAGCGCCACACTTTACCTGTTTAAAGATCAATATAGCGCCATCTATAGCACTTTTGCCGTAACGATTAATTTAGACGCCGCATGCTCAATCGGAACTCCTCGGGTTCCTCGGATGTATCTTGTGCAATGATACTTACTGAAATCACGATCGTTTTGTTCGCCGGATGTCGGAAGAAGAATATGCCTTAAATGTAGATCGCACAAAACATAAACAATGCCATCGTTTGACAGCTGCATGTCTGCTGCGTTGGGTAAATTAAAATTGGATGATTTAAATTTGAAGCCGCCACAAAATGAAGTTTTACAGGCATCGTACTGAGGTGAGCTGTTAACCAAGCAGCCATCTTTGTTTTGATGTCTGTGAGAAAAGTAGTCCCATTTAGGGAAATGTCCGAGGTGATCCGACTACCTACATACATCCGGGAGATGATTCGTGAATTATCCGAGGTGTTCCGATTGGCCGCGGCTATGCGGTTTCACTGCTCGATTTACATCTGACTTAAAAGTTAGTTAAGCAGGTACAAAATAAATAGACCTATGCTGTCAATGGTGGCTGCGGCGACGACGCAGGGAGAGGGGAGGTAACCTTCATATCAGATAATGGACAGAGTTTAGCTGAATATGTCCTTGCATTATTCCCCTTCATAAAACTTTATTGTACATCATTGTTATCCAGTTTCTCCTCATGTACCTCATGCACCCGTTGAAATTATGTCTGGTTTAAACACTGATAAACCACACATGTAAACAAATTTCAGGCAATGGCTGACAGTATTGTTTCTAATGAACTAAGTATTGACCAAGATTTTGACCCTTTTCTGATTTATTGTACAGTTGTGTTTAAGTGTCCACGAAAAAGTCAAGACACATTTTAACAATAAAAATGTACATATAACAATATTAAACAACCCTTGTACAAATATGTTAGGTAAAGAACATTTTTAGATATGTTTTCTAGTGATGATATTTTTTAAAATCTTTATGTAGAAAATGATTTCAGTTATCTTCTTTAGGAAAACATAATAACTAATAGCCTAGATAAGACAATTTATAAAAAAGATGATGTTGCTAAATCTGTTTCAAACCTTAAGAGAGGTACGAGTAGTGATATAGTGAGTCCCTGAAATATTTATTGATGTGGAAGAAATTTCAGCTCCTGATCTTTGTAGTAGAAGTAATTATATGTCTACGAATTGAGGTATCTACCCATATGCATGAAACGACGGTTCTATTGTACCAGTGCTGAAGAAAGGAGTTAGGGATGATGTACATTATTCTATAGAGTTCTTATCCTAACAAGTATATTTTCAACAATATTTTCTATACTGCTTGATAAACGATAGGCCTGAACTAAAAAAAAAAAAGAAAAAAAAAAATTCTGAGTGATAATTAGTGTGGCTTTTTATAAGTAAACGAATTACTGTTGATTGCATTTTTGTTAGTTATTTTTTTAATAAATAGGATCAAGCATAATGAAAAACGTAATTTATATTGTGCTTTTGAAGCATTTGGTTTCGTTTACAGAAACGGTATGTTTTTTAAATTGTTAAAACATCATGTATAATCAAAAGTTACCAGAATGGTCCAGGCTATATATAATGACGTCAAATCTTGAAAGAATTGTCACGCCCTAGTGATGATATTATTTATAAATGATAATATATGATCACATGAACACTGATCATATTGACTTCATAAATATTGATGAAATAAATTATTTTATAACTGTTTGCAGATAATGCTGTCTTATCTGATCAAGCATCAAATAATATTATTTTAAACAGACATTTTGATAACATATATTTTAAGACTATTAGTATACTGAAACTGTTTGATGCAATGACTTTACCTATGCGACTGAAATTTGGGGTTATCATTCCAGTCCAGACATGGTACAAATTCATATTAAATTTTTAAAACAAATACTTGAGCTTGGGCTTAAACCAATAATATAACATGCCTCTACATGTAACGAGAACACTTAGAATTATAAGTTATTGGCTTAAATTAAGGTCTGCTCCGGGAACGCTACCTAACAGATTAAGTTTTCTTATATGATTTTACTTTTAAGTCTGATGACAACTGGACAATACTTTTTAAAAAAGTAACATCAAGATCTCGGTCTAGCGTTTTTTTAAAGACAATTATATATATTAAAGTGGTTTGCTGATATACGTGCAAGTTCTAAATTGAATTATGATAAATTTATTTAAAAGGTCTTTGACAATGGAGAAATAGCTTGATGCTGTAAGAAATAAAACAAACAAAAAGAACTTACTGGATTTCGATGTGATGCGCGCACACACACGCCTGCACACGCATGCACGTTCGCACAAACAAACACGTTAGCGTATTTGGTATCAAACGGATGGATGGATGGATAGACGGACGGACGGACGGACGGACGAAAGAACGGACGGACGGACGGACGGACGGACGGACATACATACAGACAGACAGACAGACAGACAGACAGACAGACAGACAGACAGACAGACAGACAGACAGACAGACAGACAGACAGACAGACAGACAGACAGACAGACAGACAGACAGACAGACAGACAGATAGATAGATAGATAGATAGATAGATAGATAGATAGATAGATAGATAGATAGATAGATAGATAGATAGATAGATAGATAGATAGATAGATAGAATATTATTATATAAGTCTACTTTAAGAGGGGACACACATTCGATAAATTTACAAACAAGTGGGGACGGACTTGATTGTTACCCTATAAATAATGAAGCTTTCTTTTGTTTTGCTTATAATGAATTATGATGGAGCGCGACAGACCGTAGAAATACCGCAATTGAGCTTTAAGACAGTATATATTGCCGACATGGAGTAATACGGTCATATCAATTACCGACATGGAGTTATAAGGCGGTATTGAACTACCTGCATGAGGTTATGGGGTCGTATACTTTACCGACATGGAACTTGGGGATTTAGATTACCGACACGAAAATTGAGTCATTATGCTGAATAAATAGCCGACATGGAATAACTGAACAAAACTAAGTTATTAGCTACCTTTATTTTACTTACTACGCCGTATAAAGTGCCGACATATTAAACTGAATTTCTTGATGCTGAGTATTTCGGTCATATAAATTATCGTAATGGTGTTTTTCGGCAGTATACATTGCCGACATAGAGTAAATACAGTCAAATAAATAACCCGACATTGAGTTATCAGGAAGTATTAAGTAACTACATGTTATTATCATAAGTTCGTATTATTTACCGACATGGAACTGTTATGCCATATATATTGCCAAAATGACCGGACCTGGTAGCGTAATCGGTAGAGCGTCGGCTCCAGGTACGGAAGGCCCCGGGTTTTGATCCCCGACAGCCAAAGTCGTTTAAAATGTTATTGCTATAGCTCCCTTGCTGCATGTTACGCTCAAGCAAATATAAGGGTAGTGCCACGACTAGTTGGCCCGGTGTCAGGATTATGTGACTGGGTGTGGTATCATGCCAGTTGTTCACGGCATGCTATACACAGTGAAGGCAGCACTATATCTGCTTCAATTGAACATTGTCATCAGATAATTTAAATTCTGTTGCTAGGTCAATAAATCCAATAAACATATTGCCGAAATGGAATTATTATGCACATAAATTACCGAGTTGTGGATACGATTACCTACATTGAGTTATTAGGCTGTCTAAATTACCAAAATGGAATTATTCCGCTGTAAAAATTACCGGTATTGAGTTTAAATGCTGTATTAAATACCGACATTAAGTTAAATGACATTTAACATTCATACATTTACTTAACAGTCTGCCTTAAGTCTCGACATAGTTTTTGTATCAAATACATACAGACTTGACCGTATAAATAACCAAAATTAAGTTAAATGTTAACCTCCAAATAATAAGCTTTTTTTTTATTACAATGACTCTGCAAACTGACGATGTATTGTATAAGTCATGTATATTGTGTGCTTGAAACTTTCGTGACGTGGCGGAACAATGAACAACTAACCTAATAAACTGTTGTTGGAGAAATGTCGAAAACACACTTCAGACTTAAGAGATATAAGTGTCATGCCGGATGTCTTGCCAATTGTTGTACAAGCACAACTGAGTCATTTTAAATATAGTGCTGGCTGTCGTACCGAAATTCATCCATCTATGCATCACACTCACCGATAGCTTCTTATCAAGGCCCTTGTATAGTAATTTGTTTGATCAGAATGAGAGAGATACACAGATATACTGTTGTTTTTGGACGCAGAAACAGAACAAATAAAACAGGAGGAGCAGTACAATAAAAATTGAAAAACAGTCCGGTCACTTGGAGTTGTGTGAGAAGGGAAGGCAAATTATGGCTATTAAATATTAAGAGATTGTTGAGCCGTATATGTCACAGATCGACAATGAAATACGCACGAAACGTTAGACCGAATATAACATGTGTGTGATATAGTCGGTGAAAAATGACCGAAAAAATAGTTTCAAACCAATATAGTACATAATGGTGATGTATTCATGTGGCTTCAGTTTGTATATGTCCACCAAAAAGAATATGCCAGACATAAAGTGTACATAGGAAAACAAAATTGGCAACGGATACATCACATTTGTCATTAATTCTGAAAGAAAAACGAAACATTACCACACATTATTGATAAAAATATATGACAGAGTCCTATGAGCATTGCAACGCATACCAACTTTTGAAATAGCACAGTACCAAGGTATTCACATGCAAGCAAAATGTAAAAGGTAAGAGCAAATCTGTAATAAATTATTTAACAAAACAGAGCAAAACCCAACAGCTGACGGCATGGAAAGGTCAGTCGGCAAAAGGGAATGATCGGGGGGCTTAAATCGGTTTTTGAGAACTCTGACCTCGCACTGCCTGTGGGGGTTCTCAAATGCAAGCAAAGAACAGAAACCCGATCTTTTTGAATAAAAATGTCCAAGCGCTGACATTTTCTTTATGAGTTATGACGAAAGTAGTGACGGCATTATGCCACAAAGACTTTATGGCTAACATAATGATGATGATCATGAGACTGGTCGTAAGGATGGTGATGGCAACAATAATAATGCTGATTATGATAATTATGATCGTGATGATGGGCGTGATTATGTAGCCGCTGCTGATGATGATCTTAATAATGACAATCATAATGGTCGTGATGGTATTATGCTGCTGCACATCATGATAATGGTCGTCATGTGATGATGATGATGATGATGATGATGATGATGAGCAAACGAATATGTCACATAACAGGCTTTATTTTACGATTAATTACAGAACACACGTGCTATATATTCGATCTGGGAGGCCTTCATAACCAACAGTTATATTTTAGGTTGCAGAATTTGAATTTGAATTTTGGGTTTTTCGGCACATTTTATAGGTCATACGTCGCAGAATACAGTGAAGTTTTACGCGAATCGAGTATAATCAGGTTAAAATTAAAATACGTGAGTAGAAATATAAAAATCTAAGTTGAAATAATGTGAATTGTAATTGAAAAGAGGTTAACATATTAAACAGTTTAATAATGTATAACATTAGCATCATAAACAGTTTAAAGTTTAATAACTTAATAAGAATACCAATCTCGTTTGTTCGCAAAAAGTGTGTTAACATAGCTTTCATTGAGACGATTAAAATTTGTTCAGTTTAAACATATTTTGTTGTTATCTACTCGCTAAAATATTAATTTAAGTTATTTAGATAGAACATATTATTGATATTCTTGTATCCAAACATTAAAATGGTTCCTTCGAACGCCGAACAAACATTTAACATTAAAACAAGGATTGTAATAAGTCATGGCATATACCTTTATATAGGTTTATATACACAAATACAAGCACCAATTGTCTGGTTATGACCATTTAAGTTAACGGTGGTCTACACTAGTTATTTATACAAGGAATAAATCACATGTTTTAATGAATACAATATTTATGTTTCAATGTCTTCAAGCAAAATACAAATATATAGAAAGAAAGTTGCATTTAGACCATGTTGCTAAATCGCAACAGACGATTGGTTATAGTGAAAGAAGCGGAATTGGTAGGAAAACCAAGAATAATTTAGTCACGAGTTAATGTCAGTAAGTTCCTTGACTTAAAAAATGTAAATGCCTATGAATTAGCCTTTTGGCCAATGAAATCATCATTCATGGAGTACAAGACATGGCACTAAAAAGACTGTAAAGATTAAGGCTAAAGCTGTTTGCATTTAAACTTTCCGAGCACTTCTGCCATTGCTACCAATATAAAATGTAAATTGCAGCTACCATTATGTCTTTAACTTCGGGATAATTTGATCCGCACGTTTTACTGTTGCTTCGAACATTGTCGCGGTACTGAACTCTGTCGTCATTTTTTTATGAAATGAATTGCTGTTTTCTTCTGTATATTACACCACATTATTTTAATTATCGACGACTCGATGTCGGCCAATGTATTCTTAACTAACGACAAAAAGTAAACAATGTACAAACCTATCCTCGCTCCTTTTCGGAAATAAAGAAATTACGAGGATGTTAAAAAGTAACCGAAAGTCATTGTTGCGAACGTCGTCAGTATACTTTAATACGTCCGTGAAGTTGTCAGCATAGCAGCCTAAAGTTGGCAGCCTAGCAGCCTGAAGTTGGCAGCATAGTAGCCTGAAGTTGGCAGCATAGCAGCAGGCGCGTTTCTGCCATTACGCACTTTACGCACGTGCGTATCTTGCGTTCGAAAAATCGAAAATCTGAAAGTACCAAAAACACTAAGAAAGTCGATGCCTACACCGGGTTAGGAATGATATATCTCATTTCCGTAGTTTCTATGTTATAAAATCTTATTACCACATCATTAAAGTTGAAAAGGTTTTAAAATGATTAAACTTATACACGTCAGGACTTTAGTCGTTCGTATTTTACCTCGCATGTCCGCATTTTACCTGTTATTCGTTAGAAAAGAACCGAATATAATCAAAAGTATTACTACAAAGGTTATTTCCCTTGTAATTGTGCGTAACTTCAAAAACGACCCAGATACGCGCCTGCCTAGCAGCTTAGGTTGGCAGCCCAGCAGCCTAGCAGCCTGACGTCGTCAGCCTAGCAGCCTAAAGTTGAAAGCCTAAAGTTGGCAGCCTAGCAGCCTAGAAGCCTAGCAGCCCAGCAGCCTAGCAGCCTAGCAGCCTGATCTTACCGATTGATATAGGAAATTTCGGAACGGTCCGAAATGCATTATACTCACTTTTTAAGGACACTTCAAATCTTATTTGCATCCTTATTTTTAAGCTGGTGGAATTTGATAAAATTCTGAAACGGAATGAATTGCATTATAATCACTTAATTACGACAAAACAAGCTTATAAAGTATGAAATGAACCTTAAAACCTTAAAAGTTCACCAACTCTCTAGGCTGCTGTAAAGCAAAGCTAACAGCCTAGCAGCCTTAACTTATCGATTGATGTAAGAAATTTCGAAACGGCCCGAAATGCATTATAATCACTTCCTTACAACAATACAAGTTTATAAGATATGAAATGAACCTTAAAACCTTAAAAAAATCTTTTAATCTCTAGTCTGCTGGAATGTGAAATTAGCAGCCTGGCAGACTAGCAGCCTGGCAGCCTGAAGATGGCAGCCTGGCAGCCCAGCAGCCTGAAGTTGACAGCCTGGCAGCCTAACTAAACGATTAATTTAAGAAATTTCGAAGCAGTCCGAAATGCATTATAGTCACTTTTTAAGAACCTACTATCTCATTTGCTATGAAATCAACCTTAAATTTATCCTAATTTCTAAGCTGTGGAATGTGCAGAAATTCTGAAATGGCATGAAACGCATTATAATCACTTTCTTACGACAATACAATCTTATAAGACATAAAATGAACCTTAAAACATTAAACATTTACTTAATCTTTAGTCTGCTGGAATGTGAAGTTAGCAGCCTAGCAGTGTAGGAGCACATTTGTCTCACGAGGTGTGACCGATGTGCTCTTAAACATTCATATTTGGGACAAACTGGAAATGAGACAGATGTGTTCGACACACAATAGATAGGACACTAGAAGCACATTTGTCTCACATTCTATCATATCCTAATAATTTCTACTTAAAAGGAAAACTGTTTCTGGTTAGTAAAGGCGGATATAAAAGCCTGTCTGTCTCTCTGTCTGTCTGTCTGTCCACATTTACAACTGAAAAATTATCTGCGATAACAGACCTACTTTAGAGATGTTTTATAAATCACTTAATCGAATAGTCTTCACTTGACGTTTACACGATTAAGAAACCGCTGTCAGTCATTCATATTCGGTTTATTATCATGCTAATTTTATAGAATAGTTCATTTTTCTTATTAATACTTTATTTATTTATGGGTAGCGACGATAACTAAATGCACGTTGCACTCCAAAAACAAATAATAATAATATACATGTTTGCTTGCGCTCATTAACAAGACATTTATGTTTAAAAAAGCAAAGAAAAATATGTAGGTGGCGAGATACCATGAGTTATATACCCATCAAAATAACTTTTGTATGACGTAACATGCATCCGCAGTCAGCGTTTATAAGTACTGCGTAATATTTCCATCTGTCGTCATACGTACTTCCAACGAGGACAACATGCTTGTTTAATTGTCACTGACAGCTACAGTGACAGTAGCGAAAAGCAAATATTCGTTGCTGCTAATGAAACTATGTAGCTTGACGGCTGATCTAGGTTTGGATGGTTCCTTTCATTATATCAGTAAAAATCAGTTATAAATCCGGAAAAAATCTGCACTTATTTCCACAACTGTAACCACACGTCAGTAATTATTCAACTAAAATCAAAACGTAGTCAAGTATTATGTTATTGTTATGATAGGAAGAGAACAACAAACATTAGAAAACATATCGGTGATTACACTTGACATAAAGTAAAACGGTGAACCTCGATAACATTGGTTCGACATTTGAGGTCCCATTTGTCTCATTTCGAAAATTATTACATCAATCGGTAGGTTTAGGCTGCTAGGCTGCTAGGCTGCCAAGTTCAGGTTGCTAGGCTGCCAACTTCAGGCTGGTAGGCTGCCAACTTCACGGACATTACTTTTATATCTTTTGTTAGTTGCAAACAATGCAGCAAACCCGTGACTAGTATATTGTTTGCACATGAAATTTTGTTGGGCGTGTATTTGGCCTATTACACTTAAGAGGCCATTATATGACTTTCCTCGTTGACAGTTTAACAATACATATGCTATGACTAAAATGGCATGACAAATGTCATGTGCAAAAGACTATTTGTTATTTTACATTTAATTTAATTTCTTTTAAGGAAAAACTTACAAAGTCAAGATTTAGCTGTCTGGAATCTGGAATCAAAATTATGACAGATAATAGTCTCTATCTATTTTTCTAAATCGAAAGCTTGTAATAATAGCAGTTTTGACTGAAACAATAGAAAACAATAGCAAATGGAATTTGTTTGTTTTTAAACTTTACATCCCTATGTTTAGACACAAGGAACAGTTTGAACTATAATAAATATGAAAGATTAAAAGAGTTGAATAAAGATTTCATATACTCTTTCTATACACGTTCATTAACTTGCAGTTGTGTACAGTGGCGTGTTTAATTAAAAGGGACGGACTTGCATTCATAAAATGTCTTATTTCCTAGATGAATTGTGCATTGACTGCACTGTCAATCATTTTTCAACAAGTGTAGCATTTGACTATAACTAGGACTATATGTGTGTTCTTATGATCGCGATGTAAAATAAAATAAAACAAACAGTTCTATGACTTTTTATAAAAGGCGCGCACTATGAATGTCAACTTAGGCTATAACAAATGTTCGTGGATTATGTGCGGGTAAAGAGTGTACATAATTGAAACTGTGCAGATGACAAATATTTGTATAATATTTCTTAATTTAGATCTATATTGTAATAATGGTACATTACTTTATTCCTTATTTCAAATAAACTTATACATAAATTATCTTTCAATAAGCAATATATCACTACTTGTATGATTATCGTAGTCCGATCATGATACAAAGACCCAGTCATATGCTGAACACTTGATTAAAAAAAAAGACTAAATCTATAAGGCAGAAAAGAGGCGAGTGCTTAAAGTGCGCCATTTGTACACAATCTAGTTGAATACAATGTTACATGCGTTATATATAAGAAAATTAAAATAAACGATAAGACAGTATACGCATTTCGTTTTCTGTAAAAATAACAAGTTTCAAATTAAAAATAATCTGGGAATTGCAAGACTTAGTGTAATGCCATAACACTGTTTGAGTAGGTAGTGATTTATAACTTAAAATAGTCAAATTTAAAGCAATAGAGTCTATATATCTTTAAATTATTTATACTAAAAAAGGACGAATGATAAATTACTAACATTTCAAATATAATAAGGGCTGGGACTTGAAAACTCTCCCTCTCTCTCTCTCTCTCTCTCACTCTCCCTCTCTCTCTCTCCCTCTCTCTCTCTTACTCTCCCCCTCTCTCTCTCTCTCTCTCTCTCTCCCTCTCACTCTCTCTCTCTCTCTCACTCTCTCTCTCTCTCTCTCTCTCTCTATCTATCTATCTCTCTCTCGTTCTTTTTGTCTCTCGCTTAAGTCATTAGATGAGACGACTTTGTTTAGCTTAAATAATTATAAATCTGTTTAAAATGGCGTTCTTGTACGTGGGATATTTATGTCCGGTAGTGTTAGGTCAAGATCGTATGTAGGTCATGTGTACAACCCATATAGTTATCCGGAATTAAATGTTGTCACTTTCAATATTTGTATTATTTATTATTGGTTCTTTTTATTTATTTTATCAATTGTGAATAGAATTGTAATCGTGAGCAACAAAATACAGGTTTTCCCTATATAATCTATATACCAATGTGGTTACCATTATGTGCGTTTGCCTGGCTTACTGTTTGTCATAACAGTACGCTGGGAAGCTGGGAACCAGACGAGGAAACAAAACTAAGTGTTAACTTCAACCCCAACCCCACACCCCCTTGGAAGGCAGAAGGCGGAAGTTTCTGAGATGGCGGACGCAAGAGAAATGTCTTCATGTTAAAATATTATCATGTCGATGAAAACGTAAGCACTGTGACTCAAATGATGGACAAGAATCTTGGTAAGTCTTTTTGACATTTTCAGAATATATTTTAGTATGATAATAGGTGATACATAAATCGGGAAATACGCTTAAGTGTGAAGGTCATGTGAATGTCAATATGTCAGCCACTATGGCAGTTAGACAGTTAGGAGCACATCGAGTGCACAGATATCGTTTGTTCGGATCGGAATGCATATTGACCGTGATTGTGGGGTATGACTTATTACCGTATATGAATTCATATTCGCCGATATGCATCCTGGGTACAAACATGAGCAATCATATGAAAATAGATTACGATTATTGAAGTTACCAACCTTATCGTGCAGACGTTTAAGAGGGGATATGAATGAAGTATTCAAGATCTTGAACTATAAGTATGACATTGAACCAGAAGAAATTCTTCCTAGAAGATGTGATAGTACTAGTTATTCTACAAGATGGTATAATCAGATGTTATTTAAGAAAAGGGCAGATTTAGACATTAGAAAGTACTTCTTCAGTTTCCGTGTTGTTGATATATGGAATAGCCGACCACCCTGTGTAATCAGTGCTAAATCAGTTCGCTCCTTCGAAGGAAGGCTAGATAAATTCTGGTGTGACCAAACAATAAAGTATGACTATAAAGCTCCCTTGTCAACGGGACTTAACCTAGGGTATTCTGATGACCTTGAAGAACCAGAGCTGGTGTCACAGGACTAATACTTCTACCAAAACCACCTATGTATCCTATGTATGTATGTATGTATGTATGAACGTAAAAATCATTATTTAGGTGTTCAATATTACATGTAATTGGGATTGATGTAATGACAATAGCTATATGGGAAATTCATATCCGTGGGCATACAGACTATGGATGCGAACACTTGTATTGCCTTCTGCAGCATTGTTTGTTTTTGTTAATTTTGATGAAATGTAAGTAATTTTAATTACTTTACCACCTTTTGGAAAGGTATACCCATTTTTGACACAATTGCTGTTATAAGTTTTTCGATAGCCGCACTTAAGTTAATATTCGTGGACATGTGATGTACGGATTCCGTACCTAATTGATAAATTCTTGTAATTTTCATGGTAATAGAATTATTTTGAATTAATAAAACCAAATTTATGAAAGTTTACAAGTCTTAACAGAACTGTTGGCAATGCATAAACCCGGAGCCGCGCCTGAGATGATATCCGTAGACAAACATTGTATGGAACGTAAAAGTAGTTATTTACACCCATGTATGTTACATTTATGTGTTTTCTAGAAATTTAATGGTTTTTTTATGAAATAAAATAATGTAATTTTGATACCTTTGTATAACATACCATCATAGTTGATTTAATGAAAATTGCCATATGATAATTCATATCGATACGGATATGAAAAATAATATTCCCATCTACAGCACTGATTTCTTTTAATTGTGGTTGAAATATAACAAGTTTTAAATAGTTTATATTCTGTTATAAAGGTTTAACCTAATTTTACATATTTACTCTTAATAAATGTATTGATAGCCGCACCAACGTTTATATCCGTGGACACAAGTGCTACTATATGAATGTTTAACTAACTATCTTCAACGCTAATGTGTTTTTCTGTATTTTTTGTGTAATATACTAAATGTTAATAAAGCTTCTTAACACTTTTGATGAAATTATACGAGTCTTTACATCATTGTTGGTATATGTGATACCCATAGCCATGCCTGAGTTGATATCCGTAGACATACATGGTACGGATATGAACGCAGAACTCGTTGTTGATGATCATATATGGTATAATCACATGTTTCATATAATATTTTATGTATTTTTATAAGTAAAATCACTTTACTTGAGTAATTATGGTTGATGTAATAAAAATAGTCATATCCGGATAACATTCTGAGTACGGATATGAAAGCTAAAATCACAATCTTCATCACTTATTGGTGTATGGATTCATGTATTCACTTCCTTGTGTAGTACATACGCCATGAACGTTAAAAACGGAAAATCGTTATCTACATCATTACTTTTTTCTGTTTATGTTGATATTGCATTGCTATATTTTCATTCTTCGGGTTTTAATTTAAGGTCTAAATAACTCTTTCTTATAAATAATAATCATTATTTATCAATTTATCAATAGGTAGATAGCAAATTATATAGACCCATTGAACATGGTAAATAATATTAAAATGAAGGTCTACAGTTTTTAATGAATAAAAAGTATAACCTTCTTTACCTACGGTAACTGTTCCTTGTTTAGAAATATGTAAATATAGGTACACTAAAATCAGCAGCTGCTAATAAGGCGTGCGGTTACACGCCAGTGTATGTGATATTTCTGTTATAATTAAGTAAATAAACGTATTTTGTGTTATATATAATCATTTAAACGATGTATGTTTGTATTGATATAAATGTTTGCTTTAAGTTTGATGTCTCTTTAGTGTCTATAAATACAATTTATTCCAATTTATTTAAAATCAACAGAAAACAAACAACAAAACAAAAGTATGAGGTACTACAGTCTCGATAGCCACGCCTCTAAATGCACACTAGTAAACATTAACCGATTTCATCTGGTAAACCCATCAACACGTACGGTTTATAAACATACACACATGCAGTTTGATAAGCTCCTCAACACTTTTGGTTCGATGTTTAATAAACATCAACACACGCGGTCTGATAAGCCCATCAACACATAAGGTTTGATAGTTATTAAACACCAACACATGTAGTCTGATGAGCACATCAACACATTTGGTTTGATGGTCATTAAACACCAACACATGTAGTCTGATAAGCTCATCAACATGCAAGGTTTGATGCTTGATAAAAATCAACACACGCGGTCTGATAAGCCCATCAACACAATAGATTTGATGCTTAATAAACATCAACACACGCGGTCTGATAAGCTCATCAACACATAAGATTTGATGCTTAATAAACATCAACACACGCGGTCTGATAAGCCCATCAACACATAAGATTTGATGCTTAATAAACATCAACACACGCGGTCTGATAAGCCCATCAACACAATAGGTTTGATGCTTAATAAACGTCAACACACGCGGTCTGATAAGCCCATCAACACATTAGATTTGATGCTTAATAAACATCAACACACGCGGTCTGATAAGCCCATCAACACATAAGATTTGATGCTTAATAAACATCAACACACGCGGTCTGATAAGCCCATCAACACATAAGATTTGATGCTTAATAAACATCAACACACGCGGTCTGATAAGCCCATCAACACATTAGATTTGATGCTTAATAAACGTCAACACACGCGGTCTGATAAGACCATCAACACAATAGGTTTGATGCTTAATAAACATCAACACTCGCGGTCTGATAAGCTCAACAACACAATAGGTTTGATACTTAATAAACATCAACACACTCGGTCTGATAAGCCCATCAACACATCAGGTTTGATGGTTATTTAACACTAACACATGTACTCTGATAAGCTCATGAACACGTAAGGGTTGATGCTTAATAAACATAACACACGCATATTTAAAAGCCCATCAACAAATAGGGTTTGATGTTATATAACATCGACATGTGCAGTCTGATAAGCCCATCAAATGTATGGTTCAATGTTTAATAACACTAACACCTGCACTATAATATGTCCATCAGCACGCAAGGTTCGATGTTTAGTAAACTTAAACACATGTGGTCTGATAAGTCCATAGGCACGTAATGGTCTATGTTTAATAAAATCAAAACATGCAGTCGTATAAGCCCATCAGCACGTATGGTTTTATAGTCCATCACCATCAACATATGCGCCCTGGTAAGCCCATCAACACATACGGTTCGAATGTCCATGAACATCAACATAGGCAGTGTGTCCAGCCTATGACCACCTTATGTTCTATGGTCTAGCAACAGCAGCCTGAAAAGACTATCGTTTCGTAGTGTTCGATGATTGATGAACATCAACATATGCAGTTTTCTGAGCTACCTTTATTATTAATGATAAACCACGTAGAAAAAGGGAATGGAACTTTACCATGTAGATAGATGGATAAACGGAAGGACGGACGGACAGAAATGTCCCAGCTGTATACCATGGCTTGCTTTTAGTTGAGAAAGTTTGTATTGGTCTATCAAATCAGGCATTTTATTATGCTTGCTACAATTAGTTTTATGTTAGTTTTATGTGTAAAGCTAGTTTTTTTTTTCATTTGTCTCTGCTAATAATAGCTCACATTTGCAGACAAGACAATCAAAAACGTGATTTAATATGCGCCAGTCTCCCCTTGCTCCCCTTGCTGTGCACAATGCCATAATAAAATGCATATATGACAAATTTGTCTACATTGTTGACACACCGACGACCTGAAGTTGTAAAAAATTACTACAATTTGTTTACTATTTGCATGCAATTCATTGAATATATACTTCCGGAATGTGCAGAACAAAAGCGATAAACACGATTGGTGGAATATGCTTAACAAAAATGAGTAGTAATAGGGACAGCTATTCTATTGCAGTAAAATAGTCCCAACTAAAGCTGTGATATATTGTTTATTTTATATGGCAGAATGCTTCTTTGTTTATAGAGGTAAAATATTGATTAAGTAAGAACAAACATTATATTCCTGGAGACATTGTAGCATGTAATATTATATGCTGTCAGCAAGTGTAAAGGTAACATTTTTAAAGACGTGAACGTAAACATGTCACAAAAAAACATTAAGTGATATTATTAAGTTTACATATTTATAACAATAAGTTTTAAAGATTTATTCTTTGTTGCTGCTATAAAGCTTTCTTCTTTTCAGTCACTCACTTCCAATCTAACGAGTTTGTCAGAACTTTTTAATTATAATTTAAAGGTGGTATCCAACAGTTTGCCTATATCAAATATATGTAAGAATATCTTTGCCTTGGTTTGTGGAAGTCAGGCATAATTTCTTTGTAAACTTGAACTTAGGTCTAAACATAGACGATTTCAAACACTTATCAAATCTACACAGAAAAGATGAAATAAATGGCTCTAACTGGTTATTATGATTGCCTGGGGAACATGAAGTAGATGAGATGTCAACAAACCATTTGTTATAAACTGTCAGCCAAATAAGCTGATTGGGAAGAGTGCAACCACACTGAACTACTTGGATAAGGAAAAATAAAATAAATATTATTGGTATTTAAACACACTGTTTAAAAGTAGGGATCATCCTATATCCAAAAACAAAAATGTGTTATTTCAAAATTCTTTTTTTTCTCAAAATGTCTTTTGCTGTTATTGCTCTTAAAAATAAAAACAGATATGCTTTGTCTGTCTAGATGTAAGATGGTGTATTAATGCTAAATTGCAATATGAAAGTACAACAAATGTTGTACATTTTTACAAAAAATATGCTCTTTTTTGTGTCGTCTGGTAAATTGTTACATGCGTATTTTCTTTTTTCTTTTCTATTTTGAAACATGTTTTACCATATGTTTGTTGTGTTCAACTTTAGGACATGGATTATGACAAAGAAGAAAGTTATTTATTTAAATATCCACACCACAACATTTTGGACACACAAAATCATACTGATTAGATAATGAATAGCACATTATGCAACACATTTATCTGTGAAACTTTTACACTTCTCCCTCCGTAGTCATTGATACTCGTCCTGAATCTCATCTACCGGTACTCTTCATCACTGTATCATATCATCACACAAACAGGATACAGCAGTAGGCCATTGTACCAAATATAGGTGTGGAAAACGTAAGCCTCCACGAGGATTAAAACCACAGACCTCCCCAATACTAGCAGGTCGCTGTACCAATTGATTAAAAAGGCCATATGAACAAACTACCAGTGAAAGTTCTTCTTTTATACCGAGATAAATTGGGCCATATATCCCTCCTGCATAAGGTCTGGTATTACTGAAAAGCTGCACAGCATACACCGCCCAAAACTCCCCACATCTGTTTCAAGTAACTACAGTCTTCAAAAGAATGTAGTTGGTATATTGCACTCATCAAGCAAACAAATTTACTGCCAATTTACAATGTACTGGTACAAACACTCTAATAACCTTCTGCCAGTAAATACATTCAGTACTTTTATTTTTATTTATTTACATATGCTTGTGTTAGGTCTTCATTGCATTCAAAGTGCAGCTACATATGCCTGCAACTTTTAATATATTGAGAGGTACATATTATAGATTAATGAAATAAAGAAAGGAACCTTAGGCCCTAAAACTAGCTACGCTGACTTATATTTACACTGTTTAATATAATACCTTTAAGAACTATTATACCACATCTACTTCAGCATTCATGTTCAAGAAATCTAGTGTTACCAAGTAGGTTTGATTTTCTGAATCACAGCCACCATTTTGTAAGTTTTGAATTAGCGTACAAGATGGTTATAATTGGCAAGACAATGTTTGTTTTGTTTCTAATATGACCCATGCATGTATATCTAATTGTGGTTGTTCTTACAACAAACAGCAAGCCTTAAATGGTCTTCTAACACATTTTGAGTTACCCTTCATTCAGTTTGCATTTACCTATGAAAAAGATAATTGTGTATTTCATTATTAAAACACAAAACCACACCTTTTAGAATTTTTGGCATCAAAAGCAATCTTCCCAGAAAAGACTTTTAACTAATAATGTTGTTTTCTGTTTTCAGAGTGAAGAAGAGCGCATTCCTAAGATGTATATACTACCTTCTTGGAATGGGGTGAAAAACACAACTTCAAAGAGTCTGGTCAGCTGAATACATGTCAACTGAACATTTGTGGGACAACTGACCCTGACTTTAAAGGTTATATGATTCTCTTTGCAAATATATTTGGCAGCATGAAATTTGAGAATTTTGCCTTACTGGGCCTTTTTTCACAATGGTGTAGGAGAATTTCAATTTGTTTATCACACAGGTTTGCCGATAGCTTGTCCATCCTAAACTTTTCAAAGGTTTGTGTGATTTTTTACATAGCCTATTAAATATCCAGTACTAACTTCCCATAGGGTCTTAAGGTAAAATAATTTCATCGTCTTATTAAGATGGAGTGTCATGCAAATGTTCTAGATTGATAGCTCTAAGCTCAAGGCAAGACTTAAAGTTCAAATGTCTTTTTTTAATGCAATTATGTAATTGTAAATTGATTTTTTTTCAAAACAATTAACACAACAACAATAAATAAGCATTCAAAAAATGCCCTATTTTGCATTGGATGATTAATATGTCGTTGATTACCATATTTCTTGTTCGGTAAATGGTTGCATCCTTATTTTAGATTATTAAAATGATGCTTACAATATACAATGATAGCACAACAATCTTTCAGGACTTTTGTTATTACTGTAATTTTATTAACTTAAACTTTATATATAGAAATAAGTATTTCCTCTTTGTAAATCTAAGACTAATGTTATTTTTAACATAACTGTAATTAATAAAATAATTTTATGGATTTGTTCAGAGAAATCATGGTTATATAAAATAGTTTTTGAAATACTATTGAGTCATGTTTTCTACTTTTATTTATTCATGTTACTGAAAAGCTCCAACTGGTCCCCATCCCACAACACTTATTTCCTCCTATTGAATTGGATATTTTCTCTTAAATCTGTATTTAAAAGCCTTTTATTATTATCTGTGAAGTAACAGTCAATCTCAAACAGATGATGTCATGTACATTTTGAGGCATGCACACTAAAAAATAAAAATATGTCTTTGAATTTAAAGTCTAAATTTTAAATAAGCAGTATGATTATATGTTTTTAATTATTTTCCTTTTTAGCTCACCTGAGCACAACGTGCTCAAGGGGAGCTTTTGTGAATCGCTTTGTCCGGTGTCAGTCGTTCAGTGTTCGTCGTCATCATTTGAAATTGTGAACACCCTATAGGCCACAGTTTTTATCCAATCTTTATCAAACTTGGTCAGAATGTTAGTGTGCATGAAATCTTGGATGAGTTCATTATTGGTTCACCTGGGGTCAAAAAGTAGGTCACAAGGTCAAATTTTAGGAAAAATTTGGGAACACAATAGAGAGCACATTTATAGCCTAATCTTCACCAAACTTAGTCAGAATGTTTGTCTCCATGAAATCTTGGACAAGTTAGTAACTTGGTCACGTAGGGTAAAAAAGTAGGTCACTGGGTCAAATCTTAGAAAAAGGTTTTGAACACACTAGAGAGCACATTTATAGCCCAATCTTCACCAAACTTAGTCAGAATGTTTGTCACCATGAAATCTTGGAAAAGTCCGTAACTTGGTCACGTAGGGTCAAAAAGTAGGTCACTAGGTCAAATCTTAGAAAAAGGTTTTGAACACACTAGAGACCATATTTATAGGTCATTCATCTTGGAGAAGTTTGTTATCGGGTCATGTGGGGTAAAAAAATTGGTCACTAGGTTAAATCTTAGAAAAAGCTTGTGAACACACTAAAGGCCATATTTATAGGCCAAACTTCATCAAACTTGGTCAGAATGTTTGTCTACATGAAATCTTGGATGACTAAGTAACTAGGTCATGTGTGGTCAAAAGGTAGGTCACTAGGTCAAATCTTATAAAAAGCTTGTGAACACACTACAGGCCATATTTATAGGCCAATCTTCATCAAACTTGGTCAGAATGTTTGTCTACATAAAATCTTGGATGAGTTTGTAACTGGATCACGTGGGGTCAAAAAGTAGGTCATTAGGTCAAATCTTATAAAAAGCTTGTGAACACACTAGAGGCCATATTTATAGGCCAATCTTCATCAAACTTGGTCAGAATGTTTGTCTACATGAAATCTTGGATGAGTTCGTTATTGGGTCACCTGGGATCAAAAGTAGGTCACTAGGTCAAATTTAGTAAAAGCTTGTGAACACACTGCATACCACATTTATTGCCTAATCTTCACCAAACTTGATCAGAATGTTTGTCTGCATGAAATCTTGAATGAGTTCGTAACTGGGTCATGTGGGGTCAAAAAGTAGGTCACTAGGTCAAACCTTGAAAAAAAAGCTTGTGAACACACTCAAAACCGCATTTATGCCTAAATCTTCAGCAAACTTGGTCAGAATGTTTGTCTACATGAAATTTTGGATGGGTTAGTAACTGGGTTACGTAGGGTCAAAAAGTAGGTCACTAGGTCAAATCTTAGAAACTGCTTGTGAACACACTTGGGGCCACACTAACAGGCCAATCTTCATCAATCTTGATCAGAATGTTTGTCTACATGAAATCTTGGATGAGGTCATTATTGGGTCACTTGGGATCAGAAAGTAGGTCACTATGTCAAATCTTAGCAAAAGCTTGTGAACATGCTAGAGGCCCCATTTATGGCCAAATCCTCACCAAACTTGGCCAGCATGTTTGCCAATATGAAATCTTACATAGGTTTTGAAGTGAGTCATGTGGATTCAGTAGGTTACTTGGTAAAATTCTAGAAAATGTTATCAACCCAGTGGCCAAACTTATGGTCCAGTCTTCGCCAAAGATTTCTAAAATAACTCTGAATTACTTGATGCCAGATTTGAGCCTACTAAAAGATTAAGGTGTCCTTATATATCTCAAAATTATTATCTCATTGTATAAAAGGTTCAGTGTTTCAGTGAATGTGCATTTTTTTGTGTGTTTTCTTATGTAATAAAGTGGTCTCATACACAGCCTGAACAACATAAATTGACTATGTCTGCTATTTAAATAAACATTCCTGGACTAAAAAACATATCTTTAAATTCTTTTTTAGCTCAACGTGCTCAAGGTGAGCTTTTCTGATACTACTTTGTCCGGCGTAAGGCGTCAACACAATTTAGATTGTGAGCATGCTAGAGGCCACAGTTTTTATCCAATCTTCATCAAACTTGGTCAGAATATTTGCCAGCATGAAATCTTGGAAGAGTTCATTATTGGGTCACCTAGGGTCAAAATCTAGGTCAAAATAAAAAAAATTAAGACAAAATTGTGAACACACTAGAGGCCATATTTATAGGCCAATCTTCATCAAACTTGGTCAGAATGTTTGTCTACATGAAATCTTGGATGAGTTCGTTATTGGGTCACCTGGGATCAAAAGTAGGTCACTAGGTCAAATTTAGTAAAAGCTTGTGAACACACTACAGACCACATTTATTGCCTAATCTTCACCAAACTTGATCAGAATGTTTGTCTGCATGAAATCTTGAATGAGTTCGTAACTGGGTCATGTGGGGTCAAAAAGTAGGTCACTAGGTCAAACCTTGAAAAAAGCTTGTGAACACACTCAAAACCGCATTTTTGCCTAAATCTTCAGCAAACTTGGTCAGAATGTTTGTCTACATGAAATCTTGGATGGGTTAGTAACTGGGTTACCTAGGGTCAAAAAGTAGGTCACTAGGTCAAATCTTAGAAACAGCTTGCGAACACACTTGGGGCCACACTAACAGGCCAATCTTCATCAATCTTAATCAGAATGTTTGTCTACATGAAATCTTGGATGAGGTCATTATTGGGTCACTTGGGATCAAAAAGTAGGTCACTATGTCAAATCTTAGCAAAAGCTTGTGAACATGCTAGAGGCCCCATTTATGGCCAAATCCTCACCAAACTTGGCCAGCATGTTTGCCAATATGAAATCTTACATAGGTTTTGAAGTGAGTCATGTGGATTCAGTAGGTTACTTGGTAAAATTCAAGAAAATGTTATCAACCCAGTGGCCAAACTTATGGTCCAGTCTTCGCCAAAGATTTCTAAAATAACTCTTAATTACTTGATGCCAGATTTGAGCCTACTAAAAGATTAAGGCGTCCTTATATATCTCAAAATTATTATCTCATTGTATAAAAGGTTCAGTGTTTTAGTGAATGTGCATTTTTTTGTGTGTTTTCTTATGTAATAAAGTGGTCTCATACACAGCCTGAACAACATAAATTGACTATGTCTGCTATTTAAATAAACATTCCTGGACTAAAAAACATGGCTTTAAATTCTTTTTTAGCTCAACGTGCTCAAGGTGAGCTTTTCTAATACTACTTTGTCCGGCGTAAGGCGTCAACACAATTTAGATTGTGAGCATGCTAGAGGCCACAGTTTTTATCCAATCTTCATCAAACTTGGTCAGAATATTTGCCAGCATGAAATCTTGGAAGAGTTCATTATTGGGTCACCTAGGGTCAAAATCTAGGTCAAAATAAAAAAATTAAGACAAAATTGTGAACACACCTAAGACCACATTTATAGCCTTATCTTCACCAACTTTGTCAGATGTTTGTCTCCATGAAATCTTTGATGAGTTTGTTATTGGATCACGTGGGGTCAAAAAGAAGGGCACTAGGTCAAAATTAAAAAAAAAAGATTGTGAACAAAGTACAGGCCACATTTATAGCCCAATTTTCCTCAAACTTGGTCGGAATGTTTGTCTACATGTAGTCTTGGATGAGTTCGTAACTAGGTCATGTGAGGTCAAAAAGTAGATCACTAGGTCAAATCTTAGAAAAAAGCTTGTGAACACACTAGAGACCACATTTACAGCCTAATCTTCACCAAGCTTAGTCAGAATGTTTGTTTGCATTAAATCTTGGATGAGTTCGTAACTGGTCACGTGGGGTCAAAAAGTAGGTCGAATCTTAGAAAAAGCTTGTAAACACACAAGAGGTCATATTCATAGACCAATCTTCATCAAACTTGGTCAGAATGTTTGTCTGCATAAAATCTTAAGTGAGTTCGTAACTGGGTAACATGGAGTCAAAAAGAAGGTCACTAGGTCAAATCTTAGAAAAGGCTTGTGAACACACTAGAGGCCATATTTATAAGCCAACCTTCATCAAACTTGGTCAGAATGTTTGTTTCCATGAAATCTTGGATGAGTTCGTTATTGGGTCACATGTGGTCAAAAAGTAGGTCATTAGTTAAAATCTTAGAAAAAGCTTGTGAACACACCCTAGACCACATTTATAGCCTAATCTTCACCAAATTTGGTCGGAATGTTTGTCTTCATAAAATCTTGGATGAGTTTGTAACTGAGCCACGTGGGGTCAAAAAGTAGGTCACTAGTTCAAATCTTAGAAAAAGCTTGTGAACACACTAGAGACCACATTTATAGCCTAATCTTTGCCAGACTTATTCAGAATGTTTGTCTGCATAAAATCTTGGATGAATTTGTTACTGGGTCACGTGGGGTCAAAAAGTAGGTTACTTGGTCAAATCTTAGAAAACACTAGAGGCCACATTAATAGACCAAACTTCATCAAACTTTGTCAGAATGTTTGTCTGCATAAAATCTTGATTGAGTTCATTATTGGGTCATGTGGGTTAAAAAGAAGGTCACTAGGTCAAATCTTAGAAAAAAACTTGATGCCCCTTTTATTGCCCAATCTTCACCAAACTTGATCAGAATGGTTGCCTGCATAAAATCTTGGATGAGTTCATTATTGGGTCACGTGGGGTCAAAAAGTAGGTCACTATGTCAAATTTTAGCAAAAGCTTGTGAACACACTAGAGGCCGCATTCATAACCTTATCTTCACCAAACTTGATCAGATTATTTTTCTTCAAATTTTGGATGAGTTTATTGTTGGGTCATGTGGGGTCAAAAAGTAGGTCACTAGGTCACATTTTAAAAAAACCTTTTGAAAACACTTAAGAGACCACATTGATGGCTCAATCTTAACCAAACTTGGCCAGCATGTTTGCCAGTATGAAATCTTACATATGTTTTGAAGTGAGTCATGTAGGTAACTTGGTAAAATTCTAAAAAATGTTATCAACCCAGTGGCCACACTAATGGTCCAATCTTCACCAAAGAATTCTAAAGTTAATAACTCTTAATAACTTGATCCCAGATTTGAGTCTACTAAAAGCCTGTGTCATCAGGGAAGTGATTAAGGGCCCTCATGGCCCTCTTGTATTTGCACCTGTTGTCATTGGATAAAGTATTAGGGAATAACCAATGGCATTCTTTCTGAATTTGTACAATAAAGAGTGTGAAGGTTATTACATCACTTTGTTTTTCTTATCATTTGCCCTGTGCCATCAGCAAAATGGTACCAAAGAAAAGGAAAAGACATGGCAAAACACAGCAAACACTATTGGGATTTATAAAAAAAATCAATACCAGATTCTAGTGAAAAGTTAATACTGATTTTAGTTATGATGTTAATTCTGAGTCCATATCCAAAATTACTGAATGGCCATAAAAAAAGTACGAAAGTACAACAAGATTGGGACAAATTATTTACTGGGTTAGTAAATATATGTGACGAAATGTTGAAAGTTAATTTTATAAAGCACTGTTCTATGTGTATGAACGCTAAAAATGTAATGGTATGATAAACTTTCTATAAATATCTATTGTGTTCAAATGTTTAAAATTTGGGACTCACACCTTTTATTTATGGACTCTAGATTTTCAGCCCAGCGAGTCCTAGGACCCACGATCTAAGATTTGTAAAAACAATCGCTGTTATAGTATTTACTCTGTCAGAATCTTTAAAATTTGTGTGTTTTTATGTCTTTCAGTTGCTGTAATTTTTACATACATGTACTTGTATAAATAGCTCATATATTACTATGTTTTGTTTTTTGCTTACATATCAGATATATTACAATAAATCTTAGTGTACACATTAATATTTTCAGCAAAGGGTGTAAATTCTGATTAGATCTATTTTCTGGATCTGAACTATTTGCTTGGGCATTATAAATACTTAATAAAAGGCTTAGAGATAATACATACATGTAGTGATCAAGTAAACACAACAAACTTAAACTAATACATTAAAATTAACTTTTTGTTAAGAATTGGAATGGTTAAACTGTAATATTTTATTGTTCACCTTTTTCCTTGCCTTTTTCGCCAGATGAAAAAATGTACATATACGAGGGGATAGCCAAAGGTTCGTGGACAAGTAAGACAACATCAACACTATGCATCACAATCCGGTGAAATTTAATGACCAGCGTAAATAATGTATTTGCAATAAGCGTGCAAAATTTTAAAACAATAAATGGTTGACATATAACACATGTTTTATGAGCACCACTAATGGCGAACTTCTGCTGTCTAAATACTAACAGACAACGTCAACGGCACATTTTCTCAAAATACGCACTTCAAGGCAACAGAACGGTAATGACTGTCTACCCACTGCGTAAACACATCATAAAACCAGTCCGATGTATACAAGTACAGTATGGTCTGGGCTTCCTGTTGTAGCTCGCACAGGTCCTTGAATCGTTTACTCTTTAACTGTAACTTTAATTTTGGAAACAAGGCAAAGTCGCACAGAGCTAGATCAGGTGAGTACGGTGGGTGAGGTAGCAGTTCGACCTCAAGCTGGATGGTTGCAAAAGCATGTGCTTTCTCAGACGTGTGCGCAAGCACGTTGTCTTGGTGTAAAATAACCCATTGTGTAACGCATTGGGTCTCTTGTTCATCATAGCTCGCATAAGATTCTCTTCAGTTCCTGAAATAATTAAAGAAGTATTAAAGCAAATGGCATGTTGCTACAAACACTTGCCTATAGTGTGTTATATAATGTACAAGTACTTAAAAAATTCAATTACACGAAATATGTTTGATGGAATGTTATTAGCAATTAAGTTTTACATTTGAATAATAACTTCCGTGGAACTGCATGTAGAACGATCGGCCCGTGAATGTCAAAGAAGGCAATGAACATGCACTTTCCCATCGACCGGCTGCACCTGGCCTTCTTTGGAGGGTGAGAGGTACTTGACTTCCACTGGCTTGATTGCTGTTTCGTCTCTGGATAGTGATAGAACAACCAAGTTTCATTGAACTCAACATTGTATTTTCAATGTGATAGTGATTATAGCATTATGTTGTTGTAACTGCAGGTCTCAAGACTTATACCACCAAAGATGGCAGCCGCAAATTGCCCAGAAAGGACCAATTGGTACCAGTGTATCAGACTCCTGATGGAAGGAGGAAGAGCGGTTTTGAAGGAATTCATAAAGAAGAGTTACATACCCACTCCTGGTTCGTTAGATTTATTTTTGAACTTAAAAAAAAATAAAGACTCCCTTTCGTCATTACAAAAGAGAAAAATTCTAAACAAAGACCAGTGGGATAAGTTGTTTCCTAGTGCAGACTTGGAAAGTATGGACATCACTCTTCTGTCTTGTATAATTTGTAACTGTATTACCCAACCGAACTCAGTAGAAAGAAAGGCCGTGGATAAACTACGTGAACTAAGAAACAGTTTGCATGGTCATGCATGTACTGAATCTATGAACATAGATGAGTTTGAAAAAAAATGGAAAAAAATAACTAAGAAACTTTCAAAAGCACAGCACAATTTGGGTGTCAACATCTCTCTAAATGAGTTTATTACTAAAATTGAGAATGAAAAGGTGGTTAACAGTGACCTTGTGTGGGACGAGCTTGAAGCTTGGGAACATGTTGATGCTTTGATGAAAGAAATTTCAGATGTCAAGGATGAACTTTTGTATGTCAAGGATCGTGTGTCCAATATCGAGACAAAGTTTGAAGATGAGAAGAAATTGACAATTGATGACAAAGGTAAGATTAATTTCATAGTCTCCATATTGTTGATGTAACATTGAATAGCTGAGTATTGAACTTATCATCATCATAACTGGGTTATTTCAGGTCAGCACATACATTCATATTTTATCGTCAACCCGCTATATAACTTTGCAGGTTTGTGCGTATGTGGTCATTATGGATGGGTGTGTATATTTGCTGATTGGTGTGTACATTGGCTGATTGGTGTGTGAATCTGTTTATCATAGTGCATGGGTGTGTCTTTTTAAATATGGGTGTGTATGTTTGGATATATGTGTGTGGAAATTTACCCATTGGTGTGTAAATTGTCAGGAGTGTATATGAGTGGGTATGTATGTTAACATGAGTGTGCATATTTAAAGTGGGTGTGTATATTGGCAGGTTATTGTGTATGTTGATAGTTGTGTGTGCATAGTCACAGGTGTGTATCAAAAGGTCTGTAGTGTATAGTGACATATTAGTGCCTACATTTACAGATTGGTGTGTATTCTGACAGTTAGGTGTGTATGTTTACAGATAAGTGTGTATATTGACAGGTTTACAGATAAGAGTGTTTAATGACAGGTTAGTGTGAATATTGACAAACGAGTATGCATAATGATAGCTTTGGGTTAGAATATCTGCATATATTGACAGATATCATGATAGAAAGATGCAGAAATTGTCAGAAAGGTGTGCGTATTAACAAATGGATGTGTATATGGACAGACGAATGTGTATTGAAACGAAGGGGTGTTTATATTGACAGCAGGGCATTTAAATTGAAAGATTGAATGTGCATATTGACAAACAGGTGAAGATTTTGACAAATGTATGAGTATATTGACAGATGAATGTCCATGTCAATAGATGAATGTGAATATTAACTGATGAATGCTCATATTGACAGAAAAATGTGCATGTTGATAGATAAATATCAGTGTTAAGGCTAGAGCACTCCTTTACGGGATTGACGCAGAATTCTTAGAGTTAGGGCACATTTTTCAACTGAAAAGGCCATTTTGGAGCACGCTTATAAAAGTAAAGAATAAATAAAACGGTAAGAAATACTTCTATTTTTGTATCAATCAATCGTAATTCCAAGCTTACCTTGTACACAAACTAGTTTTTGCAAAAAACAGAAAGACTCTGCATTACCGGTTGACCAAAAAGCAGCTGTATTGGGTTGCATTTATATGCACTAGCGACTTCGACTTCCTGTTCGAATGACAACTCTGTTGATTATTATTAATAAGACGCCTCAGGTTTAATGATGGAGTATATAAGTAAAGAGCTAGAGTGATCCGAAACCTCGAGACGTTTTTCGCGATGTCTGCTAATAAAAACCCATTTTTGTGAGGTTTTTTTTCATCTTTAAAAGACCCACTGATTAGAAAATTAGCCCACTGTTTTCAGAGGTGATGGATCAAAGTGGCCCACTGCTTTGAAGTTCTAGCCTAAACACTGAAATATGCATATTGTCTGATGGATATGCATATTGACAGATAGATGTGTATAATGACAGATGGATGTGCATATTGACCGATGGACATGTATATTGACGGGTATGTATGTTGACGTATGAATGTGTCTATTGACAGATGGATGTGTATATTGACTAATGGATGTGTATATTGACTGGTGTAGGTATGTATATTGACAGATGGATGTGTATATTGACTGGGGTGGGAATGTATATTGACAGATGGATGTGTAAATTGACGAATGGATGTGTATATTGACTGGTGTGGGTATGTATATTGACAGATGGATGTGTATATTGACTGGTGTGGGTATGCATATTGACAGATGGATGTGTATAATGACAGATGAATGTGCATATTGACCGATGGACGTGTATATTGACGGGTGTGTATGTTGACGTATGAATGTGTCTATTGAAAGATGGATGTGTTTATTGACTAATGGATGTGTATATTGACTGGTGTAGGTATGTATATTGACAGATGGATGTGTATATTGACTGGGGTGGGAATGTATATTGACAGATGGATGTGTAAATTGACTAATGGATGTGTATATTGACTGGTGTGGGTATGTATATTGACAGATGGATGTGTATATTGACTGGGGGGAATGTATACTGACAGAGGGATGTGTATATTGACAAATGATCTGTCTGCAATAGCTCAGGTGGTAGAGCGTCGGCTTGCGGATCGGGAGGTCATGGGTTCAAACCCAGGCCGTGTCAAACAAAAGACTTTAAAGTTGGTAGTAGTGTTTTCCCTCCTAATGCACGGTGCTAAGGGGACAGCATTACACCTGACTTGTCGGTGTCAGTATAATGGACAGGCCCGGTTCAGTCCCTGAGGACCTCATATGTGCCCCTGTGCTATAATGATAGAAATGTCGCTGCACAGTATCTACAAAAATGCCGGTAAATACCTATATTGACTAATGGATGTGTAAGTTTCCAGATGGATATGTATATTGACTGGTTTGGGTTTGTATATTGACAGATGGATGTGTATATTGACTGATGGATGTGTCTGTTTATAGATGAATGTGTATCTTGACAGATGGATGTGTATATTGACAGATGGATGTGTATATTGACTGATGGATGTGTCTGTTTATAGATGAATGTGTATCTTGACAGATGGATGTGTATATTGACAGATGGAGGTGTATATTGACAGATGGTTGTGTATATTGACAGATGGATGTGTCTGTTTATAGATGAATGTGTATCTTGACAGATGGATGTGTATATTGACAGATGGAGGTGTATATTGACAGATGGTCGTGCATATTGACATATCAATTAGTATTTTGATGGTAGGGTGAGTATTTTAGCATATGTAGTGTATATAGCAGAAGTATGTGCATATTGACAGATGAATGTGCATATTGACAGAGATGAATGTGTATATTGACTGATAGATGTGCATATTGACAGATGAGTCCATTTTTGTCAGATGAGTGCATTTTGACAGATGTATATGCATGATGACATACATTAACCAAGTTTAATTTCATCTGTACTTTTGTGTTTGTTATATTTGAGTTTAAGTATGTAATTCATTCATGTTGTAAACAAATTAAACAGTGATTACTCTGTGGCATATACATTGTGATTGTGTGCATTTTCTGTTTTGCCGAGAAAGCCATTTTAGGCGGGAATCTTTCTTCATTTAAATGAGTGCAGCTGGATTATTGTAATAACTTATTTGGATGATTGAATCCATTTATAAAAGGCAGTTTTGTGCATTTTTACAGATTAGAAACAATAAAACTAATTAAAAAACATGTTAAAATATGTATATAGATATACAATATCAGAATTTGTGGTACAAGTAATAGGCCAAACCTTATTGATTGATCGCACTTATTTGCAAGTGGTTGCTGTGCAGGTGCATATCAATGGTTGTGTGTATGGGTGGATTGGTGTATCAATAGATGGGTGTATGGATGTTAGAGATGTTATGGTGTACCGGTATACTGCGATACTGGGTAAAGTCAATACAGTACCGCGATACACAATGAACATACCAGTTTTTTTTACAATATTTTGTAAACATTGGTTGCTGCCACCATTTTTGCATTCAAAATAAAAGATGCACATGTTAATGAAAAGCAATAACCGACTGAAAATGTAGTCTGATGTCAAATACATGCTTGTGGAGTTCATTATAAACCGCTCAGAACCACTCAATTTGCATTTGCACTATTCATTTAAACAAGAGTTTTAACCTAGGTTTTGACTTTTGATTTGACATTTTCATTTCTGGATTTTAGAAAACGAATGTTGCATAGAAGCCTGAATCTTATTGGACTTAAAATGTACTGCAAGTAGCCACATTGCTAGTATAGGATAGTTGCTGACAGAATAATTAAAACAGTATCATTACCTTTTGTTTAGCAGTTTAATCAAACATGATCATTGCAAGTTGTAAACAATATTGCCAAGCCGATTGATTTTTCGAAATAAGAACATATGACAAAATTCCTACTTTGTTTCTGAGTTTACCTGTATGCATACATGTAATGCTTATAAAGCTATTTCATATTATACTCAGACATTTGTTGTTCATTCTGCTCATTATAATTGGATGAAAAGCTCCTTATAATAGTTCAGTCAAATATGGCAATATATTGTGGTACGTATTGCAAATAGCTCTATGTACAGTCCTGGCACCATACCAGTTGTCCAAAACATCGTACATCATGCGTATTTATATTGTAAAGGTATCATATGGTAACGTAGCTATCGTGTAACCTAATAGGCCTGTCGTAAAGTAAGGTAACGAGCCACATCGTAAATTGTCTCAATGGTTGTTTGTATGGATGGATGATTGTCTCAATGGACATGTGTGTGGATGGGTGATTGTCTCAATAGACGTGTGTTTGGATGGATGGTTGTCTCAATGGACATGTGTATTGATGGATGATTGTCTCAATGGACGTGTGAATTGATGGACGTTTTTTCTCAATGGACAGGTGTATGGATGGGTGGATGTTTCAATGTACGTGTGTATGGATAGATGGTTGTTTTAATGGACGTGTGTATGGATAGATGATTGTCTCAGTGGACGTGTATGGATGGACGATTGTCTCAATGGACATGTGTATGGATGGACTATTGTCTCAATGGATATGTATATGGATGGATGATGGTCTCAATGGACGTGTGTATGGATGGACTATTGTCTCAATGGACATGTGTATGGATTGACGATTGTCTCAATGGACATGTGTATGGATGGACTATTGTCTCAATGGACGTGTGTATGGATGGATGATTGTCTTAATGGACATGTTTATGGATGGATGATTGTCTCATTGGACATTTGTATGGATGGAAGATTGTCTCAATGGACATGTGTATGGATGGATCATTGTTTCAATAGATGTGTGTATGGATGGACTATTGTCTCAATGGACATGTGTATGGATGGATGGTTGTCACACTGTATGTGTGTCTGTATGGATGGTTGTCTCATTGGACGTGTGTATGGATGGGTGTTGTTTCAATGGACGTGTGTATGGATGGTTGGTTCTTTTAATGGACGTCTGTATGGATAGATGATTGTCTCAATGGACGTGTGTATGGGTGGACTATTGTCTCATTGGACGTGTGTATGGATGGGTGTTGTTTCAATGGACGTGTGTATGGATGGTTGGTTCTTTTAATGGACGTCTGTATGGATAGATGATTGTCTCAATGGACGTGTGTATGGGTGGACGATTGTCTCAATGGACGTGTGTATGAATGGACTATTGTCTCAATGGATATGTGTATGTATGGATGATTATCTCAATGGACGTGTGTAGGGATGGACTATTGTCTCAAAGGATATGTGTATGGATGGATGAATGTCTCATTGGACGTGTGTATTGATGGAAGATCGTCTCAATGGACGTGCATATGGATGGATGATTGTCTCAACGGACATGTGTTTGGATGGATGATTGTCTCAGTGGACGTGTGTATCGATGGACTATTGTCTCAATGGACATGCGAATGGATAGATGTGTGTCTCAATAGACGTGTGTATGGATTGACAATTGCCTAAATGGACATGTGTAAGGATTTATTGATGTTTGAATGGATCTTTGTATGGTTGGGTTGTTGTCTCAATAGATATGTGTATTGATGGGTTGTTGTATTAATGGATATGTGTATGGACGGATGGTTGTCTTATTGTATGTTTGTATGGATGGGTGGTTGTCTCAGTGCATGTGTGCAGCTGTTTGTATAGTGATAAATGGTCTGGTGTATTGTTTGGTGTATCTGGTTGGTGTCTCAATGTGTGTTTGTATGAATAAAATATAAAATAGTATATGGATGGATTTATAAATTGTTTTGTCATTTGAATGGGTGGGGCCGCCGTGGTGTCGTGGTAGAGTGGCCGGCTTGTAACTTCTCTGACTGCTTAGCCTCTCACCGTGTGGGTTTGAGTCCCGTTCGGCGCGGAGGACTTAATGTGGAAAAGTCTTCCATCTGACTTGTGGTGCGTTGGTATTTCTACACAGACAAGTGTCTGGGATTTTTCTCTTCTAAAATGGCTGGGCATCGTTATTATGATCGTAATTTGGTCACTGCAATATATTTCAAATACAAAACAAAAACAATCATTTTAAAAAACAAAAACAAATATGTATGTGTTGAGTCAGGTTGATGTTCCATTTTTTCTTGTATCTCTTGACATTGTAGATCTTTAAAACTACTTTCTTTTAACAGACATAAATTAGGTGAATTAGGTAAATTCAGCTGAAAGTATGCATTGAAAATATATATCTTTTATAATATGTCATGGAGTTCATTAAGTTATAAACTATGAGTTATGCATAAATGCATTCTATTTTTTTTAACAAAATACAAGTTTTTGATTAAGGTAATGTTGAGTAAAATAAATCTTGTTTGAAATTAAAATATTGATGTGTTGAAAAGTCTTATTTGGGAGGCAGAAAAATATCTTATTTCCTCCAAAAGAAATCTTGTAATTTGTCATCCTAGACATGTTTGCAGCAATATTGGTAAAAAAGTGCACTTTGTCAACTATTTTAGTGAAATTGTTGCATTCTTTGAGAAATGTGAGAGAAATAAGCCATTTACTAAGCGGACAAGTTAACACAGTGTTGTCAACACTTTTCCATTAGATAATGGTGGTAGTAGTTTTGCCTTTTGGCCCATCAGAAAATTCATCCTGTTTCAAGTTGTATTTGCCATAATTTATATCCAGAATTCAACTCTAGAGTCAATCTTTATGTAATACTTTGATAGAATTCATTTAAAACTCAAATATTGCAATCAATCCCAGATTTTTCAAATGGGGACTGCATGTTTTTCTTTGTCTGCCTTTTTAAATTTATAATCATAAGATCTCAGTGGGATTTTCATTTTGAAGTTAAATTTAATTTAGCACATATTTATACATGTTTGTGCAGGGCATTCATTTCTAGAGATATTTTACAATGGGCTACTGGTGTTAACTGGTGTTAACATGTGGAGACAACCAATACCAGCCTTAACCATGTGATAGACCCGATCTTGCGTATTAAGCCTCAGGTTTTCTTTTGATAAAAAGATGAGTCTAATGATTTTAATTTAGGACATGCTTTATGACTATCAAGTCTTAAAGTCTAGCTTCCCAAGGTAATACACTGGTATTACACCAATTAACAGTATCACGCCTTTGATAGGATCTTGGCATTTGTGTTAGTCATTAGGAAAACACTAATGATAAATATTTATAATAATGATTAATAATGACAGAACATTTCTTTAGCAATTGTTTGTTTGGAAAGTGTTGGATGAAATCAGTCTTAGGACTTTACAGTAAATAACTCCTATTACTCGACTGTGTCAGGTGAAGTTTGAAATGACAATCACATTTTAAAAGAGCAGAATAATATGAAAAATTGGTTGAAAATGGAAATTTTATGTAATTGCGAAGGGTCTGGTCAAGAAAGGGTGTCCATACGTGTCCATAAACATTTATGAATGGGTCCGCTTACTGGAACCGTTAAAAGAAGGATAAAAACACTGCAATGAATGGTGTTTGAATGGTTTTGTGTATGTATTGTAAGTCTTTCATGTGAGTTTTTTTTAATGGATGTGTGGACAGGTAAATTGTCATATAAATGAATGATTTTTGTGTGTATTGACGCATGATACAAATGTGGAAAAAAACCAACACATTTACAATTGAAAAAAATAAAAATAAAACAGAAATCAGTATAAAGTGCAAATATTTATTTATGTTTACTTGAAGCCAAATTTCTTTGATGTTTAAAGTTTGCATCAGCAAGTCAACATAATATCTATCTTTTTAGTGTCAAAATAGTGTAAAAAGATCATAACATTATTTCAGTCTTCCTGGCCTGAGTCCACTAAATAGGTCCATCAAATTTTATAAGTTAAATGGACCGATAATTTTGACCCAAGAAGCGCAGTATCATTATCAGTTCCAGGTACTAGGGGTCCAGTGTTTGATTCAGAGTCACAATAAGCAAAACAGTCATAAAAAATAGGTGTGCTTAATTTGCCCTGCTCACACTCACCTTGACAGGGAGTTAAGGAAGTTATGCCTTGATTTATAGGCCTATTATCTGGTAATATGATCTGCATGATGTGTCAGATAACGCTGCTTCAAGCAAAGTGTGATGGGATGATAAAATCTAATACATCATACACTAATACACTAATACATCTTTACTCACTACCATCAACTTAACATTACACCACTAAGATGCATAACAAAGAACAAAAACATGTCTGCTTAAAATGCAATGTGTTCTGATTTTTTTTAAAGTACTACAGTCTTTTTATTTCAGGTTGGTATGAGTTACGGAGCTGTCTGGGGATCCTCTATCAAACTTTGATCAAATCTCCTGTCACTGCTGCGCCCTCTTCAATGAGGGAGACTGATATCGACGACATCTATGCCATACCAGAATTGAAGTTGATTAACCACAAAGCTCTTCGGAAGCAGTCAGCTGATAGAAATGAAATGTCATTAAATCTTGAGGACTTTTTCTTTAGTGATGGACATAAATGCTACAAAATCTATGTTACTGGAGATGCTGGTATAGGGAAAACATCGCTTTCTAAATATATTTTATCATCCTGGTGTAAAACTCAACAAGACAAAATCAATACTGACTTAAGTGGTTTCGAGATGGCTCTAAAACAGTTTGATTTTCTTTTTTATATTTCACTGAGACATGCAGCTGGCCAATTTGACATCGAGGAAATGATAGAGTCCCAGCTTCTCAAGCATTTTGTACCTAACAATAAAATACTTATGATGTTTGAATCAAAGTTTATTCTAAATGAACTATTTAAATTTTATGCAGAAAAATGCTTGATAATCCTCGATGGCTTAGATGAATGGAGAGCAACAAAAGATTCATCCGATCCATCCATTAGTAACGGAGTTCCAATGAGAAATCCGTTTCTGAAATATACAATAATTACATTTACACGGCCATGGAAACTAGAAGATTTGCGATTGATGGACTCCGAAGTAGATAGGCAGATCCACATAATTGGAGTTAAAGACATCTCTATGTTTGGAGAGAAGTTAATTACTTATTTTAACACACAGGAAAATACAAATATGACCTACAGAGATTTTTGTATGGATTTAGAAAAAGCTGGTCTTATTAAGATGAAGGATACACCATTTCTCCTTAAGCATCTTATCTGTTTGTGGTTTAACAATAAAGAGTTTGGAAAGTCGAAGACAGAGGTCTACACGAATTTGCTTGAGCTCTGGTTTGAGATAGCAGAAAAGAGAGAGGGTAGGGGGGCTTTCAAACATTCAATTGATCCGTCTATCACAACACCGAATGTTTTCAAGAAAAATGGAAAATGCAATGATTATAAGACTTTGCTAATGGCTGTTGGAAAGTTGGCATTTGAAACATTATTGCAGCGGGATAGAATGAAATTGGTGTTTGATGATGTTACATCAGATGAGCTCGGTGTTACTGAAGATGAAGTGGAGCTCATTATGAGCATATGTCTTAAAGTTGGTATTCTTACTCAGAGTATTGTGCCAGATATGACTTCCAAGAAGAGAGCCATTTCGTTTGCTCACAAAACATTTCAAGAATATTTTGCTGCCTTATATATGGGTCTTGGCAAATATATTGAAAATATTGAGTCCATAATGGTAAATATGACTGAGATGGAAGAAATCTTAATATTTCTAAGTGGGATGAAGACTAATGAATTTGAAAGGTTAATAGAAGTTCAACTGGAAAAAATGTTTGACAAAACAAAACATCCCACTGGCAAGTGGGAAGATAGATACCAATTCATCTCAGTACAAGAACTTGTGAACAAATGCTGCATTGAAAGTGTATGTCAAAACAGGAATTACTGTCCAAAAGTAAACTTAAGAGGCATTGTATGGGATGAAAAAAATATCATTGACCCCACACATTGTGGCCTAATGCCAACTTTTAATAAAGAACAACACATGGCTATTTGTGATAGTGGTATTATAGATTTTTCAATACTGGATACTAGTAAGTTGAGATTTATTAAACTGACTGGAATGTCTGCTACAGAGATGTGTTTGAGCCCAGACATTAGGAAGCTTACTCTAAATAACATTAAATTGTTAAAACACAGTGGAATAGTGTCTCTGATGGAAAGTGTGTCCAGCATGAAAACACTAAGGTACATAGACATGACTGATATTACCTGCAAAGAGCTACATAGTGATTTTGAACAATGTTCCTTTAATGTAGATTTATCAATGCTGGAAAATCTGAGATCTATAGAACTGTCTGGAATGTCTGCTACAGAGATGTGTTTGAGCCCAGCCATTAGGGAGCTTACTTTAAATAACATTAAATTGTTAAAACACAGTGGAATAGTGTCTCTGATGGAAAGTGTGTCCAGCATGAAAAGACTACGGGATATAAACATGACTGATATTACCTGCAAAGAGCTACATAGTGATTCTGAACAATGTTCTCTTAATGTAGATTTATCAATGCTGGATAAACTGACATCTGTTGAACTGTCTGAAATGTCTGCTACAGAGATGTGTCTGAGCCCAGCCATTGAGAGGCTTATTCTAAATAACATTAAATTGTTAAAACACAGTGGAATAGTGTCTCTCATGGAAAGTGTGTCTAGCATGAAAACACTATGGTATATAAACATGACTGATATTACCTGCAAAGAGCTTCATAGTGATTCTGAACAATATTCCCTTAATGTAGATTTATCAATGATGAATAATCTGACAACTATTAAACTGTCTGGAATGTCTGCTACAGAGGTGTGTCTGAGCCCAGCCTTGACGGGGCTTAATCTTGATAACATTCAAGTGTTAAAACACAGTGGAATAGTGTCTCTGATGGAAAGTGTGTCCACCATGAAAACACTTAGGTATATAATCATGCATGATATTTACTGCAGGGAACATGGTAGATACAAATGTTTTCTGAATGTAGATTTATCCAAGCTGGATAAGCTGATACATGTTCTACTGTGGAACATAACTGCTACGGAGGTGTGTCTGAGCCCAGCCATTGAGGTGCTTTGTCTTGATGACATTAAATTGTTAAAACACAGTGGAGTAGTGTCTGTGATGGAAAGTTTTTTCACCATGAAAAGACTATGGTATTTAAACATGACTGATATTTCCTGCAAAGAGCTACACAGTGATTCTGGACAATGTTCCCATAATGTAGATTTATCAATGCTGGATAATCTGAGATGTATTGAACTGTCTGGAATGTCTGCTTCTGGGATGCCTCTGTTGTGTAACATAGGAAAACGAAGACATATTTCTGTGTTTATATATGAGATGTTGCTGCTCATGGAGAGAAAGAGTACCTCAGTCTAGAAATTAAACTGTTAAATCATAGTGGATTAGTTTCTCTAATGGAATGTGTGATCAGCATAAAAAGGCTTGGTATGTAAACAGTCAGGTCTACCATATATGGTATATATTCACTGCACGCAACATAATAGTAGTACATGTTTGCTGAAAGTAGATCTGTGAAATCTGGAGAATGGAGAACTCTTGCTCTGTTGTACATATCTATCACGAATGTGAGTCTGAGTCCAGCCATGAAGGAAGTCACTCTTATCAGTATTAAATTGTTAAAGCAAAGTAGAAAAGATTCTCTGATGGACAGTATGCTAGAAATAAAATGCCTCTTGAAATACAAGTGATACAAATTCTCTGCAGAGAATATGAACATTACAATTGCTTGAAACCTTCATTGGGTCATTAAAGCTGTCCTTCTTAAACATTAGTTATGGAGATAAATTTAAATTTGATAAATGGTTTCTCTGAAAGTACCTCTGGCATACAAGTGCAAATAACATTTACTGCATATATTAACTGCACATAACATGTTTGTCACCAACATTTGTTCCGTAATTGTTGAAGTAAACCAGGACTGTTCAATGTTATCTTGTTCTAGTATGTCCATCTTTTACTGCCATGTTGTGTGTATTTCAGAATGACACAGACTACATAGATTTGACTAGACATCAAATGTCTGATTTTCATTTCCTGCAAAACAGGTTTTTTTTTTGTTTCTTAATGGGAAGACTATATTATGGCATACAGAGTTTCATGACAGCAATTGTAATCGTAATTCATAGTGTTAATTTTGGTAAGTGTAGATCTGTCAATTTGTATGTTTACTGTGTGTAGAGAAAGATTACGAAAGCGGACAAAATCGAAAATGACATAATTACTTTTTATTCAAGTTAAAAATTGGAAATAAACAATAATAAGCAATATATTGAATGTGAAAATTATTTGTAAGAATTATGGAAATATAATTATGGGAACATGTTTGTGTCATTTACTCCACATGTACTCTAATTTCCGTAATTTCCATAATTAATTTAATGCAGTTACATAATTACCTCTTTTCACACTTCACTATGTACAATCTACAAAAATACCCAACTGTTGACTATAAAATGAACGAATTAGGGTAATATACATGGTGTATTATTTTGAATGTTTTCTTTTATGAATGCTGTATATTTGTTGGCTATCTTAGAAATATATATCTTAAAGTATGGTCACTTTTCTTTTTAATCATTTGCATTAGCTGTCTGTTTTGTAAAATGTCACCACTTGTCACAGTTTTAACCATTGTGTTGCAAAATAATTGTTGTATATAATGATTATTGTATTGTTTTATTATTGTATAAGTTTTCAACGTCTATTTGGGTTTGCACTGTGTATATGTCTTGTTTGTTGTAGTTGAGATTTGCACATTAAATTAAATTAAATTGTGGTCAAATTATTTTTCTGTATTGGAAATTGCATATATATTTTTACTATACTTGGGGGATATACTGGGGAGGGTGGCTACTTTGACTGTAAGCTGACATTTTAAAACTCTTTTTGTCAGAATCTTCTAGAGCTAGAGTCAGCGTATGTGGATGATATGTTCCTTAAGTGGCCCTCTTTCAGTATTGGCTGCCTTTGACATAGCTCTTAATATTCTGATACGTTTAACAACATGGCTTGACAAATTGGCAAGTTTACCTTAAATGTATTCCATCTCAAAACTAACATGACCATGCTTTTCTTGCAGAATAACATATCTCAATAGATAGTTTGCTTACCATTTAGTTAAAGAGCGTTCACAGTTCATTGCAGTTAAACTAAACCTTTATCGTGCAAAGATAATATTGTATTTAAAAATGGAATGCAATATTATATCAGGCTAAGAAGTATTCATGGAGTCAAAATGTGAGCTTGAATAAAATCTCAAATGATTCTGAAAGTCAGACCAAGTCTTTGATACAAGGATACGTAATTTGTGCTATTACCTAACATAAATGCCGAACAGTATCGGGGTCTGTCAATGTGTTTCGTAATAATTTCAGTAATAAGAGTTAATCAGGTTAATCTTGGTGATGGTCACGACTGAACCAAAAAGAATGTACAATTACAATTTATCAGTGCGTGATGATTTAACAATGAACTATGTGTGTATGTTTTAAAAAGAAAAAAGGTAGGAAAAATAAGATTAATTGAACTTGTGTGCTTCTAGCATGACAATTTCAGAATCTTATTGGTCTGCTTGTACATAATTTGACATACAGTCAACTCTCGTTATCTCAAAATCGGTTATCTCAAATTTCTGGTTATGTCAAACTGTTTTCTACGGTCCCGTTTTTTCCCTATAGTTTCTATATAGTTCGACTCCGCTTAACTCAAATTAGGATGTGTCAAATTATCGGATATATCAAACTTAATTCTTTGTCGTCCCCACACGTATAAAACAGTTGAAATCAGTTGGTCTATCTCAAACTTCAAATTGCTATAAGATGCAAAACGGCAACAATAGTGATTTTCACACCTACCGTGAAACTCGCGAAGATTTGGGCGCGAGTTTTATCGCCAATTATCGGCAATAAGGATGTTACGTAATTTAGAGAAGAGGTTAATGGTTTATTATTTAATTAGCTGATTTAATGAACAACAATTTCGTTAATCTATTAACGCTGATTAAAGTGTTTCAGTCTGTACTTGTTGTTGTAACAGTTTTTGAGAACTTGTTGACACGGCCTTCTCAACTTGTAAATAAAATGAGAGGTCGCGTTTGTGATTTTATCATTCTTCCACTACCTACCCACAATACACGTACTGATTTTTGAATAAATTAGGCCATGCACTTACGACGACGCAACAACCTACAATAAAAAGAATATTAAATTACATTGTAAAAACTCTAATAACACTTTAAACATACAAAACCACACAAACTTGCAGAAACTTAGTTTACAGTGGCATCTATAACAAGGAATTTCAGTCATTACCAGTCATCGTGTAGCAGATAAGATTTTTAAGATTTGCACAAACTATCCTAAAATTCTGATAACTCAAACTTCGGATATTTCAAACTATTTTCAAAGGTCCCTTGAAATTTGAGATAACGAGAGTTGACTGTACTTGTTACAATCTTGAACCAAAAACCATATATTTGTTGTATAGATGTCCATATATGTGTGTGTTTTCAAAATGCTGTTTATTTCCTAGAACATTTTATACATATATATATATATATGATCCAACTGTTATATTACATAAGTATGTATCTTACTTTTTCTGTACATAAAGGCAAGTATAACATAACTTTATCGCCTTTGAAATGTATATTATTTTTTTTATTCTTTATTAGTTATTTTAATTTGATGCATCTTTCATTAAATAATCTGTGATGCATCTTTCATTAAATAATCTGTGCTATGTATCCAAGGATATACCTTGTAGGACCGGTAGCAATAGCTCAATTGGAAGAGCGTCGGCTTGCGGATCGGGAGGTCGCGGGTTCAAACCCCAGCCGAGACAAACCAAAGACTTTAAAGTTGGTAGGAGTGGCTTCCCTCCTAATGCTCGGGGCTAAGGGGACAGCATTATGCCTGACTCGTCGGTGTGAGTATAATTGACTGACAGGGTTCAGTCCCTGGGCACCTCATAAGTGCCCCTGTGTAATAATGATAAAAAAGTCGCTTCACAGTATCGGCAAAAATGCTGGCAAATCCAATCCAATCCATGTACCTTGTCAGTTATAAGAGGTGAACCTTGGTCATTATTTTATCCATTGGTTATTTGAAAGCTTGATAAACTGTCAAAATTTCCTGGCTTGACAAGAATTATTTGTCTTTTATTTTATATGCTGTGTTATTTATGATGGACCTTGACAGTTATCAAGGGTTTGTCTTGGCTATAATTTTGTCCATCGAGAATTTTAAAGCTTGACAAACACTCCTGGCTTGACAAGAATGATATATCCCATATTTTAAATATTGTGTTATTTATCCAAGGATGTACCTTGTAAGTTATCAAGGGTGTGTCTTGGCTATAATTTTGTCTATCTGTAATTTTAAAGCTTGACAAACACTCCTGGTTTGACAAGAATGATATATCTCGTATTTAAAATAAATAATGTGTTATTTATCCAAGGATGTACCTTGTAAGTTATCAAGGGTGTGTCTTGGCTATATTTTTTGTCTATCTGTAATTTTAAAGCTTGACAAACACTCCTGGTTTGACAAGAATGATATATCCCATATTTTAAATAATGTGTTATTTATCCAAGGATGTACCTTGTACGTTATCAAGGGTGTGCCTTGGCTATAAGTTTGTCCATCAGTAATTTTAAAGCTTGACAAACACTCCTGGTTTGACAAGAATGATGTATCTCGTATTTAAAATAAATAATGTGTTATTTATCCAAGGATGTACCTTGTAAGTTATCAAGGGTGTGTCTTGGCTATATTTATTGTCTATCTGTAATTTTAAAGCTTGACAAACACTCCTGGTTTGACAAGAATGATATATCCCATATTTTAAATAATGTGTTATTTATCCAAGGATGTACCTTGTAAGTTATCAAGGGTGTGCCTTGGCTATAAGTTTGTCCATCAGTAATTTTAAAGCTTGACAAACACTCCTGGTTTGACAAGAATGATCTATCCCGTATTTTAGATATTGTGCTATTTATCCAAGGATGTACCTTGAAAGTTATCAAGGGTGTGTCTTGGCTATAAGTTTGTCCATCAGTAATTTTAAAGCTTGACAAACACCCCTGGTTTGACAAGAATGATATGTCCTGTATTTTAGATAATGTGTTATTCATCCAGTGATGTACCTTATAAGTTGTCAAGGATATGCCTTGGCTATAAATTTGTCCATCGGTAATTTTAAAGCTTGACAAACGCCCTTGGTTTGAGAAGAATGATATATGCTGCATTTTAAAGGCTGTGTTATTTATCCAAGGATGTACCTTGTAAGTTATCAAGGATGTGCCCTGGCTATAAATTTGTCCATCGGTAATGTTAAAGCTTGACAACCTCTCCTGCTTTGACAAGAATGATATATCCTGCATTTTAAAGGCTGTGTTATTTATCCAAGGATGTTCCTTGAAAGTTATCAAGGGTGAGCCTTGGCTTTAATTTTGTCCATCGGTAATTTTAAAGCTTGACAAACGCCCTTGGTTTAATAAGAATGATAAGGCTGTGTTATTTATCCAAGGATGTCCCTTGAAAGTTATCAAGGGTGAGCCTTGACTATTATTTTGTCCATCTGTAATTTTAAAGCTTGACAAACACTCCTGGTTTGACAAAAATGATATATCCCATATATTAAATGATGTGTTATTTATCCAAGGATGTACCTTGTAAGTTTTCAAGGGTGTCTCTTGGCTATAATTTTGCCTGTCTTTCATTGTAAAACTTGGCAGTCCACGCATGCCTAATAAACCAGTTTTCTCTTATTATACAAGTTTTATTATCCAAGAATATATCATGTAAATTATTAACATTAAATTTAACCATTTCTTCTTTTAGTTATATGAAATCTTGACAAGGTGGAGGATTGATCAGAATGGTCTGTCAATTTTGTCCATTGGTTTTTTATAGCTTGACATAGAGTGCAGGTTTGACAATAATTTTTGACAATGCACTCTTTACAACTTTGCAACAATGGTAACATGGTGCTGTCAAGTAATATTAGTAAACTCTTCAGTAAACAGTCTAGATATGGCCGTTGTAATCATCAATTAAGGCTTTGTCTTTTTGCTGGTATTTGTTCTTGGTTTATACTAAAATACAAAGTTCAACTGTCGTTACTCTTCTATTTCTATAAATTCCTGTCCGTCATATACTGTGTGTTCTGCTAAAATGCTAGCAATAAAGGACTAACAAGTAATACTTGTTTTTTGTTATTGTTTGCACTCTGTTGCAAATATAAAAAATTCTTCTAAACCATACATTCTTATATATTTTGGCCTCCCCAAAACTTCTTGATCAAATTTAAACTGATTGTCTTATTTGTCTTGTGTACTTCATTATCAATCAGTAACAAGTATTCTGGTCCATTTAAAATGGTTAATCTTCCTTTCTAAGTCTAAGTCTAAGATACTCAGGTGAGCGATATAGAGCTGTCACTGACCTTTTGTTTCCATCTGGTATTGATTTATTTGCATTTACAAGTCTCCAGTTATAATTTTATTTTTTTTCTATGAATATGAAGTTATTTTTTCTATTTTTCGATGCGTAGGCTTTCTGTTGCAAGGGAGTAACTAAACCATCCTAAAATGAAGTTTTTTTAATAAAAAAATGTTGTAAATCCATCCAAATATAAATGGTTTTGTTACTTATTATTTTTATTTATGCACTAAAAATAATGATTTGAAATAATTTCGTTCACATAGCATAGATGTATTTTTTGTAAAATTGAACACTTACTTTCTTTATATCCGTATTATTTCATCATAAGTTAACATTTCTACTTTAAGTTAATTTAAGTGTTGCATTATATTGTACATTATTTTCAATTTGTTATTGAAGATGACTTAATGTAAGTAAGTTTCTGCTTGATTCTTGTTCATTTATGGTAGTTCCCTTTTAGTTTTCTTTCTTCTTGTAACCTGCTTTCAATATTAAGTAAAATGAATTTTATGCATTTAAAATTCAATACTTTACTTTTTATCGTTTTTTTATTTTACTATATTTTTTCGTTGTATATACTGAATATTTTCTAATGTTTGTCCATGTCACTAGTTTTAAACGTTTATATATATTTGCACTGATTGTAAATGTTTTGTCATTTTTTAATAATTGTTTTTATGTTTTTAGCTTCCCTGAGCTCAGGGTTAGCTAGTTTGATCGCCCACTGCCCTGGATAAAAAAAAATGACAATTATTTAAGCGACATTTTCTCTAAAACCGGCGTCCCAAATTTAACCAAACCCCTTCAGAATCTTCAACCGGCAGGTGTGGTGGTGGAGGGCGGGGTCAGGAAAGGGGGGGGGGGACTGGGGGATGGGGATTATCAAAAACAAGGTCGCCAGTGATATTTCCCTTATATGGCTATAAAGAAACAATAAGAGCTAGAGCTTTGATATTTGGTGTACATGTTCCTTGGGTGGCCCTGTTTAAAGAATTTTAATCGTAAAAAACATGGCTGCCATGGGGTGGCCATTTGCCATATATTGCTTTATAGGAAACGTTTTCAAAAATAATCTTTTCGGAAACCAAAAGAGCTAGAGCCTTGATATTTGGTATAATTCACTTAGGTTGGCATTGTATCAAGATGGGTAAAAGAATTTTGACCCTTCAAAAAGCATGGCTTTCAGGGGCGTTTCCATTCTCTATACATGTATATTTTGATTATAGAGTAAAATTATACCAATCTTGTCAAAAAGAACATGAGCTGACAGGGGCGTGGCCATTTTTTTAAATATGCTATGATGTAAAAAATGAAATCATCATTGTAATGTTACTTGTGTACATGCATTACAATTATTCTGGACTGTTGCAACAATGCTAATATTTCTTGCTAATTTTGTCTTAATGTTTATGGCACTCAGGCGAGCGATATAGGGCCACCATGGCCCTCTTGTTATGTTTATCTTAAATGAAAAAGAGATTTGATTATTTAATTTAAAGATTTTAAGGAAACAAGTTGTATGTTGTAATACAAAGGTAATCATAAAATGGTCGGGTTTAAAAACTAAATATTGACGTTACTCGGTAGGAGTTTTGCGTGGGTTGATGACGCATAAAGTCGCACGATCTGAACTTCATACGTTAAAATGTTATGTTCAAACGTTTGGATCTCTATCGAGCCACTCTTAGCATCGTGTATGACGTGCGTATTCACATGACCTGTATAGCCGCATGCACAGTAGGGTGACTTATGTACTCAAATTACCTGTATAGCCGCATGCACAGTAAGGTGACTTACATACATGACCTGTATGGCCGCACGCACAGTTAGGTGACTTACGAACTCACATAACCTGTTTGGCCGCATGCACAGTAGGGTGACTTACGTACATGACCTGTATGGCCGAATTCACAGTAGGGTGACTTACATACATGACCTGTATGGCCGCATGCACAGTTAGGTGACTTACATACATGACCTGTATAGCCGCATGCACAGTAGGGTGACTTACATACATGACCTGTATGGCCGCACGCACAGTAGGGTGACTTACATACATGACCTGTATGGCCGCACGCACAGTAGGGTGACTTACATACATGACATGTATGGCCGCACGCACAGTAGGGTGACTTACATACATGACCTGTATAGCCGCATGCACAGTTAGGTGACTTACATACATGACCTGTATGGCCGCACGCACAGTAGGGTGACTTACATACATGACCTGTATGGCCGCACGCACAGTAGGGTGACTTACATACATGACCTGTATAGCCGCATGCACAGTTAGGTGACTTACATACATGACCTGTATGGCCGCACGCACAGTTAGGTGACTTACGTACTCACATGACCTGTATGGCCGCATGCACAGTAGGGTGACTTATGTACTCAAATTACCTGTATAGCCGCATGCACAGTAAGGTGACTTACATACATGATCTGTATGGCCGCACGCACAGTTAGGTGACTTACGAACTCACATTACCTGTATGGCCGCATGCACAGTTAGGTGACTTACATACATGACCTGTATGGCCGCACGCACAGTTAGGTGACTTACGAACTCACATAACCTGTTTGGCCGCATGCACAGTAGGGTGACTTATGTACTCAAATTACCTGTATAGCCGCATGCACAGTAAGGTGACTTACATACATGATCCGTGTGGCCGCATGCACAGTTAGGTGATTTACGTAATCACATCACCTGTATCGCCGCATGCACACTTAGGTGACTTATGTACACATCACCTGTATGGCCAAATGCACAGTTAGGTGACTTATGTACTCACATTACCTTTATGGCCGAATGCACAATAAGGTGACTTACATACATGACCTGTGTGGCCGAATGCACAGTAAGGTGACATGTACTCACAGCACCTGTATGGCCGCATGCACAGTTAGGTGACTTATGTACTCACATTACCTGTATGGCCGAATGCACAGTTAGGTGACTTACATACATGACCTGTGTGGCCGCATGCACAGTTAGGTTACTTATGTACTCACATCACGTGTATGGCCGCATGCACAGTTAGGTGACTTACGTACTCACATTACCTGTATGGCCGAATGCACAGTAAGGTGACTTACATACATGACCTATGTGGCCGCATGCACAGTTAGGTTACTTACGTACTCACAGCACCTGTATGGCCGCATGCGCACTTAGGTGACTTACGTACTCACATCACCTGTATGGCCAAATGCACATGAGATAATCTGCCAACCTAAAACAACACATTATTTAGAAGAGAACCATGTTCAGACCAAATAACTAATTTTTTATTAGTCATTGTGGCTCAACATCGTTTTGATTTCTTTGGAAGAAAAAACCCTAATTAAACCAGCTGTGACCAAGTAGCTTTAAAGACTCGTTTGTCAAATACATCCGCCGCCATTTTGTAATTTTATATCTTTGTTACCTTACCCTTGGGCAGATGGTTGAATATTTGTACATCGTAATTATACTAATATTGTGTTATCTTTATATCAATAGTATAATTACATGATGTAATATACTTTGAAGACTTACTGTTGTTGTTTGTTAACCCCTACTAACTTCCATGACAGAAAATAATGGATAGATAAGAATACACACATACTGGTTCAATTAGAGAACAATTATACAACAATTTATTACACATAATGTTGAGATGAAATAAGAGTTCAATAATTTTAAGAATTCATATGACCTTACTATATATATACTACAAATATAAAGAACTTTAATTGAAGTATTTAACAACAAAGACTTCTTCGCATCAGTTTTTGCGAAGGATAACACAAGTAACCTATCCCATTCTTCATTTGTGGGGTTTTAATAATAGTGACATGACAATAGAAAAAGCCTATGATACCTTTGACATGACCAAATTAATTATAATATAAATAATCATTAGAATAATTACAATAGTCTATATATGAAAGGCAAGCTATTGCATGAAAGTATTGGAATTAAAAACGATTAAAGAATGATAAAGATGGTATCCGACAGTTTGTCATCACTAAATACATGTAAAGCTCGATTGGGAGAAATTGTCATAAGTTTTTGCACAAAGTAAAACCGAAGTCTAACACAAGACGATTTTAAACATTGTCTAAATTGTAAGACAGTAGAAATCGTGAACTAAGTAGCTATACATGCCTTTTCTTTCTAAAACTATAGATAAGCATGATTATAATTTATAAAAATATCGACGTCAGAGCATATTACCCGAATGATTAAATAAAGTTACGGGTTTCATGGTTGTCTAAGTTTAAAAATAGCTATCTGTGCAGCGTGGCTTAGATAGGAAATACCAATTTGCAATGACGAGTGATGTGTCATGCTTCACATTTTAGATAAATGTGTGACATCAATAATCAGCATTTTGCGTGGTCTTTTCAGGCAACACTAATTTATTTGGTTCTGAGAAAGAAGAAATTGTCCAAAAGGTTACCATCTTTAAAGTAGGTATGGTCATCCATTCATCATTACCAATATCCCTACAAGCGTCGGCTCTAGGTAATGGAGGCCCCGGGTTCGATCCCGGGCCGCGACATACCAAAGTCCTCAAAAATGGCAGTAGTATAGCTCCCTTGCTAACGCTCAAGCAAATAAAAGAGTAGTTCCACGCCGAATTGGCCCGGTGTCAGGATAATGTGACTGAGTGTGGTATCATTTCAGGTGTTAACGACATGCTATACACTGTGAAGGCAGCACTATATCTGCTTCGAGTGAACACCGTCTCCAGATAACTGAAATACTGTTGGGACGATAAACCCAATAAACAAATAAAATCCCTAACAAGTTTGATGATTGTAGATTCATATGTTCTGTGGATATTGATTTTGATCAGGAATAAGATTATTTTCAAGGTCGCTGTCACTCATCAAAACTAAAGGGGTCATCCACTCAACATGACTTATATCTTAACCCAGTTTGGGGACCATCAACGCATTTCGTAGATATCGATCGGAAACGAAATGGTCTACCGACGGACCTGCAACTGCAAAACAATATGCCCATCACCTCTTCTTCGCAGTAAACACATCCTTACGTCTTCATAACACAGCGTAAGGTCTTTGATATAAGCAACTAAAACGACGGCGATGAAAATGGTGTTTTAGGTGTATCTTGATGCTGAAGATGAAATTATATGAAGCCTCAAATATTTAATCTCTGGAAAATCAAAAGGGCGTGGTGGTATAGGGACAGACTGTAAATAAAATGTACTTTCATCTAGTTTGTTCGCTACTTTTCGAAATAGTTGATAATATTTTAATTAAGCAGTATTGTTGCACTTGTACATTCCCTGACTTTTGCCTTGCTGCAAAATCACCGTTTTAGCTATTTCAAGCTCCATCCATTTAAAGAATCCCTCTCGTGTAAGTAAACATGTTTTTAAATTTCTCTCCTAGAGCACATTAAACATATACAAATGTCCTGCTGTTTCAGTATCCCTCTATTGGATCTTAAACACTTTTTCAACCTGACTTCTCCGGGGAAATAATTTCATTTTACCTCTTCGGTGAACTTAAACGCTTTTTCGAATTCCCACCCCAGAGAACGTTATAATGTATAAAATGTCCTCACACTGTTTCAATACCCCTCCCCCTTGAACTAAAACCCGCTTCAAGGTACGTTTACAAATGATTCCCAGGAACATAAATAGGTTTTAAATGTGGTTTTATATGCCTTAGTCGGGTATTGTTTTACTGCATTTTACGACCAACACTCGGGGGTTTCAAAACGTTTCATTATCGCTATGCCCTACAAAGGAATAAAGATTCTTAAATTCTCAGTAGGGAAGAGTTTGTGCACGTTTTTATGGTCTGTGTGTGTGTGTATGTATGTGTGGTGGGGTTGGGGATGGGGGAGGGTTCAGGAACGCTTGAAATCCTTACTCCGAAACCATTTCACGTGTCATCTTAAAACGGACAAACCCTTTTCAGGTCATTACAGGCTAACAGGGGCGCAGCTAGAATTGATATGATGTTTACGCATGACGTCTATGTCGTATTCTTTTTTTTGTTTTGTTTGTTTTTTGGGGAGGTTTTGTATCAAGATACATAACTAGATTTTAAGTAACTGTTATGTTACACACATTTAATATTAAAAAAAGAACTGTAACTAGACATGGCACAGTCCCTTATTATTTCCACTCTATATTCCCCTCTCTTAGAGAAGCATAAAACCCAATTTTATTGATTCGTCTAAGTACCATAAACAGGTCTTAAGAATGTATGAAAATTTCGTATGAACAAAATTTCGGCAAATGTTTTTTTCACGTTTTTTTACATATGAGGAATTCGTAACATTTTTCTGAACTGTATTTTCACAAATGTGTGACACATTCGTACGTATTTATCACACAAATTGTGAGGAATTCCTTCGAATTTTTCACACATGTGACATATTCGTATGTGTGAAAATACTGATTCAACAAGGCTGGTATTTTCCTTTATATAAATGAGGAAGTTCAAGTTTCCATCTCTATAACAATATAACATACAAAAAGAAAGACGATGAGTGTCACTTAAAAATAGATTCAATGGTTGTGTCATTTGAAATTTGTTTAAGTTAACGGTCGTCTTCTTAGCTAAAGTTTAATAGTTACATATTTTATTATTATGTTTGGATATATACCTTTTGTTAGCAGATGATAATACTTATTAAATATGTATTAAAGATAACTTGCATACAAAGTGTTTCTTTTAATAAAGTTCACCATTTGAATATGTCAATTTTCATAAGAAACAAGCTAGCAACTTCCAACCACGTTTAGTAGTTTTTATTCTTACATGCTAAGCGTGCTGTATTAGGTTGTTTGTTTTTAAAAAAATCGTTCAATTTTTATTACCTGGATTCAAAAAAAAGTGTGTGCACAGTTTTATAATTAATGGTTAAGACATTTTGGAGAGAATGCAGTAAGATGTCAAGACCGATTGTTCGGGCACATTTTCAGCTTCAGATTACTCATTGTTGTGTCAGGTTACGTTTTTCATTGTTTAAAACGGTACACCCGTTGATGTTTTGCATCATTGCTTTTTTTGTATGTATACCTGAACATAATACACGAGTTTCGACAGGTATAAACGCCAGGTACTTTATCTAGCATGTTTGAAGGTGTTTTACCTGATTACCCATGTAGCCGTCGGATTCACTTGAATTTTGTCGAAATGCTGTCAAGTTGCCATCGGTAAAGAGTCGAGTACCAATTCCCCAAAAAGGTTTATCTTGGCTAAACTACATATTTTAACTTTTCCGATCAACTTGATGCATACTTGATCCAGGGTCGTTTCTGTCGGAATGGGGTCTTGACCAACTTTATTACATGCAGATCTCTAGAGCCCAAATGGAGTGGATCTGAGACCGCATCTTGGACTATTATAGTTTTTGCAAAAGCTTAAGCTACTAAAGTAATACAATAATAACATTCCAAGCAGAAAACAAAGCTAGCCTGTTATTTGCATTTAATTATTACTGGTTTGGTATGTCCTATTCTTGTAGAATGACAACTTTGAATTGGCACTCATTAGTTTGGACAGTGTAAGTTCATTGTTGTCAATATTGACTAAAGGGGAAAATTTCGTAATTTCATAATAATAATGTCGGTAAATGAAAAAGTTCACATCATTAGTCTATAATGAGTTATCTTAGTTCAGCATACCCAGTTTGCATCTTTATCCCAAAACTTAAAATGTTTAGTAACCCTACATTCAACTAGCTCTAAACGCCGTTACGCAACATTTATTATGAAATGTGTACTTAATAACTAATATGATATGATCGGCCGAATGTTAGGAAAAAAAATGTGTGCAATGTAAGAGACAAACAGCCTCGCGTGACTACTCACCCGGAACAATATAACTTTATTGCGCTTAATCGTCCTCATCTTTCTATTTTGCAAGCCACTTTCAAGATAGAATGCGACAGCTAAGACCTGTGTTGCTCAAATAAACAAATAAATTATATATATGCAAATTTAAGCATAACACCCCACTCGCCATTACAAACATGTATTCTACATCTGAGCCATGCTGCACAGTTACTTATGTAGCTTTCTGTTATTCCATTTGCAAATGGCATGAAATTCCTGGGTCCTAAGTTAGTGTTAAAGTTATTTCTCAAACATAAAGTTTGTAACACCACTTTTTCTGTCTTTATTTGAACTCAGCATACCTTAACCTATCATTTAAATAAACAATAACAAGACATATCTTTTAAAAAAGATATGCGGCGTTGGTGAGGTTTTAATTTACACAAATTATTGATCCCCTTTTAAGAAAATATGCTTTTGAGAACATTTTCTGACACTAACAGCAATGTGTCTTGCATGTCTTAACATTTTGACATCTGATACCCCTACGTCCCTCATTTACAGGTCAATTTGGCCTGACAATCAAGCAGTTCGGTAGCGGGGATGTACAGTGTGGTTGTTTAATGGGTACAATACGGTATATGATGTCATCACAAGTTTCTATCAATGAAAGAAGTAGCATTGATAGCTTTCATTTGGTCTATCCTTGTATTTGTAAGAAAGTAAAAAGTGAGGTTTCACAGCTAACCCGAAAAAACAAAATTCTTGAATGAGGTCAAACTGTAGAAATCGTCATAAAACGCGCGTATGACGGTTTGATATATCGCTTCAGTACTTTAAGATGTAAGGTACTCTGTATCAGAGGAATATAATTCAAAGTTTTTTCACCCCAAGTTTGAAATTTAAGTATATGTTATAGACGGCTTACATAACCCATAGTAAAGTTATGCAATATCGCCGCGAGACAAAGGGACGCAACATATACAATTATCTTTAACTTATACTAACCGTTTTTACTCCCCTTTCAGCGTACAATGGTGTGCTTATTTGTTTGATTTGTTTTTAAATACATCGCATGTATAAGTATATGGGTATTGTTTCTGTACCTAAACAACATGTTTTTTCGAATTCAAAATAAAGTTAAAATTCCTTCGCTAGATAGAAAGTCGATCTATTTATGATTGTGATGAGTAAGTATTTAGAATAATTTTGACCGATTCTATATTCAAGAATTTTACTTAATTGATTCCGCATTGAATCGCCATGCAGATAGTGTTGTATAATCTAGTTCAATGTGAAGGCCGATACTGTTGCATAATCTAGTTCAATGTGAAGGCCGGTACTGTTGTATAATCTAGTTCAATGTGAAGGCCGATACTGTTGTATAATCTAGTTCAATGTGAAGGCCGATACTGTTGTACAATCTAGTTCAATGTAAAAGGCCGATACTGTTGCATAATCTAGTTCAATGTGAAGGCCGGTACTGTTGTATAATCTAGTTCAATGTGAAGGCCGATACTGTTGTATAATCTAGTTCAATGTGAAAGGCCGATACTGTTGTATAATCTAGTTCAATGTGAAAGGCCGATACTGTTGTATAATCTAGTTCAATGCGAAGGCCGATACTGTTGTATAATCTAGTTCAATGTGAAGACCGATGCAGTTGTATAATCTAGTTCAATGTGAAGGCCGATACTGTTGTATAATCTAGTTCAATGTGAAAGGCCGATACTGTTGTATAATCTAGTTCAATGTGAAGACCGATACTGTTGTATAATCTAGTTCAATGTGAAGGCCGATACTGTTGTATAATCTAATTCAATGTGAAGGCCGATGCAGTTGTTTAATCGAGTTTAATGTGAAGGGCGATACTGTTGTATAATCTAGTTCAATGTGAAGGCCGATACTGTTGTATAATCTAGTTTAATGCGAAGACCGATACTGTTGTATAATCTAGTTAAATGTGAAGGCCGATACTGTTGTATAATCTAGTTCAATGTGAAAGACCGATACTGTTGCATAATCTAGTTCAATGCGAAGGCCGATACTGTTGTATAATCTAGTTCAATGTGAAGGCCGATACTGTTGTATAATCTAGTTCAATGCGAAGACCGATACTGTTGTATAATCTAGTTCAATGTGAAAGGCCGATACTGTTGTATAATCTAGTTCAATGTGAAAGGCCGATACTGTTGTATAATCTAGTTAAATGTGAAGGCCGATACTGTTGTATAATCTAGTTCAATGTGAAAGGCCGATACCGTTGTATAATCTAGTTCAATGCGAAGGCCGATACTGTTGTATAATCTAGTTCAATGTGAAAGGCCGATACTGTTGTATAATCTAGTTCAATGCGAAGGCCGATACTGTTGTATAATCTAGTTCAATGTGAAAGGCCGATACTGTTGTATAATCTAGTTCAATGTGAAGGCCGATACTGTTGTATAATCTAATTCAATGTGAAGGCCGATGCAGTTGTTTAATCGAGTTTAATGTGAAGGTCGATACTGTTGTATAATCTAATTCAATGTGAAGGCCGATACTGTTGTATAATCTAGTTCAATGTGACAGGTCGATACTGTTGTATAATCTAGTTCAATGTGAAGGCCGATACTGTTGTATAATCTAGTTCAATGTGAAAGGCCGATACCGTTGTATAATCTAGTTCAATGTGAAGGCCGATACTGTTGTATAATCTAGTTCAATGTGAAAGGCCGATACTGTTGTATAATCTAGTTCAATGTGAAAGGCCGATACTGTTGTATAATCTAGTTAAATGTGAAGGCCGATACTGTTGTATAATCTAGTTCAATGTGAAAGGCCGATACCGTTGTATAATCTAGTTCAATGTGAAGGCCGATACTGTTGTATAATCTAGTTCAATGTTAAAGGCCGATACTGTTGTATAATCTAGTTCAATGTGAAGACCGATACTGTTGTATAATCTAGTTCAATGTGAAGGCCGATACTGTTGTATAATCTAATTCAATGTGAAGGCCGATGCAGTTGTTTAATCGAGTTTAATGTGAAGGGCGATACTGTTGTATAATCTAGTTCAATGTGAAGGCCGATACTGTTGTATAATCTAGTTCAATGCGAAGACCGATACTGTTGTATAATCTAGTTAAATGTGAAGGCCGATACTGTTGTATAATCTAGTTCAATGTGAAAGGCCGATACTGTTGCATAATCTAGTTCAATGCGAAGGCCGATACTGTTGTATAATCTAGTTCAATGTGAAGGCCGATACTGTTGTATAATCTAGTTCAATGCGAAGACCGATACTGTTGTATAATCTAGTTCAATGTGAAGGCCGATACTGTTGTATAATATAGTTCAATGTGAAAGGCCGATAATGTTGTAATTTTTAATTCAATGTGAAGGTCGATACTGTTGTATAATCTAATTCAATGTGAAGGCCGATACTGTTGTATAATCTAGTTTAATGTGAAGGCCGATACTGTTGTATAATCTAGTTCAATGTGAAGGTCGATACTGTTGTATAATCTAATTCAATGTGAAGGCCGATACTGTTGTATAATCTAGTTCAATGTGAAAGGCCGATACTGTTGTATAATCTAGTTCAATGTGAAGGCCGATACTGTTGTATAATCTAGTTAAATGTGAAGGCCGATACTGTTGTATAATCTAGTTCAATGTGAAGGTCGATACTGTTGTATAATCTAGTTCAATGTGAAAGGCCGATACCGTTGTATAATCTAGTTCAATGTGAAGGCCGATACTGTTGTATAATCTAGTTCAATGTGAAGGCCGATACTGTTGCATAATCTAGTTCAATGCGAAGGCCGATACTGTTGTATAATCTAGTTCAATGTGAAGGCCGATACTGTTGTATAATCTAGTTCAATGCGAAGACCGATACTGTTGTATAATCTAGTTCAATGTGAAGGCCGATACTGTTGTATAATATAGTTCAATGTGAAAGGCCGATAATGTTGTAATTTTTAATTCAATGTGAAGGTCGATGCTGTTGTATAATCTAATTCAATGTGAAGGCCGATACTGTTGTATAATCTAGTTTAATGTGAAGGCCGATACTGTTGTATAATCTAGTTCAATGTGAAGGTCGATACTGTTGTATAATCTAATTCAATGTGAAGGCCGATACTGTTGTATAATCTAGTTCAATGTGAAAGGCCGATACTGTTGTATAATCTAGTTCAATGTGAAGGCCGATACTGTTGTATAATCTAGTTTAATGTGAAAGGCCGATACCGTTGTATAATCTAGTTCAATGTGAAGGCCGATACTGTTGTATAATCTAGTTATGTGGGCTGTCATGCCAGATCTAGTACGAGTAAAGGACAAGAAAGGAAGTACAATTTCATTTGAATCAGCAATCGCCGGGACAGCATCACAACAGCTGAGAGTTGAGGCAACGAGAAACAATTGACAAGGCGATGTTGGAGAAAATGGCATTGGCTGAAATGATATTGTTGGTAAACCATGCATACACTACAATACTGTTTTTACATGTGGTCTCTGACAAAAATACAACAATAGCATTCCGTTGTCTTCATCATTATGAATCGTTATGTTTGCAACAAGAAGTTCTATCTTTACTTTTTTGTCAGTTTTTCCTGCCCACAGTGTCCGAACAGATAGAACGGGTTGCTGAAATACCTAAATATAACTACATTGTAACTATATTTTATATTATATTATTACTACTATTATTAACTTTTACTTAAAACTAAGAAAAAATGCATACTTAAATCGGAAAGAATAATGTAAATAGGGCATTATTCGTTAGTTTATACTTTATAAACAACACATTCAGGACATTTTTCTTGACATGTTGACTGTAAGGAGACATTATATAAATAACAACAACACAACATTTACCACCTTGAATATATCAGTCGGAAATGAGTCGACCGGATGTTTAAATCAATTCTTCCTGATGGCTTTCTAAAATGGCAGTGAAAAGAACACAGATCTATCTAATTAAAACTGTCCAAGTGATGACATATTTTAAGAGCTAGTTTATGACGTCATAAAAGAGAAAAGTAGTGACGTAATTATAAATACTGTCCATATTGTATTTGCTTGAGAGGACAAGTATTTCTTTCTATTTGAAAATTTACAAAAACAATCTTGATGGTAAATGATGTTAAATATTTAAAGCAATGACAGAATGACCAGTCCAATGTAGGTCAAAGGAATATAAACGTAACTCACATGATGGGTTAAATTAAATAATAACATAGATTGCATGCACGGGTAGATTTCTTAATACCGCATTGCAGAGGTTAACATTTTAACCATAAATAAGAAATATGGCTAGGTCCTATGAGTATTGCAACAGACATTAAAATCGAAAAGGCACAGGACACAATTACACGTATTCACACGCCAATCAAATGTAAAAGTTACAACAAAACTGTGACAAGAAATTGTAAAACATGCGATCCAATAGTTACTGCTTTGGCAAGGTCAGTAGGAACAACAGACTGGGGTGCTCTGAGTGCGCTTACTTTTTTCAGACCTATAACCTCCCACTTTCTCAAATGCAAGCAGTGAAAGTAAGTCTCATTAGTTGGTATGTCCATTTATGTCATATCTTACGGGCTTATTTTCATTCTATAACATCATTACATAGTTTTTATTATACGTATTCGAAATTACTGTTTTGTGTCAAACTCTCTCTCTTAAGGAACTGTTCAGTTACTAACGCTTCTGGTTCCTGTACATATTTCAAATATTCTTTTAGCTCATTGCTCATGTTGTACATGTTTCTATTAATTATTATTCCATAATGTCTGTTTATTGGGTTTATCGTCCCACCAACAGTTTTTCAGTTATCGGGAGACGGTGGCAACTTGAAGCAGATACAGTGCTGCATTCACTGTATATAGCATGCCGTGAATACCTGCCACATCCAGTCACATTATCGTGACACCGTACAAACAGGTTGTGGAACTACCCTTGTATTATCTTGAGCGTTAGCAAGGGTGCTATGCCACTTCCGTTAATTTGGTATGTCGAGGCCCGGGATCGATCCGGGGCCTCCACTACCTGGATCAGACAATCTACCGACTGCACTACTAGGTCCGATCCATACTTCTTTATCAAAACACTACCCTGCGAGAGGGTACTGACAGAGTCCTTTATCCAATTGTCTGTGTTCTTGTGGTGCCACGCATTGGTCGGTAGATATAAGTAGTTGTCTATGGCATGCATACAGAAATAAGATTATCAAATAAACATTATGTTTTTGGTGTTAAACAAAAAACCAAATCCAATCCAACAAGCAGGTTGTGAAGAATTTTCCTAGTCCTTTAAATGTCTTGTGTTCTGTCTCAAAGTGGAAAGAGCCACATTTTATATTAGTGAAATAAATGATAAACTAGCATGTGCGTTGTGTTTAATGTCGTTAGTAGAATGTTTTCTGAAAGCTTGACAGACAACTTTGTGTAAAGGAAGATCAGTGTTGACGTCCAGCCACTATTTCTTAAGATCCTTGTCTCATTTTGATATTTGTTATTAGCTACGATGCAAACGTTACATGTATTTTGAATTAATGGACACTCAGTTAATGCCGTTTACAAAACACAACGAGTTCATACGTTCAGCGTCAATATATGGTAAGCATTTGACCAACTTTACAAACAAGGACATTTGTTTTGTTTGTGAAAGTGTATGGTGCACTTGAGGTAGCCGGACAAACTGTCACTGTCAGAAATATCAGGGAGAGGAGTTACGTTGCAGTTTCGTGTATTGCTCTATTGTCTTCCTTAGTAATTTCTATGTTCGTTTCATCCTTTTTTCTTTCCGAATAACATTTAAATGTTCGAATTTGACGGTGATAACGGCTCTTATTAAATTTTTATCACACTTCTTATGTTAGTTGTATCGTTTATAATCTCAATTGTAATAATTTATGTAAATGTGACAATGCATGAACCAGACAGGAATTAGTCCTAGCTTTCTAAATGTATTTAAGCGCATCCATAATTATATAATACAAAAATGTTATTTTCACAATATTATCACTTTTGACAACATTTTTATGATACAAATATAAACGATATGACTAAAAATATAATATTAACGAAGATTATTTGCAACAAAATCAAATATTAAAATTTCTTTAATTATATATATAAAAAGTTAAAAGGATAAGATCCATAAAACTTTGTTATCTAAATGTCAGAAGTAATTACATTTCATAACTTATATGTATAAACTGGGACGTTTAACTGAAAAATGGACCTAATCTTAGAAATTTACATGTTTTCGACATGAATTAAACTTTCTGGAATATTAGCTATAAAATGCTGCGTTACATAACAAACATATACTGACAAATAATAAAGTGACAAATGAGTTTCCTAAAGGTATCGTGTAGCCCAAATCAGGGACGTAGTTAGTTACAGATTATATCACAAATTTCACCACCCAAAAGGATAAAAGACAACAACAAAACAACAACACAGAAAAGCGACTGTTTTCATTAACTTGCTAGAATATGCATTTAACAGTTTGAGGGTAGATCAATAGCGATTTTCTTCGTTTAATATCGTCATGTACACATTTAAAACAAACTGACCTAATTAAGTTAACTAATGATAAAGAACAGGCTTAATAATCAAGACACAGTGAATTGTTCAGTGTTTTTACAGTAAGTACTGCCTCTGCGCATAGAAGTATATTAAACACATGTGTGCATCTTATATAGTCGTTACATGATAATACAAGAAAAGTCGTTGATGCGAAGCATCAAAAGCGACGCAAGAAGTGGAAGAGGTAAACAGACATGTTTAAAAATTAATGATTACCTGAAAGTTTTCAGTATACTATAAATCGTGAGAAAAAGATTTTTCAAGATGTCGCATATGTAGAAAAAAAGTTGCAAAATTATTATATTAACTTTAAAATTAAAGTGTACAAGCAGAAATTGCACATGTGCAGAAATCTCACATTACACAAATAATTATTTTTCATACAGTATTTTTCTAAGTTATGTTAAAAGATACAGACACACAAAAATAAAGACACAAAAAATTAAATAAAATAATAACAAGCACGTTTTTTACCGAATTAGGACCCGTATTTTATCAGGCAAGGTCCGCAAAGCAAACTTTCCCCATGTGCAAATTTCAATTCAGCATATAACCATGTATAGGCTTCGCGCTCCGCACGAGGTGCGTGTGAATATTGGACACGTTGTTCCCTAGAAAAGCTTAGCGAGAAAGTGATTGCGTGTACTTATACCATACCACGTACAAATATGGATAGATAAATCAGGCAAGAACCATCATTGTTAGGAACATCAAATAAATTTATATTAAAAAAACCCATTTATTACCATTTTTATGACAAACACTACCGTCTTAACAGCTGTATACGTTAAGCTTTTAGTAAAGCCACCATTATCTTTTTTTCACATTCCTGGACACTCCAGCACACATTCACCTGCCTAGATTGATATTTTTTATAATATCAAACATGTAATCGATTTATATGTTTACTGCAGTAAACAAGCAAAACGCCGACACAATGCTTCATGGTCTCATGTGCGCTGTCATATTAGAAATTGTATGGCAGTGCACATGAACGTTTGAAAATATGCAAAGAGAGCAATTGTTGTTGTTTAACTCTTGATAAAGGCAATTTGCTGAAAGTTTGAGTGTGAGCGTTTTTAGAAAAATATAATTAATACAATTCCTTCTGGAACAATTTACACCATTGATGATTTGTCTTGTTTTCTTTATCAGAATAAGACAAATAGTTGTATAATAATTCACTTTAATATTTGTTACATTGACTAGAATTGACATCGCGAGGTTTAGACACTTAGAATAGCATGAACTATAATAAATATAAGGAAATAAAACAAAAAGATAGCTATCCTGGCAACTAACCACTCTCGTACACTGTTGATTACTTAACATATAAACATTGACAGTAATGAACCATAACTCTGATGGGAAGTTGGGTATTTTTGCTACTTTATTTTTTTCATTGTACTTTGCCACATCTTTATTTACAAATTGCATTTCTAATATCGGTATACTCGGTTTCCTTTGTTTAACAAACCTTTGCCAAACGGCTACTTTTTATGTATCTTTTTTATAATTGCAAGCTACACTTTGTTGCTGCAAACTTCCCCGTTAAAAAGGAACATTTTGAAGTGGTTCTTTTCTCTGAAAAGTGTCTCACGGAACACCCCCAACGTCGTGTTATTGACTGCTACATTATCGTCCCCATAAAAATGCATTCCATAAGAGGCACCGCTCTCAAAAGCGGCGCCAATAAATGAAGGCCTTACGGGGAGTTAGCGGCTAGTATTGTTTCTTATTAACGATACTTGCGATAAACGAGGACGCGTGTGTATGAGAAATATCATGTCCAAATCGGGTGTGTATATTGTGGTCCGTACGAATGTGGTTAATTGGGGACATGGTGCAATTTCTGGAAATTTCACGTATAATATCTTCAATGCCGCTAGGCACGGATTTCAGCAGTAGTACAGCAGGGAACGTCCCCGGTTCGGTGTGTCTCCCATTTGCCACTAAATACATACACACACAGACACACAGATACACACATTCACACAAACGCCACCCCTCCCCCCACACACACGCGCACGCACGCACGCGCGCGCTTACGAACGCACGCAATATAACATCATTTCCTCTTGTTTGTCTTTGAAGCTATGTCAATAATTAACTTATTTTGCAACTAATAAAGTGTAAACATGTAGATCGTAAATCTTACTATTAAATTGTCTAAATATATTTATGAAGCTATTGTGAAAAGAAATGAGACAATTGCCAACAACGACATTAGCTTATTAACAGCTTGTAATAAGCATATAGTAACACGTACAGAAATACCTTACTTACACAAACTCTTGTGTTAATTATTCAAAAGGGAAATTTATTGCATTTTATTTTGTTGATGGTCCTTTTTCCTCTTTCTACAATTTCTCGAAAATGCTAGGTCCGAGTGTTTACATTTCATTGAATGCAATATTATCGTCTTCACCTGTATCAGGATCTAATTTCCTACAACAGTCAAAGGAGTCAAATGTGCTGGAATCAAAAACTGTCATCGACAGTGACACATATCAAAGCAAAAACTTTTGCATATAAATGGTCCTCTCTTTTATTTTTCTGAGTTATGTAAGATTAGCATTATTTTTCATGTTTATCCCTTACGGTGATAGTTCGAAGGACAAAATAAGTTGAAATCTGGATAAACTGCCAGGACAACAGTATTCTTTTCATTTTTAATAGATAGCAACATATTTCTGACAAAACAGGGGCCCCAAACATAGGACTGTGTGCTCTTTGGTGTCCTGCATTCACCAATTATAGTTAAACATCTATTATAACCTTACATTATGTGACATCTAATGAACATGCTTTTACATTTTCATTAAATAATAGCATCGTTACAAGATAGAATAACAGTTTCGTACATTATGCAGTATAAAGCAGTGTGTTTTAGTAACTTAGCAGATTCTATCCATCTTTGGATGCAGTTGTCTGCATTTTAAGAATAATCTTGAAAATATATATTCTTTAATTAATAAATATTATACAATTCATTAAAATCTTTTTGAATGTTGATCTATTTATTCAGAATAATTTATTATACATAACATAGTCGGATGCATGGTTATTTGGTGTATCGAATGTAAGTTGTTCTATATTTGTTAATTAATTTACACTGAAAAACAGGGCTATACAAATGCAATGTGGTCAAAAATAACTTTCAGTTCAATACTTTTAATCAAAAAAGATAAAAATAATAAATAATGTTTAGGAAATATAATACCCTTTAAGAAAATATAGTTTTAAAGGAGCTATGAAGCAATTAGTGATGTTTAAACGGGTGGTTACACGAAATACCGACCAGAAGTAGAACCTGTGACTTGGACTTTTTCTCTTTAATTGCTGTCTGCTGCTATGTTTGGGCATCAAATTTCCTATTTTGAAGTCTTAATCTTTTGGTGTCAAAAGGAAGCCGAATCCATGTAAAATTAAAAGAAAGCAAAAATCTTGACAGCTATGCACGATAATGTACAGGTCCATTTTTACCGGAAGTTCATATTTCATTAAAATGTGTTAGTTACCGATTCGGCAAATTGGCTCTTCTTACAAGTTGCAAACGTTGACTTATTTCTGGATCTTTCTGATAGACTATAAACAGCTGCTTCATCTATGTATGGTTATGTATGTCTATCATAATTGGGTCATGGTGCAATTTGTTTTCAACATTTCGCGATTTTTCAAAAGAATACAGAACTTACAGTTCTATTTATTGGCCTTTAACCTTTTTTACTTCTGGTACGTGTATATGATGTGTATGTTACGCATACTTATAAAATTCATCAATAACGTTCATCCCGATAAACCGTCTTATATTGATTCTGTATTGTATGGGCATATCTACGAAGTTTATACTTTTCTATATATCATTGCATGTTTATTGTTTTATTTCATTTTGTTGTATTTACACTGCTATCTTTTGAAATTTATCAAATGAATGTTAATTTGACGATAGCCAAAATGTGGCTTATGTCAATAAACTTTTCACTTGACTTGACAAACGTGACAATGGCGGCTAATGTTTGTTTAATTATTATTAGACGTAAACATACGAACACAAGAATAATCGTGTGAAAACATCTCGGCTAAAAGTTTTCAATATATGATTTAAATCTGAGTACAAGCGTCGAACGCTTTTCATCTCATCGATCATTGGCGCCGCTCCAAGGGAGTCATTTCAAACGACACGGTAGTAAGAGCGCGACGTTAGCAGTTTAAGAGTGTAGTCGTTCCCGAAAGTAATAAGTTCGCTGAAAATGTCAAGTGGGACATCAAATCGATTATCAAATCTCATACCTGATGTGTATGATTGTATTGATTTGGTATATAGGGCAGAAGTTTGCCAATAAGAGTGATATTGGCATTGTATTCACTTCCTTTATCGGAGGATAGAGCGGGTTAAATTGCACACATACAATTGATGTGTGTGAGTTACAATCAAAGGCGCAACAGTAAGTAAAAGCAAGCAATAAGTGTTTACATCAAAATACATTTTATTAAATAAACACGTTACAAATTATTACAATATATACCTTCACAGGGTCAAGTATATCAAGATCGGAGACTTCTATGTAACAAGTGTCAGTTTCTAGACCAGGTAGTCATAAGTACTTGATTTTAACTTGTTTTGTTTTATAACATGTGAGTAATTTATTCACAGTTATCTGGTCCTTTTCGAGGTATTACTTTTATAACAGTCCATGTCTTTTATCAATTAGTCTATATCTTGTTGTTCTTCTTTTTTATTACAATTTTTATTCTTCTTCTTATTCTCGTCCCCCTTCTTTTTATTTTCTAATTGAGAGGGTTACCAATGATAGTGTCGCCGAATGTAACACCTTAGACTAGTCCTGGTCCGGGCGAAGGACTTACTATGAATATGAAAAACTATTCCAGCTTACCTGCGGTGCGCCTATGGTTCTATGTAAACATTTTCTAGTCTATTTAAAAACAAAAAACATAAAACAATAACAACAAAAAACAAACAATAACAACAACAACAAACAACAACAACAAGAAAACAATAAACCCCAACAACAATCAAACATTAATTACGCGACTTTGACATTCCCATTACGCGGTGCAAAGAAAAAGTCTTAACATACTAAGTGACAGACTGACCATGTTAACTTTCTCTTGAACGCTTTCCATCTAATTGTTGATTAATCAAAACTGATAGAAGATTCAGACCACGTTGCTTACACTCCCCAATCCCGACAAAAGGCATATATCTTTATAGGGTAAAGAGAATTTATGTTTCGCTAAATATTTGTTGTTGTTACTTTAATCATTTTCAAAATATATATCTCAATAAATCTTTTTTACCAAGATAAAGAGTTGGTAGCACACTTTGAAGTCTTACACTTTTAAAACATAACTTTTAACGATCTTTTTTTCGATCTCCAGTGTTTATTGTAAGTAAAACGCTTAAATACTTGCCTTTTTGTAATGTTGAGCAAAAATCAGTGACCATGTTCTGCAGGATTCTCGCCGCAAAGTGTTTCTTCCAAAACTATCCCCTCTGTGACGTTATAATGTCATGTTTTGTGCTGTCATTTGCTGTGAAATTATCCGTAAGACATAGGACAACCACGGGCGAGATATCGGACTTTTATTTCCTATAAATGTTGGCCTAGCTCTTAGCACTGGACGGTTACGATGTTAAAATTTTAAATTTGATCAAATAAAACATTCAATTTCATTTAAAGACTGTGGTTGATGCTCATATGGTTTGAAATACGTGTATCACAGACAAAACAAGTGTAAGGCAGATAATAAATGGATGTACCTACTTAATCCTTTAATACCGTTGGCCTTCTCCACTGATTGGCTGCCTCCTAGATATGAATTAACCATTGCGTTAACTCATTGAATGAAACTTTACTTATATCATTAAAGTTCAGTCACAGAAATGTGTGCCAAAAGCATTACCATTATGTTACTTTTATGCGAGAATGTCCACATAAATCTCGTGAAATGGAAAGAAACTAGTCAAAACAATAGTTGGTCAATATTTCTTCAAATACATCATAACATTACATAGTAAATTATAAAATAACCATAAACTATAGTGCACCATTTGCATATATTCATGCACTGTATTCAAATTGATAGGCCGTTACTGACAACATAATGAGAAAATAATCATCAACCGGGCTTCGAACCCACAAATGCTCTACAAAATTCTCTTTAAGTGTAAGCCTCTGAGCTATTTTGGACACATGAAAAGCCACCATCATACAAAATATTAACGATTTACTACAGATTAATAATTACATATGTTTAGACAAAAAGGTTGTCCAATACAGCCTTCCCTTTTTACATATATAAAACAGGTTCCTGTTACTCGTACATACTAATACATGTATATGTATGAAAAACTATCGCCTTGACAAGCTTATCAACAGAATAACGACAAACTCTTACGCACAGCGTCAGCAAATGTCGTAATATTTAATAAATAATATACAATGAATATAATTTCTACGGGTTTATTGCGTTATGTGCCTCACAATCGGTCATTGAGCCACATACCCTTTTTTTAAATGCATGAGGATTGACCGTCTTTCGAGACAGAGCGCCTCCCCAAAATTACACCATGTGAATACAGCGTGATTACTTCATTTATGTATTATAAAGATATCACGTGGTAGAGGTCGTAAAGCTTTCATACCTGATGCACTGCGGCTTACTGCCCTGCTATTGGGTAGCAAAACTCTAATTCCAACTCTTGTCCTGATACTACTACATTCTGTGTACCCACAAATCCCACTTCTATTTACTGCCAAGTCAGACAAGGCCACATACCAAAATGCCCATACCGTTAAGGCTGTAATTACATATTACCGGCATGTATTATTTGAGCATTTAAGTGGGGAACGTTGTTATGTTCCTCCACTAGATGTGTTTTAAATCGTTGCGTATAACGTGTTGACTTAATGCACTACAAGGACGACAATTAAAGAGAAGAGTCCTATGGTGGAGACGATTTTAAAGATTTCATGCAAATCTCTTGGACATTACGGTTATATGTGTAATTATTTGTCTGTAAGCGGGCCGAAGTTTTGCAACCATGGAGCCAATTCTTAAAGATTAGGCAAAATATAGCTTGGAGAAAACTGTTAAACGACTATATTCATTGTAGTACCAATCTTAAGAATGCGTTGGAATCCACATGTACCGTCGATAAATTATCTGGTTAATTTAATACTCTAGCAATTGTGTCTTTTATTTATGTGACACAGCTCATTTCACAACCACTTTATTATCTAGCCTCAACTGTAACTACCAACGTCTCATAGGATCAAGCTACTTAAGATATTATCATATGCAAGTAATATTTTACATGTGTGCGACGCCTTTTTTTTTTGCTGTGGTGTAAGTCAATTATATTGTTTGCACTTTATGTGATATCTTTGATTATCATTTTTATGTTTACTTTACTGACTAGAGGCCAGTCTTTTGCTCTTTTCGTTAAATGACTCATCACAAATTTGTTCTTACTTTTCGCTTGGCTTACATGGGAAATACCTTTGTTCTGTGCCTTTTCGGAGTTTGGTATATGTTGCAATGCTCATAGGACTTTGTCATATACTCTTATTGTAATTAATATAAATCGGCATTTTATAAAATACTCTACTAAAAGCTTATAAATCAGGCTTGTATTTTAAGTTTCATAAATGGAATAATGCAAGTTTTATACATGTATTAAAGCACAAATTCGCAAATTGTCAGCGGGCGCAGTAATACATGTATCATTGCTGTTGCTTTTGTAAATGTTATTGGTATATGTGCCTCACGAACGGGTATGGAGCCAAGAACCCCATTTACTTAACGGTGTCATGATGATTATAAATAATTGCTTAAATGTTCCTCCGCAAGATTTTATTTCTAAATCGATGTGTCTCAAAGTAGATATTAAACGATAACAGAAATAAGAAAGCAGTGGTTTGAAACTTAAGCCAACACATACCAAAGACTTTTCAAAATACTAGTAAAACACTTTTCATAAGCTCAGATATTACAATAATGTAAATCCGCTATCATATAGTCCTGGTTTCGTTGTTATAGCATATTCACACACTCTGCTCAAATTACGGACCTTTTGAAATACGGGTGCTTTATCCATGTTACTGATCAGACTAGAGGTAAAGAGTAATATGACTCCTTGTATACTTTATGCTTTTTGTTCAGAGCTAGTAAATAGACCATTTATCAGGCATACGATAATTATTAGCTTTAACAATATCTTAAGCGAATCTCAGGTACTGTGTGTATAAATGTCGCTTGATCGGGTACATCACGTGCCGGAGATTTTCAACCATAGAGAAAGCGCGTTTATTCATATATTCACTTCCTCGTTGACAGAGTCGGTTCATTGCACAAGTACAACTGCTGCTTTTCACGGAGTGTGGTAGTTACTGTAAGAGGCAGTGTCGTTAGTACTTGAATTGATTGGATGATGTGAAATAACAAGTAAGTAGATGGTGAATAACTGTTCTGAAGTTTGTAGAATAATACTTCTACATCAGTACTAGTAGTTACCAGTAATTTTGCTCATTACTCCGTATGCATTTGTTAAACTGCACTTCGTTAGCTACATCCTCTTCTACCTATAACTACTTTTACTGATTCTTCTAAGGTAGCCATTATGTAGACTGACCGTTGCGAGTGGCAACAGTTGGGCTGGCTCTATTTTATTTCATTTCTCGACTTAGAGTTTTGTCATGTTTTCATTTACCATGCACGTGAATACTTTTATCCTATGCTTTTTTTCAAAACATATTATATGTTTTTTACCGGACCTTGTCATATCTGCGTATTCTCCTTCTTCCCATTATAATTCTTCCTATGATGAAATAGGGGTGCCTTTTGCCGATTAGAAGAGTCGGAAAATTGTAATTATGGTGGAGTTTAAAAAGTTCATTTTCCACGGGGACTTAATGTTACTTGAAATGGTACAGGTATTTTTTTCCTGTCGCTGTTTTTGCCGTGTCGATGTCGGCCAATGCCGTCCAGTTGTGGGCGGTCGGGCGGGGGGGGCGGGGGGGGGGGGGGGGGAGGGTAGGAGCGTGGGGGAGGGGCAAGACGTGGCGACTGCGTTACGCAAAGTTGTATCGCTTTTTTATTTAGCTATTCTTCTTTGGTGCACTTTAATGATTAAACAACTTAACTTAGTATTTTAACTGCATCATTAAATGCAACTTTTCCAAAGTACAAATGCACATTCTAGCCCTCTTATAAGTATATGTTGGCTTTACCTAGCAATGAGCCTAAATATTTGATAAATTTTCATAGAATTTCCCATTGAGTATTACATGTTCATGAGAAAAGAGTTTTGCCATTTTACGCTTTTCCGCTGTACATGTATTTTCCAGAAACATTTAAACCAGAAAATCTCTGAAGATATTTCACACCTGCTTTACATCAACATTTATATAAATGTCCAATATAGGCAAATATAACACCGCAAACCCCACAAAAAGTTAAAATGTACAGTTTGCCAAATCCGGAACAAAATATTTTACTGTAAAAAATTGTATGGAGGTGTTATGTTCCTTTGTGTATTCACATTTACTGTGGTAGAGCGACACAATGTTCCGTATATAATTAATAACGAAGTCCTAATAGAAATTTCAGCATGTGGCTCCGGATAAAGCGACAGTAAATAGTATTGTAAGGTAGTTGCAGATCATTGGAGCGGTGCCAATGTTTTGCACTAAAACTAGCGACTTCATTGAAATCATTCAATGTTTATGCGACAATAAAAGGCTTCAAAGTGAGATCTATAGTACAAACATAGCTTTTATATTTTGGAGGTGGGGATGGGGGTGAGGGTTTGGGTGGGTGGAATTAAAGAGAATATGTTACCATTTGTTTTTTGTGAATGATTTATATTTTTGAAGTAAATTAATTGATATCGAGTAAGAGAATCTGGAAGATATAAATTACACATCGATACATGGGATCTATACTGTGCATATGTGCAAAAGTTACAAACAGGATACCATTTTAGTAGCTGGACTTTCGTCTGATGTAAACGCTATTGTCAGATTTTTCTAGGTTACAAATATCTCAACATACTGTACGAACACTAATTAATACGATTCTGTGGTTCTGGATTCACATAAAATCGACCTGTGAGTTACAAGAAACACGATAAAAGGTGTTTTTCCAACATTCAAACTAACTTAAGAGAATCAAAACAGACAAAATTGTCTGCGTTTATCAGGGTTCGGTAAATATGACCAAATAAAGCAACAACCTGGATTATAGCGGACAACTATAACTCACCATATAGAGATATAATAAAACAAAAAGTGGTTATAAATATATTTGCTTACTATGATTTTCGATTGCTTATTTCTAAAATATCACTATTAACCTTTATCAAAATAGATACGTCCATTTCTTTCTTTTTTCAGTCGCCAAATGATGAAGTTAATGGAACTTCTTCTTGCGGGGTTTATACTCCATATGTGGGTCTGCCTAAAACCAGAATCAGGTAAATATACATTTAACTCAGTACATTGTCTTATCTTTTTAAACCATGCGAGGAAAAAAGTCTTTATATTAACAAATTGAAAGTTAAACCAATTAACGAACACGAACAGTAGTTTGGTTTACTGAAACCACTTCTATATGCCTATCCCTTTTCAAGTATGGCGGTTATTTTGTTTCATCCATTTCCCAGCCACGACAGGTGCGAGTACAACATCAGTCATAACTTCAACGACACTTATGACAACCACAGCAACCCCTTCAACAACAACAGAAACAAGATTGGTTTTCCCAGATCCGGTCTTCCTGTCTGAAGGCGGATACCAGATATATCCGGTTTACGGAGCGAACATGTTGGCCTTAGTGACCAAAGGCACGCGCGTCATTCGAGGTCGCGACTGGAACAGAGGTTACGAGGTAGGAGAAATATGTCCATGTTATTACACGTATTAAAACTTTTCCCAAGATAAAAGCATTGATAGACTTTTAAAAGATAACCAAACTGAAGTCTAATAAAAAAGAAGCTATTTGAAGACATTCAAAACATGCAAATGACATTTTGAATAGTGAGTACTTGCAAGTGTATTTAAGCAGAAGCTCAAATAGGATATTCAGAAAAAAGATTCCAATTAAAAGACAATTAAGAAGAAGCCGACTTGAAAATTCATCAAGGCTTTCAAAGTTGCCTAACTTTGAAACGCCATTCACCCGAATATCATGCAAACGTCATTGCTTCAGATTCATCATTCCTATTATTACGTCACACCAGGCTTAATTATATCACTTGGACAATCCTGTTTTGATTAAAAATTGTTTGATTGCTTGCATTTGAGAAAAACCCATAGTTCAACAGATGAGGCACATAAATGGCCAAAACTGAGCTTTTTGAAGTTTAAACACGAGACTATGCACCCTGTTTTATCCAGTAGGAATGATATTTACATATGGCGGCGTTTGAGAAAAAATAGTGATCAAACCAAAGTGACAGCCATGCAAAATTCCATATTCTTGTTTTTTCCCTTTGAAATTAACTGTGTGAGGTTATATATGATAAATGATAGAAGTTGGTAAGACAAAAACATTTCTTAAACTCTAAATACGCATTTGACGATTTTGAAATGCTAGATGACAACCTTTTTCAAGACGACGACAGCAAACAGCAGTATCTATCAACCTAATTCAGATGATTTCCTCATTTCATAAAACAAGAAACATTAATTCAATTCTAGTTCTGACACTACATAGTCTTTGAACAACAACCTAAAAGGATTATACCTGATATGTAAAGTGTATAATACATCTTATGCACAATCTCAGTCGATTTTTATATGCTACCTAATGACAAAGATAATTTCTAGAGAACAACACTCATGGAAGCTCTAAACGTTATTGACGTAGCTAACGGCAGTGTCTCTGTCTCTCTGTATCTATTCTTCGTGTTGTCATCGGTTTTTTTTTCAGTATTTTGCTGTATATATTTAGCAAGGTCTTTGGCTTTGGCTGCCATCTTGACAAGGCTTACGAAGGTATATTTCTGAAAGTAAAATATACGATGTGTTCTTACCGGCAAAGTTAAAATTGGACAATTGCTGGGTAATTTACAGGAAGGCTGAAATGAGCTCTGAATGAAGAATATCAGCAATGGCTAGCAATACAATGGCATACTGGTTTTTACCAAAAAGCAAAATACAGAGATAGCAGGCAATGACGAAAATATAATTCGAAATCTGAAGTTTTTTTGTAACATCGGAGATATTTCGACATTTGTATCTCTTTTTAAATATAACCATTAATATTTAAAAATTATTAAAAAGAAGAGAACACATGCCGCTAATATTGATGTACACCTGTTTAAAGACAACATATGGTCAGATATAATGCTTTTAGACCATTTCCACATGCCATTTCCCATCTTTTGCCTAAGTCGGATATACATAAAATGCCCATTTACTAAGGGACTTTCACACTAAGTGCGACATATCAAAACTCACATTGAAGTACATAAAATGCGCAATTTTTTTGTGGTTAAAATGGAATTGTGTTACATTTAGTACTTAATCCCCAGCCAAATTTAACTTCACATCCATATATTTCAAGCTACAAGCATCAAGAATTTAAAAATGTTAATGATACATACGAATCGTATAAGTATAAATACTAAGAAAAACAACCAGAATAACTGTTTTGCGAAGAATAAACAAAAAGTGATGAGTGTTTAGCTTCTAAGGTTAGGGAGTCCAGTTGTGAACTTTTATATTTTTACGATAGACAGCTGTTAATGTAAGTAGTTTATTTTAATGTTAGGCTGTCTACCTTTTGTGAGATGATAATTATACTAAACTTTCTTAAATCCGGGCTTTCTTCGTTTAGTATTCAATAAACACATTGAACTCTATACAGACGCTTATAAATACATTTAAAGCAAACGCGCAAAAAAGTGTTTTAATTATTTCTCATATTTTTATAATGTCAATTTCTTAAAAGTGATTGTTCATTGGCCCGTGACACGGTATTTAAACTATGCATACGTAGTTTCCCTCTTAAGTCTCCCATTTACTATTTTCCAAGTAAAAATCTTCGCAAATAATGCACCACATTGGATTGTCCCCGCGTGAAATTGTTAATATGATGTAATAACAACATGAAGAAAATTTAATAAGTTGTCTTTAGAAATCCTCTATAAAATCAATCAAAGGGGAATAACTGAAAACAGAAGAAGGTACAGTTACCGTTCTTGTGCACTGCACTTTGAGTCATTGCCAGAAACATGCATACCAAGTTTGGAGTCATTTGGACCTACCGTGACAAAGTTACACTCCGGACAAGAAATGCACTGTAATAATAAATCAAAGGGGAATAATTTAAAAAAAAAAACGGAACAAGATAGAGTAACGGTTCTTGTGCGCTGCACTTCCAGTCATTGCCAGAAACACGCATACCAAGTTTGGAGTCATTTGGACCTACGGTGACAAAGTTATACTCCAGAGAAGGACATCCGGACGCCGCGGACGCCGACGCCGCCGCCGCCGACAAAGGAATCCATGTCACTTAATCAGGCGACACAAAAAGTACATTTACTTTTTAAGACGAATATTCTTAGTAAAACTTCCACAGGTAACCGAACACATACTACCTTTCCTTTGAATACATATTGCTAGATTGACAAAAAAGAACACTATCATTTTTTCCAAGGTGAAGTAATACACATTCTAACTAAAAAGTTCATTTATTCTGTTCATTAAAATACTTGAGAGTAAAAATGTAACACCATAAGGTGGCAACAATTGCAAAGTCTGTCAGTTCTAAGAAGGTTTTCTTCTGAAGTGTTTGTATTTCCCTGCCTAGTTTTTGTATCGGGTTCCTATGTATTCCTGTGTATTCCTGTGTATTTGGGATGTTGGAATATAGTAAAGATACGTGCATTAAAAAGACCCATGTGATGTCAACGGGCTGGTGTTTTGGCCCATGTTATCAATCGCTGATGTGCAGAATATCCCTTGAAGATTTGCTAAAACAATAGCTTTAATTACATTGCAGGTGGAAGCTGTAGCATCCTTGAGTTGTGCTGATACTTGAAGGAATCAAAAGATACAAACATTCGCAGATGGAAGAATGAATCCATTAAGGCTCTGCTTCATGTTTATGTACTGATCTTGAGGCCCAATTGCAAGGGCAGGGAAGTTTCTTGTGTTTTGATATGACTGGTTATTCTGCCTTTACCAGATCACTTCACAAAATTGAATTTCCTTAACCGAGCAATATAGTTTGCTTCTTGATATTTGGCTTTGTTGCTGCATGCTATACCAGGTCCTATTAACATCATAGACGCAAAAACTAAAAGGAACTCTGGGGTGCTCTCTTTCTAGTACATCAAGGACTACCATCTTTTGTCTGAATATGTGTCTGCAAATCAGCTTCGTTGCCCTTGCAAGACATAATATCTCATTATTACTGGAGTCTCTGTAAGAAGATTTGGCTGATTAACCTGTCTGATTTTTGAAAGCTGCTAACACGCCTTTATTTAAAAAATAAGCCTGCAAGTCAGGAATTGCGCCTATCAAATGATTCTATGTACTATGATGTCTGTGTTCAATGCCATACTGATTCAGTGATAAAATACAGAGACAGTAAGATCGGCAGGTCTTTAATGCTCCTGGTTGTAGCGAAGTCTGTGTTCTTCAAAGAGTTCAACAAGTTTAGCTTTTGCATAACTTTTATGCATAACTTTGAATGTTTTCTCTTCTTGTCCTTCTGTTTTCTGTGAAGGCTGACCCTCTCCTTCTGTACAACTGAGACAAACAAGTCAAATGATATTTTGCATTCTGAGCTATCAAATCACCACGGGTGAGCTTTGCAAAATAATTCTTGTACTGAAGACAAAAAGGCTGATATTCTAACCTTCTCATCAAGAGATTATGTTGCAACATTATGAAGCTCTTACTTTGTTATTGTATCGCAAAGGAAATATATTTGAGAAACAGTGGCAGAGACTTATGTTTGTGTGAACTTCCTAAAACACCAATGATTTCAGTTTTCTTTCATTTCTTTTTCTGCTTGATTGTTACATTTAAGAAAACAGCATTTTACTTGACGCAGAATACACTAGTCCCAATCGATTGGAATTCGTTTCTCTTCGCTGTTGGACGGTTTGACTGATTCATTCATTATTAATGAATGACTACAACTGTATACTCGAAAACGTCAGTTTCTAGATAGACTTCACTCAACTACTGTTATCCCAATGTGAAGAACTACATCATCAACTGGACGCTCTTTTTCCTCATGCACCTAAAACAATGGAACTCTACGGTAAACAAATATAGGGTACCGCCTTAACCTGTGGGAAAATATATTTTAATAGATATGTACAACATCATCATGATTCTTTAGCTTCAATATTTACTTACGTTGATGTAGTACACATTTATATCTTACGTGGAATAAATCGTTCCTCACTGATTGAGAAATACACACAAGCTATCACGGCTTTAATCTGTTACACCTGACAATAAGATCTTTAAACTGGTTTTTTGTTATAAGCATGTGTAACTAGAACATAACAATGGCATATTAAGACATAAGATCACAAACGCCGAGAACCTTAAATATATATATTTTGACGGCCAATTGATTTTGTGGCAATCTTAATCATTTGAATCATTCATCACGTCTGCATATTTAATTTTAATCTGCGTACCAACGCATGCCTATGTGCTAAATTTCATCCTTTTTCTATGTGCTAGTATAACATAATTTACAATGAGATAACGGTCATGTTTAAATCTCCAGATTTTTGCGGCTATCTTGGAAATTAATTTCTTTCGAATGCTGCCATATATTAATCTTGATATCATATAGTGTCTCTGTAACAAATTTCATAAATGTTTCTAAATGCGAAATTTACACTGAGGTAAAATATATCATTATGCCATGTTTACATGTCTTGGGTTGGCCATATTTGATTTTGGGGCCATCTTGGAAATTTTAATTGTTCGCGATGTGTCAATGACGAATATCAATTTGCATATGAAGAACTACCTTGGGTACAGAGGTTCATGCTTTTTCTACAAAGTGAACAATGGTTTTACTGGTACTCTATGTTAGTTTACTTTGTGAGTAAGTATACAGTTATATCAAATGAATAATGTTTGTAAAACTAACATCGTTAGCTTTGGTAGCAAAAATGCATTTGCTGTTAAACAGGACCAAGGCGGGCCTGGCACAATTATCGATATACTCTCCTTGGTTGAGGTAACCGTACGCTGGGACGCTGGACTAACGTCCAATTACAGCATGGGATCTGTGGGCATATATGACCTGTACCTTTTAGCAGGCGAGAAAGGTACGTTGTATTGGTATATTGCCAGCTATAAGGTCACAACCGTTACCTAGAGAGACATGCGTTCTATAAATTTTAAAACAACCAGACAGTTAAAAAAAAACTTATATTTAAGGACGTTCTTTATTGGTAAGATGTTTTATTAGTCAGTTACACCCCTTTTATGTATTTCCAGCTATTAAAAACTGTTTAAAGACAGCAAGAACATAGGATATAGGAACTAAAGAAAGAATTTATGTTCTTACAACCAATACATTATGGTTCCGTGTTGCTATGTGTATATGTATAAATTATTACGAAGGCATTAGCTTAAATTATTAAAAAAAGAAAACATCTTAACAAGAAAACGTGAATCTCTAATAATAAGACCACGCCAACTTTTCCCCCCATTTATTAACAAAATTATCGAGAAAAGTGAATTTGTTGTGCAATTATTGTATCTTACTCCTGTAGTCCTGCAGATGGTTTTGTACTGCGCACGCCCCACTCCCCGACTTTTTTCATAAAAATCTTTGCCTGTATTTCTATTGCGCGGTAACCATTCTTAGCTGCCAGACTACTGTGGATGGTGGATTAATCTATGTTGATACTTATTATAATGATATTGATTTAAATTAACGTTATGAAATACTAGGCGACATTATAGCATAATAGTCTCATAACATTTTAATATCAGCATCAATTAAAATGATCAACAACTTCGATCATTTCCGACGTAACTTCTCCCTCCCTTTCATCTGCAGACTCAGCATTTATAAAAATAAACTGCAACAACAACTCCCCCCCCCCCCCTTAAATTTCTGTAGTTTCATCCTAGCAATATTTCAAAGAAAATGCTGATACAACACTGAGAAATCCAGGCAAAGATTTCTGTGTCTACATTTGTTTACTCTCTTTCAAGAAATAATTCCATCACCATAGTAATGATATTACAAATTTTAAAGGCATACACGCGTTCGTAGTTTTTCTTTAGTGTTTCAGGTGTCTGTCCTTAATGCCTGGTGTAGATTGAAGTGTACGTAAGCTAACCCTTTTCCATCAGCGTACTATATTCGTAATACTTTGTTTTCAAGGGTTAAACAACAATTAAAGAAGATGTTGGAAAATTGTGAGTAAAGCAGAAAACATGAAAAAGGCGATAGATCATACATTTTATCACAGCGAAATGTTTTTTTCATAGAGTATACATTTTATAGTCCAAGACATAAAGATATACATGCTTAGAGAAATGTGCAGTGACGTCGCCTGCTTTGATTTGATTTTCCACCCTAGTTTACGATTAAGAGAGGTTGTTCACGTGAGTGTGGCATTTTCAAATGAAAAATCCGTTTCAGATTGGTAGGAACGTTGCGATACTTCAACATTGTAACAGCATATCTTTCTCAACATTGTTAAAAGAGTATCATTTAGACTGCAGATACCTGGTACCACCGGAGTATGGAACGGTCGTTTACTCGAATGGAACACAAATCGGAAGTGTGGCCAATGTCAGCTGCTTTGATGGATTTCATCAGGCGTCAAGTTCGTACGCGTTGTGTCAAACCGATGGAAGCTGGACGAGAAATCTAACGGCGTGTAACAGTACTGCTTCGCAAAGTAAGTGTATTTCACATTTTGGTTGTGTAAATGACATATCAAATATGTACTTTAATGGTAAGTGAGTAAACGGACCGTTAAATTTGTAATGTGCTTGTTAAATTTGAAACGAGAATTTCAATTATGTAAATAGCTTGATAAAAATTGATGGCATCGGTAAAAAAAATCCGTATGATTTAATGTTAATTGATAATAAACAAATAATAAAGGAGTCTGTATCGTCATTTAACATCATTCTGTTCACAGTGAAATGAGACCAATTACGCCTTATATTATATTTTATGCCATAACAACAACCATAGCAATAAAACATCTACTTCTTCTTTAGCTATACAGCATATAACGAACTAGCAAACATACAGTAAAATACATAGACAAGTAAACAAACACACCAGCATAAGACACGTTTTTGTATTTCAGAATGTGGAGGTATAATTAACGGCTCGGAAGGAGGGATTTTAACAAGTCCTGGATACCCTTATTACTTCCCAGAGAAATTAAACTGTACTTGGAAAATAGAAGTTTCAGAGCAGTATGGGATAAGTTTTAGTTTTAACACCGCAATGCTACCATGCGGTGACTTTATAAAGGTAATTATTTGTTACACATCTGATTATATTGGTATGGCCGATTGACAATTTTATGGTCCTTGATCTTTCTAGGCCAAATGACAATTATTCAGGTTGTACATCTAAGTGTAAATAATTTGATCCTGAAGATTACCTGAACAGAAACATATACGTATATGTTGTATGATTGCACAGTCAGTGTGAAAATGGAAATTTAAATGGGATATTGTTAGGATTTATTTTCTTCCTGTATTAATAAAATGGTAATTCCTCCGTTAACATATTGCAATACGAGACAGGCATACAAACAGACGGACGGACAGACAGAGGCCAACAGAGAGGGTTATACAGAGATCGGAGAAAGAGATCGGAGACAAAGCAATCGTGCCAGTGCTGCTTGCTGCTTTTTATATATTCTATGTTTTATAATTTTATTGCAGTACAATTACAAAAGCGATCATGTAATATGTTAGCACTTTTAAAAGCCTTATGCAAATAATGAATGTATTAGTCACGAAAAGCATGGCTACATGTGGCTTGGCGACCTTGCCATTTCATGGTAATCGGAAGCGGCTGCAAGTATAAAAGACACTGGCTAAAATAATGCAACAACATACCGAAGTAATTTATTTTAAGGGGATGGTTTTGCAGCCTCACTTTATATATTTTCACGATAAGCATGATTCAAATATAGCATAAGGCACTTCAGAGCAAACAAACTGAGTCGTTGTCTCATCTGTTAGATAGCTAATCTGTAATGTCTTGTTTTTTATAATAGCTTTCCTTTTGGCCATATACCTATGACATGAATTGCAACTGGATTTATAATGTCAGCAGAGAATATACTCAAACATCCAATATATCTGTTACACTGTACACGGAGAGTGCGAGACTGTTCCGGGGATTTATGCTGGCATACAAACCAGGTACTAAGGTCACTTTTTAGAACAAAATTTATATCCTCTTGTTTCTATTATTTTCTTTGTCCCGATACAGTTATATAACATATTTATGTGCACGAGAATATATTAAGTATATAAAAAAAAATTCTGATCATGAAGACGTGCAAAACTCAAGTTGAATTTGCACATTTTGTCTATTTATATTTTCTTATATTTTGTTTTTGTAAGGAAAAGCTTTTACAATTCACCATAAACAGATCAGATTGTTAAATAATCACCGATAATTTGAGGATTATATGTGACCTTGTCTTTTAGATTGGATAATCTATGTAAGAGAACATGATATTAAATCACAATGGGCAGTGTCATAAATCCATATTTACTGTGGCCATTAGTCAGCTGGTATTAACAGAAGACTTCCATGTATACATCCCTTTCCCATAGCCCGCGTCGACTAATTAAAACCAGCTACTTTGCGTACTAATTTTTCAATGTTAGTTAATGGTTACTGTCTTTCCTTTTCTCTATGGAAACGCCTTAAGTATACTAATTGGAATAAGGAAACATAAGTCACAACGGTACTATTATTTGCCCTACAGATCTCGTTTATTTAACTCGAACAGACCACTTGGTTCCCCGTTGTTATTTCAAGTGTTGTTCCTCCTTCCAATAACTTGTAGGACCCATAAACAGTGTTTATAAATATGTGATTAGTTTTCGGATACATATGTAAAAAGGAAACAAGTCGAATTGAATATAACTTAACACAGCGCTTATGTTAATACTTTTATACATTTAGTTGCAATAGAATCTGTATTAGTTTCGTAAAAATATTGAAAGGTATACGCGTTTTCTGTTAAAGAAAGATTTTTTTCTATTATTTTATGTTTTCCATAGGACATGACAAAGACGGTTAACCCAATTTAAATATATTATGATATGAATGTTTCTTCCCACATAAGATGATTAGACAGAAATTACTGTTTCTCCGACATAGAATTGTCTAGAAAATGTAATAAATGAGTAGTTTATATGAAAATGAATATTGTGCCTTATACACAATTTAATCAGGATGTAAGAAAGTCTCACAATGGTCTTTGATTTAAAACGATCATGCAGGCCTCCATGTATCTAATCGATTAACCAGGTTTTGGTTGTATGTCATGGTTCAAGCGATACCAAATCATGCGATAATATAACCGGTAAACCTGCGCCGTTCGTACATGTAAACCAATATTTTTTTTTTCAAATCCGCCGTTTGAAATCCATAAAATTCATGAAGTTTTCTATGCGGCTGTGTGTAAACCTTGTAGAAAATTATGCCACATTATATCGATTTAACAAGAAGACCAGCTCTGATAACATAATCTATTGTCTTACATATGTTTATGGTTGTATCAAATTGTTTCTTAGTAAAATGTATTATTTGTTTAAACATATTTTTGTTTTAAGCATGTAAATGGTTGACTTTACCCGAGGGTTATGCAGGAAGGTCAGGCAATGTAACACGTTTTAGCTGTTCATCGGGACATGAACTCGTAGGACCGTCTGTTCTACAGTGTACAAACAACGCAACATGGAACGACTCTATGCCGATATGTCAACCTGTAGGTAAGTCGACGATCCTTTTCACGTTTACCACCAATGTCTATTTTATGACAACCGTGGGAAGGTTATATTCGGCATGGCTCTCTAACCTCACTTATGGCCTAATTAGGGATGCTAACGCAAGGCAATCGCGGTGAATTCGAAAGCGACCCGAATTACCTCATTGCCTCAATATACTTATCTAAATAAGAAAAACAAATAAAAAAGCCCCATAACAATTATCAGTAATAAAAATTGAACTACCGCTACTCAAAGGCCCATACACTCTAAAAAAGCGTAACTGTAAAAGCAACAAAAACACCGAGACGAAACATGACAAACACAGAGAAAAATAGACCGGCCTTGAACGGTCAGTTGGTCAACAGTAAGGATTGGGATGCTTAAACTTGGATGACAGACCGCTTCAAACTGTAACTTCCTGATGATTCTTCTTCAAAATTGTTGAATTGGATGATCCAATATTTGATCACGGGGTCACGTTAAATTTAAGTTTAAAAATAGCTAGCTAACCGTACAGCGTTGGCCGTATAATAGAAAACAGATTTGGTAATGACGAGTGGGTTGATATGCATTACTTTTCAGATGAGTGTTGAACACCAATAAAAGGCATTTATCTTGATCAAGTTACATTTATTTAATTTGGTTGCATGAACAAGATTAATCCCATCTGATAATAACACAAAATTCTAAATGAAATTGGCAAATTAAAGTCATAGGTTATATGCAATGTCCATTATTATCCTGGCAAATAAGTGACATGTAGTGTTATTATTTATTGTCAAAAATATTAAAATATTTAATCCATTTTGTCCTAATTCGTACACGTTTTTTCTGTATTTAAAAGAAGCTGATAAATTTTTGGTAAATATTAAAGCCAATATAAATAATGTTTACAAATGCACTCATCGGGGTAAAGCCTCGCATTGTAACATATTTAATGTATCTGATAACAATGTTGAAGGATCCAATTTAAATCCCTAGTATGCTAGGAATTATCGCTGGGATTATATGCACAACACCAAGTCCAATGGTAATTAAAACTTATATAACAATGTTATCAATATCTCGACAAAAGCCGAAATATATGTGTAAAATGTAAACATGCATAAAGCACTAAGATTAGAAGTTACATAAATAGAATGAACTGTTTCTAACGTATGTTCTTAAGGCGAACTTCCCGAACTTCTAAACTTTTTTTTCTGAGGGTATTAAAGTAATAAGTGGCTTCAAATTGTTTTTTTCTGTCGCCAAATACTGTGTTTAAACTCTATGATGTAGTAGCGCGAATATATGAATGAGTAAAATATAACGTTTATTTTTCTCACTAAAATATATATCACTTCGTCCGCCATTGTCATTTACGAGTTAAGTTTCGCAAACGAAGGAAAATGTGAGCCAAGTAATTAAAAATCTTCTTCACACCCAAGTGCTAATTTTTGTTGCTGATTTTATTCGTTTTTATTGACTTATTTGAAATAATATTTATTACTAAAAAGACAATATACAAGTCATATATTGTAATCGAAACTTTATTTGCACCAAATTTGATAATAAAATTTCTTACCATTTATAAGTGCAAGTTTAAAACGATATTGGTAAGTTCACAAAGAATAAGCCTGGTAGTGACTTAATGGGAGTGACCCCAAACAAAGTGCCACATTCCGGAAATACGGTTAAGATGTCAACGTGGACACCATAAACGAACTTTTTAGATCTTACCTCCACAACCCTTCATCAAAATCTAAATAGATATCTTAAACGATAAATGTATATACGTATTTGCTAAACAAACATAAAAACTGATCACTAGATGCCAAAGGCACATCTGTATACACGTATTTATTATTGTGATTAGATGTAAAGTATAATTAAGGCAAGTGTCCTCAAGTGAGCGCTTCAGAGATATCATGGGTCTCTTGTTTTAGTGCATATCCGTAGTCCGCTTGATTGGTACTAGGATCGTCTAATCTACCAAATGCAAATGTGGCTAAAAGCTATAAAAACAACACATGTATAGTAAAATTAAACGGGAGCGAGGCGGAACACGTATATGTTGAGTGCAATGTAAAGATCAAACTACCATCTTGATTAGGTCTTAGTTTAAATATGGGTCAGACAAGATATGCGCATGTTTGATATGCTTCGTTTATTGATTTTCTGAAGACACAAAGGTTTTAAGGACTGAAACACCAGAGTATAAATTGTCTTACAATTATAATAGTTTATGTTGTTTAAAAACAAGAGCAACGTTTCTGGTATAAATGTCAATATACTGTTGTGAATTATGAAATGCTTGTTGTATATAATGCAATAGATAAATTGTCAACCCTTTCACCTCTCTAATGCACTTTGATATTGTTTCCTGATTATCGTGCGAAACTCAAGAACAGTGAGACTGCAAACACGATGACCTTTGTTTTCTTCGACAGAGATTAAATTTAAGGTGACTGGTATATAGTCATGTATGCATTATGCACAACAGTACAGACGGAAATTAAATTTTGATTTTTATTACTTTAATAACTCGTCGTTTGGAAGACGCTTACGGTATATGGTGTTATCTGGAAGATCTGCCAATAAGGGTCGCTTTGATATTCCTCTGGGCTTAACTTGCATCAGCATATTTAACAAGGTCGACATTAAGGTTAGACAGCTACGCCGAAATAACAGCTCTCGTATTGTTTGACTTGTTCCTCGTTGAAAATTAAGAGTTAATATGAATATCCTTGTAGTCTTTGGATACCCTTTATTTCATAAACAAGATGACGAGTTGTGCCACGTAATGGTAATTTACAAAGAAGTCACTTAAGAAGGCTTATCGGATCTTAAAAGCTATTAAAGAAGAGGTTTTCTAGGGTGACATGGGCGTAAATGCAGCAAAATACATTGGACTTAATCGTACACAGTGGACACATATGTCTACCAGTTTGTCGTCAATTTTGAAAGTATTTAAACCGCTAGAATTCTCTGCGTAATGTTTAAACATAGCATATGACACAGTACCTACTATTATGAAATAACTATCATAAGTTTATAAAAAGTGAAGACATGCATGGGGGACTTAAATGTTAGAGCTGATGCAGATGCAACTGTTTATTTAAGTGTCTGTCATAAATTGTGGTCTTTTCTCAATCGGAATTATTATGCCAACCATTTTTGCTAAATACATGTCGAATTAGTTTTCTTTTGTTATTACTTCGCTTTCTGAGAAGTCTTTAATCGTCCACATATACTGCTTGTAAACATTGCCAAGACTTGATTTGAGTAAGGTGCAGAAATAGGTAATTGACGGAGTCTTAATTCAAATGCGTTTACCATTTGTTCTCTTTATCATCTTGTCAATGTCTCTCATAAAGAACACTTTAAGATTAAAAAGTCTGTGGGGGTACCGAATGTGTTAAGGTAAGGTACAATGTTATTCCGTTATTAAGAGTTATGTAGTGTTTATATTAGTAAAAAGCCACAGTAAAGTAATTTGCAAATAGTGTATATTTTATTTACATATACCACAGCTAGAAAAGCAATGTTGAGCGTCTAGGAAATTTACAAATGAGCTCAATGAAGCTTTGTAAAAGAGAAACAAGTAAGTGACGATTTAAGACATTCGGTCACGATGAATCTCAATTACTACAACTGAATCTTCACTTGATCTAAACAATTTCTTTTCTCTAGAATACGAATAAAGACAATCCATTATTATTTAAATATCACAATTAAACGAAAATTGATTGAATGTTATACATAATATTTTTGACTGGACAGGCTGCAGCAATGAGACAATACTTATTCAGGACACCAGCTACAGTAAAAGCTATGCATTCTCCTTTAAATTGTTTCTCGCTGAGGTCCACGAAGAGTGTTACTGGATTGTCAGAGGACCAGTCAATACACGTGTAGGCTTGGTGCTGTTGGATTACTCGGAATGTAGATTTATACTTTCAGTAGGTGTCTATTTCCAGCAAATAATTTAAATAATATATATTGAAAATATACTTTTGTTTTGCCCAATCATTCAATTTGAAGTAAAAATATTTATTATATATAGAAAAAAATAAGTTTTCAATTTTTGTATTGTTGCTAAAGATTTCTGAAATGAAAAGTTGTCTTTGCGTTACTTCATAATGTCTGCTTTCTTTTCTTTTCTTTTGCTATCACATACATACCTTTTGTTGTGTTTCCAGGTCCGTGATGGTCCCGACAGCACCAGTACGCTTTTAGCAAGAATGTGCCAACATTATTATTATTATTATTATCATTATTATTATTATAACCGACTGTCAGTGAATGGCCCAGTTGCAAGGCTGAGCGTTTCTTGGATCGGAAACAATTCTGATATATGGTCACCGGAAATAATTTACTCTGCTGGTAAGCAACATTTTTATGCTTAAATCTTATGTACATAGTCACCGCTTGTAGAAACATTTGCGATTCTTCATGGAATTAAAAATCAAAGGAAACGAGCATAGCGGGCGAAGGTGGTATTAATTCCACGAATTCCACGAATAGTCGCCTATTTTGATTTATATGAATCGTAATTGCATGGAGTTTAGTGAAGCTTTTGTGTTCAGTACAGTAAAGAAACATGTTGCTTTCCTTTAAGCGTGATATTGAATCTTTGCAACATGTTTTTATGATTGTCAATGACTGTATTAATGTCAACGTTAGCTTATGTTAAAAACTGGTTATTGATAAATCAAAACTGAGTACTTTTATCTACATGTATTAGACACAAATTTCTTTACAAGCGGCTTTATCAGGTACACTCACATATTTATCTAAAGTTGTTTAAAAAATTCTTCAATTCGTTTATATTGATCAGTAGCCATCTAAGGTAAATTAAAAGGAGGGATGCGATAGTACATGTATCTACATGAATTTATTGATACTTTTTTCAAATTTTATAGTTTCTTCAAAGCAAAATTGAAATATTCCTAGTAAATGTTCGCTTACGATAAACATATCTTTGCCAAGATGTCGGCGTTTTCGGTTGCGTAAAGATAGAAAAACGAATAACAATAGTTTTGTTTATATAGATAATTTTGTAGCACTTGCAAACTATGATTGAAATTTTCTCCTCCTCAGGCTTTTGACGTTGGTTTTATTTTAGAATACATGTATTTTTATCGTATTGTTTCAAAATAATATTAACAACATCAAAATCTTTTCTCCAGGAGTAGATACCGGTCGGTTATAAACCTAAGTGACGGCAGAACACGTGCGACAGAAACTTGCCACAGCAATTTTGTCATTGTTATTATAATGAAAAATAATTTTGTTGGTCTCTTAAATTAATCAAGTATGCAAGGTTATCAAAATGAATAGTCTTTGAAAACTAGTGTTTCTATGACACCGTAGTGTCTTTTGTTTTTGACATTAAATACTGCGACTTTTTCCTGCGCAGACATGTGCAACAAGTGTCTGGACTTATCGCCCTAAACCCCATGAAGTACATTCCTCATGATTCTTTCAGGGTAAATATTTTTAAGACAACATCAGTTGATTATTGGAAAACTTGGACACATGATAGTATGCGATTCTTTTCTTAAACTTTATATTAGGCCGCTCTGTTCTCTTTTTTTCTCTGCTTTAGCCATAACATGTTGATGTATATCTTATTCTTCTTATGACTCAGTTACTCAGCCCTGTAAGAAGTCTTGAGCAATTATACTGCAAGTGGGTCCGCCAGAAACGTTGAAATTATTATCGTGTTGACGCATTAATTTCGAGAGAAATTACTTTTAGCTGTTTAATATGAAATAGTCTTAGGTTGCGTACATTCTCAAATGCCTTTTAGGATTAAAACGTTATTCTAAAACGCCGTTTTTGAACCATTTGTATCCAACAAAATTTCAGGTTGTGCATATTTTAAAATGCCTAGTAAACGGGTGACCTATTCCAAGTTCACACTGCCCGGAAGTGAAGCCACGTGTACCTTCCCTGATATGACTGGTAACAGATTATCAACCGTCTGTCAGGATGACTATACTTGGTCTGTCAGCAACTTTACTTGTGGTGGTAAGGATAATAAGTTTCCCACATGTTTTATTTAAGATTGCTCGTTTCTTTAAGGCACCTATCTGACACAATATGCATTTCTCTAGAAATGATTATTCAGACAGGCAAAGAAATTTTGCACCTTACAGTTTTGCTTGTTTTATTAAAAACAATAAATTAACATGTTCTCAGAATTGCGATCACGAACATAGTTTATGGAATAGTAAAGACTATGTTGGTATATGGTATTTATGCCTATTTAAATCTGAAATTTTTAATTTTCAGTAAGCTTGGATACTAAAATTTCTGATAAAATAATAGTCATTGTTGTGCCTTTATCCCATGACTAAAGATGTCACTAGTCGTAAAACTGATATTTGCAACAATAACATACTTGAAGAAAAAAATAGTATTAGGTTTTGCTTATTTTCAGGATGTGGTGGATTCTTCAATGCCACTGAATATGGAACGAGAATACGTCAGTATATTTATTACGATGACTACTTGGATGAATGTATTTGGATTGTTCAAGCTTTACCAAATGAAAAAATCACATTGAGCGGTCAACTAGAAGTTTATGGGTTGCTACAGGTAATATCTCACATCGTTTGATAAACACCTCTAAAGCTGTGATTTATACAATAATTTAAATAAACATAATGTATTTGATGTCTACACAGATGTTGTCAACGGGGTAACGGAACGATCGTTTGATGATTCTCTTTATCATCATCATTTGTGCTTTATTAATGTTGGTGGAAGTGGAAATAACGAGCTTGTCTAGCTTAGACTCCTAAAGTTGTGATTATTATGCCTATTCCTAGTCATACAGTCACAGATACGCTTCTTATAGCTTGAAGTAAACATCTTAATACTTTACTCAATATATATTGACATATCCAAATGTAACAATGATGGTATGGCTACCGCACACCCCTCCACCTGCCTAGACCTTTTTAATAGTTACCAACATGTTCGTTTCTGTGTCTAGAAACAGAAAATCCAATGTACGCAAAAATAAAGTCATTTGGGCTATATGAAAGCTAATGGTTTCTATGACTATCTTCGTAACATTTTGTTTGCTCAGTAAAATGCTTATTACTTTTCCAGAAAGTATAAAATTGGTACCTAGTTAAAGGTAATTAATTAAATGGAGATAATGGTCCTGTATCAATTATGCAAGTTTCTAAAATTGCATACTTACCTTTCCTAGTTTTACACAAATTTAATAAATTTTGTTTATTTTATGATTATTTTCTTATAAATTTTCGTCCAAGCTTTGTTCAGTAAATTTTAATGCACAATTTGACAAGAAGTCTGCTAACAACTAACAATAATATAGAAAATTTTTCTTTCGTTATTTACGTATATTCCATGTGTAAAGTTATTTTTTAAATTATTAGCTATGCAAAGTAGTCATCATAAATATCACTCATAAATCTTAAATAAAATCTAAAATAGACTTCAATTTCAAAATGGCTTATTAGATTTTTTAAATCAAAAGCTACGTTTAAACAAACTAAACAGTTTTAAAAGTTAAAAATACACCTCTCTTGGCCTAACAACATTTGATTCATGTTTTGTTTGAATTGATGGATTTTTTTTTATATTTTACGACTTTTTATTTAATTTTCATGGAATTTTCCTCATTTAGTGTACTTTATTAATTTGATAAGAGACGTGATTGTACAGGTGTACCATATTGTATTGTTGAAATTAACTATCATTTTTTAAAATCACTTTTAGACCAGGGCTTTAATGAAAACGATTACTAAGCCATAATTAATACGATTGTAAAGTAATGCCCCTTTTTATTGCAAAGTCACATTCTTATAAAATAAAATAAGTATCTTGTTGATTGGTACCAGTAATTTCTCAATATAATAATAATTTCATTATATTTTCACAAGTATTTAACTAAATATAGAAACTTCAATCTAAAATCTGAAAGTCTTAAATGTTTTCTTTTTGTTTAAATGCTTCAATGTATGTAATTTATTATTTTTTTAAGACTAATTATTTATTTATTAGTTATTATAAACATTATTTAATTTAACCATTTAAGTTATAAAGGGCATATAAATATCGCCTTAGAAAAGCAAAACAAGTTTTTTTCTATTTTAAATGCTTAATTTTTTTTTTTAAATCTAAAACAATTTTTGTGCCATGAATCTTCGATTGTGAAGTCTTACATTTTTATCAAGTGAAAGTAATGTTATAAAACACAATACATTTTTTTGGTGTCCATTATTTTATCTTTTCAGTTTTTGGTGCTATTAATTTATCATAATTATATATGGACCCAGCCGGAGAACACACATGTTGTTATTCGTTAAGCACTGTATTTGCACTTAGAAAAATGATATTGGTTCATTTAGTCTTAAGGAAAACACACTTTTGAAAGAAATCTGGTTCATTGGATCAACAGATACAAGTGGAAGTGAACGGTAGCACATTAATTTAGATTACTTTTCCTTGTGGGGTTATAATATAACAAATTTCTGTTTGTTATATTTCAGAGGACATATACTTTTACGTTATTTTAAAATCAATTTTAAGTATATATTCGCAAATAATTTGTGTCACTTGTTTATCTAAAGGCATATTTGCTTTGTTTATTTAAAGGCATAATTGCAAATATTTACAATTAGTTTATGCCTACAACTGTCTGCTTACTAGATATATAAATATACTATATTTATAATTCCCAAATGCATCCTCTACAAAGTAACATATGAGCGGTTTATTATTCTTAAGCTAATCTAAATTGATTAATCAAATTATGTTAAGTCATTATGTTCATGTATCGACACAAGTAAAAAGAAGATTTACTTGCACATAACTTGATATACCGGTAAAATTCACACAATTAAAATTTGAACTTAAGGTGACAATGTTCCTCGTTAAAAGAAAAAAAGATTGATAACTGTAATTAATTTACGAAATACTGATATACCTGGTGTTCCATATTGCGTTCAGCAACCGAGATTGGTAACCCATACCCTTTTTTGCCAATGTTATTGCCAAGAGAATGTCTCAGCTACGTTGTAGTGCAATCTCCACGTTATATTGTTTGCTTGTTAAGCATGTTCCTATAACGGAAGAAATACATTGTACACTAAATCGATCCCTTAACGACTCAGATGATTATTTAAAACGAAACTCCGTTGTCAGAGGTATTTAGGAAAAGAACAGAGAAAAAATCTAAGGGACGCTTCTGGATCATGTGCTATTAGTGAAGGCACATCGTTATACAGTGTACAGGCTATTTCGGAGCCAAAAATATATGTGCTCCATAAATGTCTCGTCGTAAAACCACTTATAACAGAATGTCATTTGAAACTAGGGTAATGTGCGAATTGATATTCGATATGGCCCGCTAACAATGTCTTTTGGTTTGTAAACTATCAGTTATGCGGTAAACCATTTTTGTATCGCATAGTCGACCGAACACCTTTCGATTAGAATATACAAAATATAAAAAAATGGGTCACGTGTCCATATTGATAAAAAAATATAATGCGCTGAAAAACAATGTTTTGAAAGTACTAAAACAAACTCAATATTTTTTGGCGAATAAGTGTACGTGTGAATTGTTTAATATCATCTTTTTTTACAACTGCGTTTAATATGTTTCGGCAGCCAATACTGGGACAGTACCATTACATATATCACTACTCAGGTCATTGACATACCAATATTACTTTATTTTTTATTTAAAGAAATAGAAAGTGGTTTATGCTTGCGGTCTATCGTTGGTTGGGTTTGTGCTTGTACCATCATTCTTAAAATCTGCTATTTAAAATAGTTACATTGTGTGTGTATCTTTGTAGATCAGAGATGGTGCTGATGCCACTGATGATCTTCTTTTACAAGACAACCTTGATCCTTCATATTATTTGCGTAGTGTGACACCATCTCAACATGCTGCCAGAATCCAGTTATTATTAACTGACAAGAGACGGATGGTGTTTGAAGTTAACATTTTCACAGGTATATACCAGTTTGTTTGACAATAACACATTATTTTGACTCAATTACATTCAAAGTTTGCTTGCCTGCCAGTCAATAAGCAGTAAGCTTAAATTTAACACAAACTTTTTTGTTATTGTTCTCATTGTTATTTTGCTACATCGCACTAAAACAATGATGGCCATTTTGGCAACGCTCAGCGAATAATTCGAGGAGGAACATGCCAAACAGCCACGAAGACAATACTTAACTGCGAAGAGTGCCGCTACAAACTTTCGCACGTTTGGACACATTATAAACTCTAAATAATCAGAGTGATGTGCAGGACACATGCAGTAATCAAAACAGTCTGCTTATAAAGTGTTCTGAGAGATCATGGACTTTGTACGTAAAATTAAGAATAATTAGAACAAAACGCATCAACTATACAGAAACATATAAGCGGCAAACTTCCACTACTGCCTTAGCTGTACAAACCACATCACTTTGTGTATTGGAACATTGATTTTTGTAACCGGTTTTATGTACAGAAATACAGGCCAAAATGTAATTGGTTTAATATTGCAAGCAACCCCAACATGCATGAAAAAAACTGCCCTTTTTTTTAGGCGGTTCTTTCTTTATCTGCAACTTATTTGACTGGTTTGCTAGTTGATACAGGTGTACATAAACTATACATATGGACTTTCACAGTTTACCAGTTTTCTTGATTTAAGTATTTATACTTAGTTTGCATTGACCAGAGGACTGAAAACTTAATAATAAACGAAGGCCCTACTTAACTTTTTATCGTACAATTATAACTTATTAATATTTTTGTACATGTATAATTAATTATAATTACAATTACAATTTCTTTACAGGAATATAGAAGAAAACGATAGAAACATATTATCTGGTACAAAAGGGTGAAAGATACGCATCACGTTTTATGATAAATTATTTTATTAATCTATATTGTTAAGGTACTATGTTTTATGTATGCATATATATAACAATTGAAAAGAATGATGTTTAACTTGACACATGAAGCATGAACATGAAAATCAGGGTATGGAGAACAGAAATACACCAATGATATATCAGATATGCTTTGGTCACGTAAAGTCGTGAGAAAAATCGATTTTTTTAATTCTGTTGATACACAAATGATAGGTAAACAAACAAAAACCTAACAATAATAATTTACAAACCTTCATCCACTTGAATCATCAATGACCTTTCACCCACTTTACTCCTTTAAATTGTAAACAAAGTTTTTTGAATGAACATTCAATGCCGCCATTTTGAAAACGAGTCTTCTAAAGTCGTGGATTTTGATTGGCTGCAGTTTTTACTGCTGTAAACATTATGATTATCAGCACATTTTACACCTGTTCATGGAAACTGAAAGAAGAGTGTTCAGAACACTGTATAAACTGGATATAACCCATAAATGTTAATTATTAAGTTATTTAACAGTTAACTAGAACAGGTAAAAAATGTTAAATGCTGCTGTTTTTAATACTGGACTGCAGAACCTTAAATGACACCAATGACCACACATAGTACATTCTGCCCATTTTACAATTACTAAATTGGTACACGTTTTCAGCGCAGGGGTTGGAAATCTACGACAGACATAGCACTTGTCATCCTCTCTGACACTTTCTGTTTCAGTATCCGAATCAACAAATATGTCTCTATGTTGTTTTTGTTTTGAAGAGCAACTGGTTGATGGTTTTGGAGATGTTTTCTGTTTTGACTCGGATTTTGATGTATTTTGTTGGTTGAACTTTTCAATTTCTCTTATAATGTCATCTGTAATGACCCTTCCTCCAATTTTTGGTTTCTTTTTTATTAGGATCGTGATTTTTTCAAACATGGTGTGTTGGGTGAAGCTTTTGGACCAGTTTCTGTCATTTTTTGTTCCAGCAGCTCTCTCAAACTGTAATCAGCACAAGGTGTTTGTGTGCTCTTCTTGAAAGAGACAGATGAATGCAGAAGTTCTGTTGGTACAGATGAGCAAAGGGAAAAATTCCACACTTTTTAAAGGCAGCTGTTACATTTGCAGGTGTCAGTGCTTTCTGATAGGATTTACCAGACAGTTTTGCAATATCATACGTTGTGATGATTGATCCTCTTTGTGATGCCATGAAGT